>VZZY01017759.1:0-16180 GCA_013400335.1 Eurystomus gularis
GAAGGGGCCCTACAAGAAGGCTGCGGGGGGACTTTTTACAAAGGATAGTGTAGTGATAGGACGAGGCATGATGGGTTCAAACCAGACGAAGGTCGATTTCGATTGGCAATAAGAAGGAAATTCTTCTCTCTGAGGGTGATGAGACATTGGAACAGGTTGCCCAGGATGGTTGTGGATGCTCCATCCCTGCGGTGTTCAAGGCCAGCTTGGATGGGGCCTTGGGCAACCTGGTCTAGTGGGAGGTGTCCCTGCCATGGCATGGGAGTTGGAACTAGATGATCTTTAAGGTCCCTTGCAACCCAGACCATTCTATGATTCTATGATTAACTTGAGCTTGTCTGGACCCTTAGCTTCTACTAACAGTTTCTGTAACTTCACTCATATTTGTGGACCAGTGAATTGCAACCTAGTTTTGAAAGAAGAGAACCATCTAGGGATTGAAGGAGTGGGAGCTAGCATGCTAAAGGTGGAAGGCTTTCAGGCCACATGCATAGTGGGAACCATCTCTCACTTGTAGAAGAGGCCCAATTTCAGGCAGTAATTCCTGCAGAAAGCATCACAGTTGGTTGTTTATCTGTAACTTGTTAGTAAGGAAGATGTGTCAGAATTCTGTTGCTATCTGTACAGCTTTATGTGAGTTCTGTCCTTCAGTTACTGTTTCCTCAAAGGTGTGGAAGCACTTACCAGCTATTTCAAATTGGAGATGGAGGTTGTTCACTTTCATGGGCTGAATAGAATGAACATAGTCTCAGAAGTGATGTAGAAGGCATAATTTGGTAAATGTAGCTAGAACTGCAGTATAATATTGGGCTCTTCCTGATGGCTTTTCCTTCAGTCCCCTGCATGCAAGATGTGTATAGAAAAATGTAGGTGTTGTGACATGAGCATGTTCTAAAGTTTTCAGAGTTATACCACAAATTACAGAGATAATGGTGGTAAATGTAAATGATGATGGTACCTCTAGGGAAGGAGAAAGAAGGTAGGAACATTTGTTGCTATAATAAAAGGCAGTGAACAAACGGAATAGGAATAGGAGCCCGGGAGCATGGAGTTCAATGTCTGAGCAAAAAATATATGTTTGTGAGTGTTGCATGCAATGGTGAGAGCTTAGTAAGCCATTCAGAAGTCAATACTTCTGTGAGCATTTTTCATCGGGAAGAAATCAACACTTGCTGAATTAGAGCTTTCCTTACCAACAGAGAAGAAATTTGCCAAGCATTCTTGCTTTTTCTGATGCTAGCTTGACTAAAACAGTGCTTTACTTCTGCTGTCATAGTTGACATGGATGACTAGGATAACTTTTTACCATTACTAGGTTAAGTAAAAATAGAGACTGGTGTTAGTATTTAAAAAAGTTCATGTATTCTGGTCTGATAGCAACTGATTACTGTGTAAGCTTTCTCAGTACAGATACAGTTTCTGATTGCTCCTGTGCTGTGGCTTACTCTGTGCAGTAACCCTGTTGCTTGAGCCTATTTATTGCTATTTTCACTTGAATTTCAAGCAGAATTTCTATGCTTTATTTGTTTTTCCCTTCATCCATTCTACTTTTTCTTCTGTTCTGCTTTCTTCAATCTTTCACTGCTGCATTTCATCTACTGCCTGTGTTTGGTGGTGTTACAGAGTATTGCTGTGTGTTTTGGTGCTGTTTGTGTACTGTGGAAAGTGGTGCTGGTGCTGTGTAGTGAAAAGGTTTGGGAAAGGAAAAAAGGATAGGCAGTCTATGAGGGGAAGAGAACAGATCATCTGGCAGCTGCTTGTTGGCTTTGCAGGCAAGTGAAGATAAACCTGCACATCCTGGTGTGACCTTTCCTCTGTGCAGGCTGAAAATCCCAATTCCTAATCTCCATGTGGTTTTGCTTTTAAATTAAATGACCATGGCCTCTTGAGTCTCTCTGGCCAATCTCAAATCCAAATCACTACCTCTGATCACTTTCACTCACCTTCTCTGAGTTGTTTACCTTCCTCCTTTGAGAAGAGATGAAAACACTAGACCAAGATCTGGTCAATGTTGTCTTGAGGTCGTATTTATTACTGGTGTAAATACAGTTTTCTAGGTGCCAAAATGAACACATCCTGAATGTAAACACGGATTTTTCTGACTTGGCTACTTGTAAGGGAACTTCTGGCAAGTTAAGGAGGTTTATTTGAGTGGAAGAGAGATGGAACAATGTGATATTCCTCCTGTATCTATTTTTAACGTAGCAATAAGTTAAGACAATCTTTTACAGACTCAGGATGAAGGTTTTCAATACCCATAGTTAAATCTCTTTTTTAATATAGTGGCATAGTGTATGTTTAAGTATTCTTGATGAGAATGGAGAAATGGTATAATGTTGAAGTGCTGTTTAACTCTTTGTGCATCTCATTCTGTTGTCGTTGATTTTTCTTTTTTCTTCTATTTTCTTCCTGTAACACATTCCTGCAAAGGCAACGCAGGAAAAAAGTTCCATCATCACTCACTTGAATTTGACTCAGTAAGAGTGCTTTGCACGCTGCTCAAGTTGTATACAGACAGTTATTACAGAGATCACTTGGATTTTCATCAGATGTTACTCAGGGGTAAAATGGTGTCCTTAGCTAGGAGATTCCGTCAGTAGTTCTCTTAAATAGCCAAGGTGTCGGGAGAGTAGAGTTGTTAAGTTTTGTCCAAATGCCTTAGTGATCTGTGAGCAAAGAGGTTTACCTTGGGATTCATTATTGGTATTTGAGCGATTGAAATGCGTGAATGTTGGAGGTGCTAAGTGGTGTTACTCTCTTTTGCCTTCTCAGTGATTTGTTGCGTACATGTAGGGCAGAGTAAGACTCAATGTGGATTTTAGGTAGGTCAAGGGAGGTGAGGCTTATAGGTACCTTATTCCACTTCAGCCCTAATTTACCTTCTTGTTTTATTAGAAGGAGTAGTTGTAAATATCTTTGGGGACGTGTTATAAAGCTGTATTAAGCTAGCATTAGCGTCTTAGTGTATTAGTATTTAGCGTCTTGTAGTATTAGTGTCTCGAAGGTGATGAAAGTACTGCCCTTAAAATATATGCAGTATAAAGGGTAGTATAAACACTGTATTTACAGTGAAAATAACAGGCATGATACTAAAGCATCTTCTAATTTCTAAAACTGAGAAAGCTCACTGTGTTGCGAGGATCTTCAGCGAAAAGTAAAGTCACAGCGTTTAAAGGCTTCACTGATAATCTGTTTCCCTGTCCAAATTTCCACAGACATGCCTTTGGTCTTTTTATTTCTAGCCACCTTAACATCTTTCTAGGGGATATACATTTCATATAACACTTTGAATGTTTTTTTTCAAGTTAGACCTTCAACTGTTATTCCCCGTCATTCTCCTACAGTTCACCTTCAGTGTCCATTGAACAGCATAGCCAGTGTTTTTCCCTCTAGCATGACTAAACAGCCTGAGTATATTTGTCTTGCATGCAGGGACTGTAGTCCATGTGGGTCATGGTGGAATCTCATGCTTGCAGCTGCTGGGAGTGAGGTGTGCCCAGTACAAACCTTGTATTGCCTGTCCTTCAGCCTGTTTGGTTTATGACACTGACTGCTTAGCTTTAATTTCTGGAGGGATTAGCCTTTATTTCCCATTTGTAAAGCCTGTTTTCCTCAGGACCATGGACCAAATATTAGGGATGTGGTTCCACTGGCTGCAGTGGCGTTACCTGGGAGGAGCTCCAGCATGACCTGTGTAAAAGGCCCTATAGCAAAGCCTTTCAAAGCTTCAATGCATGTGATACAGTGATATGTCTTGAGTTGTTAGACTGATTGAAAATACTGAAAAAAGTGTTGTGCTTTTCCTTGAGAAGCTGAGGGTTCTGACTTGAGAGGAATGAGAAATTGCAGTATCTGGGCTTGTAGGCTTGTAAGGGTCCATGGAACTTGTCAGGGATTCAGTAGCAGTTTCTTTCTGTACTAGCTACCTTGCAGTAGGACAGAGGAAGCAGTTTACGTGTCAGCTGTTCTACACAATGTCTTCTTGGAGCTGTTTTCTGGGAAATGTTAGTTTTCTTCCTGCAGCAGGCAATTAGTGGACATGGTGTGGATACCACAGCCAGAGATCCCTGGTCTAGAGCTGTGGAAGGGAAGGAAAGCACAAGTATTGTTGGTGACTTCCGACACTGTATGTATGCATAAAAGGGAAATGGGAATCTGTCACCTTTGACACAGGTGAAGCTTCACACTGGTAGGTAATAGACATTTTCATATCTTGTGAATAATATATGTGATGTTTAAAGAACAAAATACACAGTCATTGCTTCAAAATGTCAGGTCTTCAAGTGACTCAGGGCTTTTTGGTGCATGAGGTCACTGATCCCAGTGCAGGAAGACTTAGATTAATAGGCTGGTCATGATGGTGGGATGTCAGTTCCACAGAAGGGTCAGTTATGAGTTGCTTTACCTGTCAAGAGCTATGCATTACTTCATTAGGTTACCCATTCCTAACACTAATCTATGCTGAATGGCAAACAGCCCCATCTAAAAGGCTAGTGTTCTCCTAGGTGCTGTTCTTGTCCTTTATGTTAGTTAAATTACTATTCCTCCGCAGTGGTTCAATCTGCACTTTATACAGGACTAACTCACTTGTTTCTGCCACCGGCTCCTCCAATGGGTATCTAAAGATAAGGTTGATTCAGTTTCCAAGAGGTTGTAACTAATTGCTGTGTAGTTTCTTTAAAAATGGTGCTTCTGAAGGAATCTCCTTTTCTCAGTTACCTCAAAAGAACAACTTTCTGTTCAAGATGAAATCTGTAAGAGAAGAAGGTTAAAAGTCTTTGTACTGGTGGATGGTAAGAAACTTAACAGTAGTAAATCCAAATTATCTTCAATACAGAGTGACTTTATCAGATCATCAGAACTAGGCCATCTACCCACAATCAAAGTTTTGTTTCTGACTTTTGCTTATTGTCAGCTGATGCCAGTTGTTACCAGACGTCTCAGTTACTGTATTACTATGCAGTGCCACTCTAAAGGCTTGTTCATTACTGCAGTGATAGTATTAGTTTAGTATTGTTGACATCAGGAACATTATAAGATTATGGGGAACTTGATAAGATTATAATGAAAAATAATATAATCAAATAATAATTTATATTGAGAATAAATGGTATACTCAGATTTTTTCCTGGACCTCACCAGTGGTCCAGGTGAATCCCTTTTTGTCCTATAAAGAGATGGATTTGCACAAGAGTTTGCTGGGATTCAAACTGCGTATGGGCTTAAGCTGTGATATAAGCCCTGCCTTTATATAGTCTGCAAACAGTAGAGACATGAAAGAGATCAAGTCTGATTCAAAGGGGGTGACACTTACCTCATTTAAATAAGTTTTCTCAGAATTTTAAGTTGCATAAAACTCCTTTGTGATTAGTACAAAATTATTGCTATCTTTGAGTCAGCATTATTCTGTACATTTCTAAAAGTGTCTTTGATAACTATTATAGTGTCTAGTCTGAAGCCTTCAGTTGCATCATTCAGCCTGTTTGTGCAATGGTTTGGTGGAACCTCATGTTAATGAAGCAGTGGCAGGGGAACAGATATGGTATCCCACAGGATTTTTCTTTTTTTTGCGGGTTAATGAGAAATTCCATCCTTATTTATGTTATGAAAACCAATTGTTTGTATGGTCAGTTTAAATCACTGCTACAGCCAAAGTCAGTTCCGCTTTTCCTTCCTACACCCTGCAGTGATTTTTAGTACAGCAAAAAACTATGGTTAGCTATGCTTTGAATTCTGTCCAAACACAAGGAGACTGATGGTGGAAAGGGTCTGAGGACAGGAAGGGACGAGTAGACCTGTCACTTCTGGCAGAAGTGTTGTCTTGCTCCCACTGGAAGAAATGTGGCATAAATTAATGCCTTAATACAGCAGTGACAGCTTGTGTAAATGCAGCTTGCTTATGTTTGTATCTGAGGGCAGGTGTTAGCTTTACCATACATGTTGAGGCTGGTGATTCCTCTTGGTTAAATCTATCTATCATCAGAAAATGAGAGTAGGTGGAGGAGATTTGAAGAAGTCAAGTGTCATTTTTAATTTATAAAAAGTATTGGACACGTTTTGAACAGGGCTTGTTTAAACTCCCTAGGTAGCTACACTCCCTTAGGCAGAATGCAAAATTAAGGCAAATTTTACACCATCTCTGTGAAAACCAGATATAACCTCCCAGGACTATTTGTCTTCTGATTCTTTATCTTAACAACTATACTGCCCTTTTGCCCCGATTTAGGCTATGAGCTAGATCTTGTTTATTCACATTTTGCTGTCTTTGTTCCTTTTAAGAATAGCTTAAATTATATTTGTAAGGAAGTATGAAAAACATATGTAATAGTTGTTTTCTTTGTTGTCCTAGCATTGATATGTTAATGCCTTCTGATGAAGAAAAGGACCCTGATGTTATTTCTGAAGATAGTAGTCTGCTGACTCTTCGGTATGTCCATTAGGCTGTGCTCACAGTACCCTGATATGGGGTGGGGTGGAAAACAAGCAAAAAAAAACGTGACTGGCTGCTTGTTCCCTTTCCAGGCAATGATGTACCTTCTGAAGCAGTGTCCAGAATTACTCTAAGGGCAGAAACACCGACTTACAATAGGATAGTTGGTATAAGCTTTCTGTGTGAATATTGCTTAGGAATTTTTTGTTAAGGTATACAGAATATGCCATCTTTCTTATTGTAAGAACTTAGGATTTCTGGACCTAGGTACTTCTGAACTAGTATCTAAATTTTGAGTGTGCAGGGGACTTCTCATAATCGTGTGTGGGAGGTTTCTCCAAAGCCTTATGAAATGAATCTGTAGCTCTTACCTCTAGTAACCCACAGTCACATTGTAACAGCCAAAATGTAAGCACTGAAGTTGTAGCCAGATACCTCTTTATCTGAACCCAGTCTTTATAGAATTAGTTGATTTGACTGATGTATTTCAGAGGTTAAGCTGTATACGTTAAACTTCTATCAGTTTGAACTCGCACTTGGCCAGTTCAGGCCTTTGCTGAACTTGAATTTCAGTTTTTGTAGTACTAATGTGAAGAAATGTGTTAAGATTGTGATCAGTGTTAAATCTGGTTGGTATTGAAAACCTTCAGGAAGGTCTGGAGGGTAAATAGATTTCCTCTGGAAGTTAAAAAGGATTTGGCATTCACACAGTGGTTAAATACATGTATTTTAGTAGATATACTATGTATTATACTCTCTTCTACAAATGATACTGAAGGTGTTTTAGAAAAGTACCTATGTCATGGGGTTGAGAGTATTTGTGGGTTTTTTTCTTGATTTTTGCTTGAATGTGAATTTCACTGAAGTGGAAGGGTAGTTGAAACAGCTTTCTTAAAGGTAGCAGAGTGTTCTTTCTGGGAGAGCCTCTTAAGACAACACCTTGTTTTTTCTCATAAGCATGAAACTGCCCCCACAAACAACCTGTAATTTGCATATAAGGGGAAGGAGGAATGCAGGCTGAAATGGGCACCAGTAGATAAGAGTATTGTGAATTAGTCTGTCACACTAAGACAGACAGAAATCCTGCTCTTTGAAAGCTGCACTGTAGTGGCTTGTGTCATTTAAAGATGTACCTAGGGATTCTGTATGGACGTTGTTGAATGAAATTTTGTCCTGTGTTCCACCCCTCAGAATCAGGAAGAAGGCATTAGAGAGAAGAGAAGAAACAATTGTGGTGGATCGGGCTTGCAGACAAGAAACCCTTGCCTATGAGATGGTATGTTCCTTGTTGTCTCATAGTATCTCAAGACAGTTTAGTACAGCCAAAGTCCAACTTCTTTCTGGTTGCTTTTTTTTTCATCACTATGAATCTCTGTACACTGTGAATGTTTACAGATACGAGCTTGCAAGTAATGCTTAACATCAAAGAAGTCTTTGGACAGAGATTTTACAGTCTGTTACTGCTGAATGTAGTAAGGAGGAACCCCAGCTCATTACCACTGTATGATGGCTTCATTTGCTACCAAAGCGTTTTGTGGGGGATTAGGTGTACTGAGCATCATGTGAACTTATCATAGAGCTAGAGAAAATGCATGATGTTTTTGCTCCTGGAGTCCTGTACTTTAACGTGTAAATGATCCTCAGCTAGTTTCTGGAAGGGCTGAAAGAGGAAGACAGTAGGAGCATGTTGGCAGTAAATTCATAATTCTGAGATTTGTAACCCAAATTTCTCAGCCATTCTGAGTTGTCAGGAACCAGGAGTGTAGTGATCAGCCCCTCAGAAGCCATCTTGGAATTCCTTTAACTATGCTAAGAACCTCTTTCTTTAAGATTTCTTCACAAACGTTAAAATTCTAAACAGGAAAACTAAATTCTTAAATTTTGCTTGTTTGTGCCATGGACTACTCTAAAAGTTAAGGATGGAAGAGTAGTGAGGAAGGAGCCTCAATTATTAGTATTAAATATTTTTTTCCCCTTGAAGTTTTCTGGTCTGTAATGAGTGATCTTGTTTCAACATGGTCCTGCTATTAAATCTGGAGAACATTTCATGCTAGTGGGAGACATTTGTGCAGACAGTACTCCCTTGATTTGTTGAAAAAGAAGGAAACTGACTGCCTCAGAGAAGTGCCCTCCACTGTTCTCACAGCTGAGCTGCGTCTTAAAGTAGGACTGAAATGTGGAAATGCTTTCACTTCTTCTCTAAAATATAGCATGGCAAAAGAGTGCTGGATTTTGGGTTTGGATTTTGGAGAAATGTAGACCTCCAGCTATGTCAAGCTTCCCTAATAAGAGGCTGTGCTGCACTAATTTTTGTTTTCATATGCTTCATCCTATGGTTAGTTTCTAGGTCAATCTCTCTCAAGTTAACTTGCAATTCCCCTTTACATGTGAGAGCATTCAAAGATCATTTCAAAGCATTAATTGATGGAAATTGGTAGCAGCTGAGTTCCATGAGGGCAGAGTGGCAGCAAGCTTTATTTCCTCTTTCCAGGGTCTCTCAGTAGCCAAGGGGTAGCTGGCCTTCTCCTAATTGCTGAAAGCACCCCAGCTTCTCCAGAGCTGAGGAATGAAGGAAAGTGCTTGAAATCAGTAACAGCAGCAGTTTCTCACCTTTTCCTTCATGGAGGAAGTAGGCTATTATCAGTTGAGAATGCTACACAGTCAAAAATGAGTCAGAACAGTGTTTCCGAGACTTTTATCCAGGGGCAATGATATATAAGTGGTTGCCTATATAATATATATGTATCTTTATTTTTCCAGGAGTCACACGCAATTGGAAAGAGGCCAGACAATCCAACAGATCTAGTTGAGGCGGGAGAACTACTTTTAACTCTGAACATCTTCTATCCTGTCATATTTCAGAAGGTTGGTGCTAAATTCTCTAGGTACCATTCTGATCTCTCTTCCGTACTCAGGTAATAGCTTGCTTTCCCAAGTAGTTAAAATCAATGGGTCCACTGAGTGAGCATGGTAAACCCTTCAACTGTGGTAATTTCTTAAGGCTTTTTCAGAATATGCCTTTCACTCTTAGTGGTTTACAGAAGCAAGGTTTTACAGTAATTACTCAGCAGTTAATTGATTTCACAGAAAGCTCAAAATCTGAAGCTAAATACATGGCAACTAAAGTCCTCTTTCTGGATTTGGGATAAGTGTGCTCAGACTTTCCTTTCTGCACTTTCTGGAGGGGTATGTGACTTTTGAGTTTCTGAATGAAACTAATAAATGGCAGCCTTAGGAGACACTGAGGCAAGATGCTGTTTGTAGCTCTCTGTACAAGATTTTAATGTGCTATATGCTGCCATTAATGACCTCAAGCTGTCAAATGAAGAGCAGTACTGATGCTGACAAGTGATTTTTATTTGAAGCCTGTATACTGTTTTCTTTGTAGCATAAAGATCACAAACCATATCAGACAGTCCTTGTACTGGGCAGTCAGCAGCTCACCGAGCTGAGAGACTCAATTTCCTGTGTCAGTGACCTCCAGATAGGTGGTGAATTCAGCAGTCAGCCAGATCAAGCACCAGAGCACATCAGCAAGGTAAAACTTTCTATGTGGAACCCTCTACATGCTTTGAAAACTTAGAGGGAGGGGGAGGCAGACTTTTGTCTTGTTTTTTCTTCAGCACTAAATTCAGCTGCATTGGTTCTGCATGTGGGTTGCACTGCAAGTAAATACTTCCTGGTGGGTTTACCAAGCTGACAAGTTCTGTGCGATGTCAAGAAAAAACATCATTAATGTTACTGCTGGGAAGTAGTAACACTGACAGTGAGTTCTTGTGTAGATGCATCCCTACTGACTTTACTTTAAGCTATATTCTAAAACATAAGAGCTAATCTTAGAGAAGGCTAAATGTAGAGCATCTTCCTCTGAACTTACATGCTTTGATATTTGCAACCAGATGCTGATCAAAAGTAGGAGTGAGGATTAGTCCCCTCTCTCACAGTTGCCAGGTGTTCTCTAGGGATGTGCAAAACAGGTCAATAAAGAAGAAATACTGTAATTGAAAATGCTGAAATTATATCATTTTGATAATATATCACATATATATATCATACCACATCAGAGAACAGTTGAGCTTGTAAGGGATCTCTGATCCAACCTCCCTGCTCAAGTAAGGCCACCTAGAGCCAGTTGTCCAGAACTGTGTCTAGATAGCTTCTGCATATCTCCAAGGATGGAGATTCCACAACCTCTCTGGGCAACTTGTGCCAGTGTGCAGTGACTCTCACAGTGGGAAAGTATTTCCTGATATTCAAAGGGAACCTCCCGTGGTTCAGCTGGTTCCCGTTACCTCTGGTTGTGCCACTGGGCACCACTGGAAAGAGCCTGGCTCCACACTTCATGAAGGAGCTTTCTGCAGCCCGGCAGAAAGGGATCTGTGGGTGCTGGCTGACAGCAGGCTCAGTATGAATCAGCCGTGTGCCCTGGCAGCCAAGAGGTGTGAAGGTCTTTAAATGTGTCCAAAGGAAGGCAACAAAGCTGATGACAGGGCTGGAAGGAATGTCTTGTGAGGAGCAGCTGAGGACTTTGGGTTTGTCTAGTTTGAAGAAAAGGATGCTGAGGAGGAACCTCATTGCTCTCTACAGCTTGCTGAGGAGGGGAAGCAGAGAGGGAGGTAGTGAGCTCTTCTCCCTGGCATCCTGTGATAGGATGTGTGGGAATGGTTGAAACCTGCAGGTGGTTTAGACTGGACGTTACATGCTTTTACTTTTGATCAGCCCTGAATTGGTCAGGCAGTTGGAGTAGGTGATGGTTGTAGGTCCCCACCAACTGAAACACTCTGTCCTATTCTGTGTGGTTTTTGTTTGGGTTTTTTGAAAACAAACACCTTAGTCAAACCAACAGCAGGGGTGTGTTGAAGAGAACTGAGTAATGTTGAGGTATTTTATTCCACAGATGTAGATACTTTTGACAAGGATCCTGGGTTTTTGATGTGATTACTACTACTGCTGGGATTCCTTGGCAAAATCTAATAGGGCATCCCTCCTTGCAAGCTGAAAGATAATGCAGTGTCTGGGAAGAAGGAGTGTCTGAGTCATACCTCTGGCCAGCATTAGTCAGGAGAGACCTGACTCGGATTCCCACAAAGTTTATAGCCAAAACAAGTTGTCTGAATGTAAAACACATCCCTACCATTGTGCCTTCATGCAGGTCATCGCCAGACATGAGTCCCATCTCTGGCTGCAGTGTCTGCATTTTCTCTTTTGACACCTTAGATAAAGTTAATAGCTGAAAGACACCTCTGGGCGCAAAATGGGCATTCGTTCTTTGTTAATAAAGACACATAAGACTGGTCTGGAAATCCAGAGTGCCTACTTGTCCACGGTTTTCCCATTTAGTCTTATTTAGTCCGCTTATGCCTCTGTACCCAGCCTATAAAATAATTTGTGTTCACTGCTTGTCTTCCACTCTTTCATTTCCACTCTAAGCTCTGGCGGGTCATAGGCTGCCTCCTGACAGACATGTAAGATGTTCATTCTGTGACTTAATGAGTCAACTCCCAGCTTGTAAGAGTTGGAGCGAGCTGGTCACCGTGTTAGTCAGGGAAAGAAACCAGGCTCCTTGAAGTTACCTTCCCTGGTCATTATCTGTCTGACCTGCCTGCATGCATGTCTCTTGGTGGATAAATATAACCTTTACTTATCTGAGAGCGGGCACACAGTGTAATTAGAGGTGTAAAGGCTGGGACCACTTCATTGTGATAGAACTATGTGTTGATGCATATTGGAGAGATACGTTATCAAAATGCTCTTAAGGCCCAAGAATGAAGGATTCCTTGCCATTTTCTATATACTTAAAGAAAATACAGAAATTAAATAGGCTTCATGCAATGCCGGAATGCCAATATATAATTGCAGATGAAGTTTTTTTGCTGTTGAAAGGTCATGAAACACTTCTTTTCTTCAAAGTGCAATTGAAAATATGGGAAAAATTGTATGCTGTAACTTAAAAGTCAACTCTGTGTGTTTACAGTATATCTTAGCATGACTTGTATGTGTTGTAGCTGTGCACTTTTGCATAAAGAATCATAGAATCATTTAGGCTGGAAAAGACCTCTAGGATCATCTAGTCCAACCTTTGTCAAATCTCTCCCTGACCCCTAGACCATGTCTCGAAGCGCCACATCTACCCATTTTTTTAACACCTCCAAGGATGGTGCCTCCCCCACTTCCCTAGGCAGCCCGTTCCAATGGCTAACCACTCTTTCAGTAAAGAACTTCTTCCTGATACCCAATCTAATATATGGCCAAAGGGACAATCTGCTCCATATAGAGCATATGCAGAATGGCTTTCAGAGCAGCAGTCAGTACAGAAGTGTTCCACTCTGAACTGGTTTGAGAGGGTTTAATCTGTGCCCTTCAACCTTACTTCACCTTCATCACTTCCAGTAATGACTTTGGTGCAAGGTAGCTGATCTGTGTTCCCCAGCCCAGGAGAGACTTGCCTGTTAGCTGTATTGCTCTTGCAACATAGGTTATTTGTTTGGGTTTATTTTTCTTTTTCCTGCTGTTTTTCTTTGCAAAAGGTAATAAAGTACTTGAACAAGATGTTTTCCTGCTGTGGGTTTTCAGTGTGAGGCATCTCCCTGTTTCAGGGCCCACTGCAGAAGGCTGTCTCCCGCTTCTTGTAAATTTAGGTACTTTCAGCCTGGTTAGTGTATTAGCCAGATAGGGTATCTTATCAGTCTTTGAGGAGTTATAGCACAAACTGGAACAACACCCTCTTACATGCCACAAAGAACTTGGAAGAGAAGAATTTAAAGGTAAAAAAGTTGTATGGGTAAAAACCCACAGCCTTTCCTGGTCATCTTCTCTCTGCTCAAGTTACTTGTTTGTAAAAGGCTGTTTTGACAGTGACAACAGAAGATGGAAATTATGGGAAGCAGAAGTATGACTTAACTAAACAATTACTCTTCTCAGATAATAATAAAAAGTCTGTATGTTTTTTCCCTTCTTAGTCTTGGCCGTATATATATCTCATGTAAATCTATTCCATCTCTTTATCTTATTTTATAGCTGGTTTTCAGTTGCAAAACCACACAAAATATTTTATATGGAATCATAGATGTCCTGGTTTGTCCAGGACAGGGTTAATTTTGTGTGGAGCCAGGTAATTCTATACCATGCTGACGTCATGCCCCGGGGCCAGCTCCAGGGAGGGGCCAGTTCCGTTGGGGGCGGTTCAGTTGGAGCTCAGTTCGCTTTGGACTTTGCTCGGGTTCGGTCCCTCGCTGTTGTTCTCTGGTATTGTGTTTTTTTTTGTATTGCTTTTTTCTTACTGTTAATATTGTTCTTGTTAACTGCAAAGTTCCCATTATATGATATTTTCTTTTATATATGTATATATATTAAACCTTCCTTATCTCAACTCAAAAAGGCACTTTTAAACCTTTTTTTTTCTTCCCTGTCTGCGGCCTGCAGCAGAGGGGAGGGGGCGGGGAGAAGCGGCTGGCCACGCGGCTCGGCTACCCCGCAGCTCTTACTAAGCCAACACAATAGAATATCTTGAGTTGGAAGGATCATCAAGTCCAGCTCCCTGCTCCTCACAGGGCTACCTAAAGCTAAACCATATGACCAAGAGCACCGTTCAGACGCACCTTGAACTCTGACAGGTTTGATGCCATGACCACTTCCCTGGGGAGCCTGTTCCAGTGACTGACCACCCCCTCAGTGAAGAATCTTCCTAATCTCCAATCTGAACTTCCCCTGATGCCGCTTCATTCTGTTTCCTTGTGTCTTGTTGCTGGTCATCAGAGAGAGATCAGCACCTCGCCCTCTGCTGCCCCCTGTGAGAAAGTTGTAGACTGCCATGAGGTCAGCCCTCAGCCTTCTCTTTTCCAAGCTGAGCAGGCCAAGTGACCACAGCCACTTCTTATGTGTCTTGCCCTTAAGGCTTTTTACCATCTTGGCTGCCCCCTGCACTCACTGTAGCAGCCTCATGTCCTTCATATGTTGAGGCACCCAAAACTGCACACAGTACTTGTGGTGAGGCTGCACCAGTGCAGTTCAGACACCTCCCTTGACTAGCTAGCTATGCTTGATGCGCACCAGGACACAGTTGACCCTCTTGGCTGTCAGGGCACACTGTTGACTGGCATTCAACTTGCCATCAAACCAGACCCCCAGATCTCTTTCCATGGAGACTGCTCTCCAGCCTCCTGTAGCCCAGTTTGTAAAAATACAGAAAAATGTCTTTGACTTTTAGTTTTAGGAGAGAGCGGCTCTGTGACTGTTGTGCAAGCAGTCTGTATAGATAAACAGAACAACACTTGGTTATGCTATTTCAGCACAATGTTTCCCTGTTCTTATTTTGTTCCTTCTCAAGGAGATGCTTGCAGCTTTTTTTATGGATGGATATGACTTTACATAAGTAGTTCTGTAGTCCTGCTGCAGAATTTATTACATGTGTAGTGGAGGCTTGTGGATTAGCCCAGTTTTTGGAGATTATTTGGAATCTGGAGTCTTGCACTGCTGGTATGAGCGCTATAAATTATTAATTATCTTGGATATAGAAGACTGGTATGAATGGCCTGTCTGCATGAGATAAACTTTGTAATTACGAGGGAATTCTGAAGGATACTAGATTTTCTTCTGAGCTCCCGGAAGTGAGGTGACTGGACCTTCCAAAATGGCACGTCTGTCTTGTGTGTTTATAGAGATACAACCAGGGACTGCTCCTATGTGGTGGTCATGTGTGTGTGCACGTGCAGAGGACAGGACTGCAATAATTCTCTGTCATTTCAGCAAAAAGTATTTTGTGGTGTGGTCTGAGCAGGTGTACTGGGTTCAGCTGGGATGGAGTTAACTTTCCTCACAGCTGCCCATGTTCAGTGCTTTGCATTTTAGGCTGGGCAGCATTGATAACATTCCAGCATTTTGGCTACCGGGGCAGTGCTTGCATAGCCCCAAGGCAGTCTTTTTAGGTGTCCCCAAGGCTCGTGGGCTGGGGGCGAGCAAGAGGCTGGGAGAGGACATAGGTGAGACAGCTGACCCAGCTGGCCAAAGGGACATCCCATTCCATATGATGTTGTGCTCAGCAATAAAGAGCTGGAGGAGAGGACCAGGCGGGCCACTCATGGTTAAGGCATTTGTCTTCCAAAGAAACCGCTATGGATGCTGAAGTCCTGCTTTCCAGGAAGTGGTTGGACATCACCTGCTGATAGGAAGTAGAGAATAAATTTATTTTTGCTCTGCTTCAGTGTGCAACTTTTGCTTTTATCTTTGAACTGCCTTTATCTCAAGCCATGAGCTTGCCCATCTTCTTTTCATTCCCCTGTCCTGCTGAGGAGGTAGAGTGAGAGAGCAGCTGGGTGAAGGGTCTGACAGCCAGCCAAGGTCAACCCACTATGTCTTGCTATTTTTTTTAAAATTTTATTAATCTTTTCTTTAAGTCAGTGTTGCACAGTTACTTAATTTGTGAGCTTTGTGCAGTGCTGCTTGTGTTCTTGTTCTGTACTTTTGTAGAAATCTGTAACTGCTATGATGGGTATAGAAATGTGTGTCCAGTTCTGGGACCCCGGTTCAAGATGGGCATGGAGCTACTGGAAAGAGTCTAGCGCAGGGCCACTAGGATGATTAAGAGACTGGAACATCAACCATATGAGGAAAGTCTGAGAGAGCTGGGTCTGTTTAGCTTGGAGAAGAGGAGGCGGAGTGGGGATCTCATCAACGCTTATAAATATCTAAAGGGTGGGTGTCAGGAGGATGAGGCCAGGCTCTTCTCAGTGGTGTCCAGTGACAGGACAGGGG
>VZZY01017760.1:0-27941 GCA_013400335.1 Eurystomus gularis
TCAGAGCAACAGCCTGAGGGCCCCCACTAGCAACCCATCCCTCTAACTTTGGCATGTCAACCCACAGGTTGTCATGGACAAGTCTATATTATTCCTGTTGCCCTTCAAGCCTACTTTAAATCTCTGTCAATGAACTCCACAGGCTTCTGAGCAAAGACCATCTCCCTCCTTTGAGAAAGGTGAACCCCATCTGAAGTCAGCAAGCCTGGTACCATGTAGGCCATCCCATTATTGAAAAATCCAAAATTGTGGTGGTAACACCAGCCACAGAACTGAAAAGGAGCAAGGAAGAAAATAATGTGTGCTCTAGATTCCATTACAAATTGACCCAAAGCCTTGAAATGCCTTTTGATTGCTCTTAAACTACAGTTGTGGTTTCATTTCCACCCACACGGAAGAGAAGTAATGAGTAATAGTTTGAGGCCCCCACTAGGAAGTTTCCTAGTGATGTCTTTAACCCAGGCAACAGACTTCCCTAAGAGGATGGTCTGTCCAGTATATTGGACCCTCTATTCCCCATTAGAGGAGTTGCTGACATCTATAACACATCTTTTCCTCTTCATGGAGATGGTTGTGATACAAGGGCTAAGCCTTTCTGACCTTGGCAACACCTCTGATGTAAACAGACCATCATCTATATCACCCATTGACTGGCCTTCCACATTCAGCGCCTCATACTGTTGTATAGAGGCATCTGGGAAGGCAAGGTGGGCAAGGAGGTGGTCTGCCTGCTGTCCTGAGCATGGACTTACCTCCATGTTCTTCTATAAAAACACACTTTCCTCCACATACCCAGCAAACCAAGAATGCTCTTAGTCACTTAGACTCTCTTTTTTCCCTACTCAAGAGATTTTTGAAAACTAAAATCCCTCTAAATTCTGAAAAGTTGAAGCTACCAGACTTGTTAGCTGGTATTGAAATTGCGAGCATGGATACTTTGCCTGAATTCATACTCTAGCCATTTTTGGGATCCAAATAGTTGTATTAATTCATACCCTCAGGTATTATATTAATATCTACTGTCTATTTTTTTTTTCTCCAGTCTGAGTGTATTGCTAAGGTGCAGTTTTATTCTTGCAGGTGAAACTAGTGGAGTTTTAATGGAATTATTTTGAGATACAACGTGCCTCAGTTTTAACAAATAAACTTAGATAAATTTAAGATCAAATTAATATGCTTTAAAGTAAATCCTGCTTGGAAATAAAGTCATTATCTTTTTTTTTGTTTTGTATTGTGGTAGACATGCATATGACACCTTATTATGTTGTTTTATATTAACAAAAAATAGTTTATTATAGATACAATCTGTCTCACAGAGAAATAATAAAGAAAAAATATCTATATATAAATACATTTTAAAGTGGAGAAAATACATCAGATAGGAGGCATTTTTTCATGTGGAAAGCATGAGCTAAATTTTGATAGTGCTAGTCAGAATTCTATAGAATCAAGATCAGAAATAGAGGCATCATGCTGCATGCCAGAGCAGAGTACTCTATTCTCACTATTTCCAGTGTGTGACAGTTTCTTAGAGCTAACCTAGGGAATTTTCTCAGAAAGCACTTCAGCTTTTCAAAGTACAGTTGCTTTATACTCTAAATACATATATCACCAACTTTCTGGTGAGATAAGTTTTCTTCCACCTAGCTATGTTGTCTGCCTGTTCTCAGTAAATGATTTGCCAAAAAAGTTTACTACTTTCAGTAAAAGAATTGTAAAAAAAAAAAAAAAAAAAAGGAAGGAATTAGAAGTTTTGCAGGAGATCATCTATTTTCTGTAAGATCAGAAAGAGTCATATTTCAGTGACAGTGGTACCAAACAGCTCAAGAGATGTAAACAAATACAAATTTTCCTATTCACTTTACAATGCTTTCAAAGTGGTTGGAAACTCCTAACTCACAGATTTGGTATTCATCCTGCATAAACTCGGATTCAGCCTTGGCATGTTCATGTACAGTTACTTTTTCATTTCTTTTGTGAAAGACAAATGAAACTCAGATGTTTTTTCTATGCTGCAATAGAAGCTGGCACAATGGGAAATGAACCTTAATGGGAACTAGGATTCAAGAGAGTTTTGTGATGATCATAAATTAATTAGTAGCAACAAAACTGACTGCAAATAACACAGGTTCCTATAGTCCATGTAGCATTTCTAGTCGATTTGTATCCTACGCACTGTCATTTTTATATAGAAAATGAAGATTCACCAATCGAAACTCACTCCTTCCACATCAGTACAGAGAAAAACTAAGTCAGGAGCCTGTAAATTTGGAAATTTGTTTTTATTCTACTTCCTTTTTTTCTTCCTCTTTTGTGTCTGCTTTCTTTTCTTTTTTTTTCCAGTAAAGAGCAATTGGACATTAGACCACCTGGAACCATAAGGAAGAGATCTGCTCTACATAGCGTAAAAGTGTGATCACTTCTATACATGGGCAAGAACATAAGTCAAATGCAAAACAATTAAGAATCAAACCCATGCATGAAATGCAACTTTCTTGTGGAGATGTTGTTAGAACAGCCATGTATACCCTCAAACTCTGGTCCTACTGAGTCTTTCTTGATTACCTCCCATATTGTTCTAGGCTGTTATCAGTCCTCTGCAATACTGAGATAAAAGTCTTCTTCTTTCACTGCTTGAACTAAGTGTCTGCTTGTATGAAGATTTTAATTTTCAGTTTCAGGAAGGTGTTAGGATGATATTTGGTTACCTAATCTGTTTTGTTTATTTTTTTTTTTTCTGGATATCAGAAGAAAAAAATAAATCATTTTATGCTTTACCTATTGTAGTAAGGATTTAGAGTGATTTTTAAATTATAATTATTTTATTTATTTTATTATTATTATTATCGCATGGTAGTATTTCTTTGTATGTAACTTAAAGATGAACAACTGTCAAGTTTTCTTTTACACCAAAATGGACTAGAATGTCAGTAAAAGTCAGGACAATTATTTTTTTCTCCTTTTGTTTAGTTACATTATTTCTTCTTTCCAAGATTATTTTGCTACAGAAATCCTAATTTTAATATAAACTATTCATCTGCTTTAAGATATGTTAATGTAATCATGCTGCTGCAACACTCAAGATTTATTATTCTTTTTTTAATATGGGCATATTTCTAGTCCACAGTCACTATTACTAGCTGGATTTCCCATATCCTTACTCATATGTCTACTATTTTTGGGTACATATGACTTATTTTTTATGTAATTGAAAGACCTAGAGATTAGAATGGATTTTCATGTATGTTCATCTCTAGCCTGAACTTGCACTTTGTATCATAAAGTGTGTGGTACCTGGATCTAAATTGGAATCTAATTTATTCAGAGGTTGTAATGGAAAACATCAACTTCCTGTAGAAATCAACCTCCCAAATATCTTGCAAGCTGTATATAAACTAGACAGTTTCAGTCTTTCAGATCAATTTCTTGCAGATTGTATTGCTTTCACATGAGAAAATCTATGACTCAGATTTTTCATCGGATGCACTGTGTTTTCTTTTGTGTCCCTAGAATTCACATCACATGGCCAAATTTATGACAGCATGTAAAGTACACATTTTTACTTTGTTGATTTTTTTAAAATAAAAAATAGTAGTGTACTGACAGAAACGTGTCAAATATGTTACATTAAAAGTTAAAGTTAAATAGCATATAAAATTACCTTTCATATTTTTTATCTTTATATTGGTAAATACCTCCTTTTAAAATTAGTCTTTATAGACCATAGAGAGCTTTTATGTAGGCTTGTATGTCAGTCCCTCAAAGGAAACAATTCATTCTAGAAACATAGATTGGAATAGGAAAGTTGGAAAGGGTGGAAGAAGGCACCTGCTTTCAGATTTTTTTATTTCTCAAAACTATTGGAATTATTTCAGCTTAGCCTGAATGGAGTGGTGGCCGGTCACAGGTGGCGTCCCTTAGGGCTTAGTGTTGGGACCATTTCTGTTTAATATCTTTATTGACAATCTTGATAATGACATAGAGTATATCATCAGTAAGTTCGCACATGACACCAAGTTAAGTGGGAGTGTTGATCTGCATGAGGAAAGGGAGGCTCTACAGAGAGACTTGGGTAGATTGGATTGATGGGCCAATGTTAACGGTATGAGCTTCAACAAGGCGAAGTGCCAGGTCTTGCACTTGGGCCACAACAACCCCATGCAACACTACAGGCTTGAGGAAGTGTTGCGGTCGGGCACAGACATCCGTACCGCTTCCCAGGGGGGAATGGGATTAAGGGCAAAACGAGATACTTTCCCACCAAGCTCATAGGCAATTACGGAGACCAATGAGTATTCAACAAGTTTATTACTAAATATATTCGAATAAAACTGTATCTACTCTATGGAAATATTATGATATTAAAGGATACCACGCCCACCCACTCACTCCCCCTTCCCTGAGGAGAATTGGAAACAACGGAGAGGATAGGGAAAAATAAGAATTCAATTATATCAAAAAATATAACTTATTTGTGAATGGTGTGGTGTGGGCACGTGTGTGCGTGTGTATATGTCGATTTCTACCCTTTTTTGGTGTGTGGTGATGGCCCCCCTGGGGCCGGAGCGACAACGGCCGGCCAGCAGACTTGGGCGGTTCCAATGATGTCAGCAGCTTGCAGCTTTTCGGCGTAATCAGAGCCTCTCTCTCTCCAACGGCAGTGGTGGCTCCTAGCTGCAGTTTCTTTGGCGTGGCGCTCTCGACTTGGAGCCGTGGAGGCTTCTTGCCGCAGTTTCTTTTGGCTTTGGCAGGGGCATGCGGCTGTGGCAGTGATTGTGCAACTTGCTGCTGGTAGCAACAGCTCTGCCCGGTGCAGTTCCAGCAGCGGCCAGAGGTGGCGTGGGCTCCAGCGGCGCACGGCTTGGTTCAGAGAGGCTGGAAACGGTGTGTGCCCGGGGTCTCCCTGGGTGTGGCGTGGTGCAGCAGCACCCCAGCGGCAACAGTGGAGACAGCGGTGTGTTCCTCAGCTCAGCGCGGGGAAGAAAGAGAAAGTCTTCTTCCTGGTTCGAGTTTTTATATCTGCCGCGTTATCATGACTTCCAGCTTCTGGCTTCTGGAGGACTTCGCAATAATTTGTGGGTAGCTTAGTTTCTCCATTGCTGGGTTAAATAAGACATTTCTTTAGTATGTGGGTTGGTCCCCTACAGGAAGTGTGGCTGGAAAGCTGTCTGGCAGAAAAAGACTTGGGGGTTCTAACTGACGAGTGACTGAATATGAGCCAGCAGTGTGCCCAGGTGGCCAAGAAGGCCAACAGTATCCTGGCTTGTATTAGAAATAGTATGACCAGCAGAAGTAGGGAGGTAATTGTGCCCCTGTACTCAGCACTGGTGAGGCCACACCTTGAGTATTGTGTCCAGTTTGGGGCACCTCTATGCAAGAGTGATATTGAGGTGCTGGAGCAAGTGCAGAGGAGGGCAACGAAGCTGGTGAAGTGCCTTCAGAATAAATCTGATGAAGAGCAATTGAAGGAGCTGGGACTGTTTAGTTTGAGGCAGAGAAGTCTAAGGGGAGACCTCATCACTCTCTTCAACTACCTGAAAGGACATTGTGAAGAGGTTGTTGCTGGTCTCTTCTCACAGGTAATTAGCTATAGAACAAGAGGGAATGGCTTCAAGCTGCAACAGAGTAGGTTTAGACTGGACATTAGGAAAAAAATTCTCATGGAAAGAGTAATCAGATACTGGAATAGGCTGCCAGGGAGGTGGTTGAGTCACCATCCCTGGATGTGTTTAAGGGTCATTTAGATGTGGTATTGGGGGGATATGGTTTAGGGGAGAACTTGTAGAGTAGGGTTGATGGTTGGACTCAATGATCCAAGGGTCTTTTCCAACCTGAATGATTCTATGATTCTGTAAGTTCCTGCTAGGTGTCCTGATTGTCAAATGGGTATGTTCTTTATTACTTACCTGAATACCAGCTACAAGGTGAAATACAACTCTCCTGTGCTTGTATGCTACTGCAGCACATGCAGTTTTGTATCTTTCTACCCAATATTTCTGAGCCATGATTTCATTATGCTGCTCATTTTTGCATGACCTTGTCTACAAACTCCACAGTATCAACACAGGATAGAACCTTGGCTGATATTCAAATGATGTGAAAGTCCTCTGTTTGCCTCTCCTACCTGCATATAGTCATGCAGCCTTGGAGTGTGGCTGACCTGGTACAGTGGTTTCTGCATGCTGGTGTAACATTTTCCATGGTCTTTTTCACCAGTCAAAGTCATAAGCAATCCAGGATCTACTACTATTAAGTGCAGATGTCGACTCTTATCTCCCACTGCAAATCTCTCCATTTGTCTCATTGTCAGATGCTAGGAATCTTGGGCTTTCAGTCCTTCCCATAACTGCTCCAAAACACTATCTGCAGTACATTCTCCTTGCTGCCCTCAAAGATGGAATGCAGAGCCCTACCTCTATCTGTCACGCTGCAGACATTTAATGCAGGGCAAATCATAGCTACTTTGGCTTCAAGGATATGTAATATTTTTCAGCTCAATTTAGCTGTAGCTGGTGACTTTCCTTAATTGGTTTGGTAGCATGTCAGCAGCTGGCATATAATAAGATGAACTAAAGAGACTGATAGCATGTATTATTGAATGCAAATTCTGATGTCTTCTTTTATTAAATTTTCAGTTTAATTGTACGCACACTCCTATATCTAACAAAGAAATCCACATGACCATTATGCCTGCATGCTGCACAATGAGCATCCTTATGTCTATGCCTTGGCAAGAGCATGGCAGAATTTCAGGTTTAGAATTTCGTAACTGTCAAGTGGTACTTAAAATTACTTCTTGCCCTCACTTTTGGAATGGCCACCTAGAGACCCAAAATTTTCTGTGGTTTTACTTCCAGTATATAGAATATATTAACCAAATTTGAGCAAAGTTCCTTCAAGTCACAGAAAAGGCTTTTCGCAGTGTGAATATATATCTTTATATATTCTTATTTGAGAATTACTAAAGAAATCTTCATTGAAGTTGAAACTGGCAAAGCTGAGGACTGCAGAGACTTTCCTCTGCCTCCATCACTGTACCCAAGGCATTTAGGCTTTACCTACAAAGCAAGTTATGCAAATATCCATGTTTACCCACATACTAGCATTAAGCAGTGATCTAGCTGGAAGGGCAGAATCAGTAGATACACTTCACCTCTGCAAATGTATAGGCAGTACTGGAAGTCACATCTAGACTTCCTCTCACTTCTGCATTAGCCTGCAATGTCAAGAGTACTACACTGCTTCCTGTATGTTCGTTACCCCTACATGCCTGAAATAAAAGGTAAAAGCTTTTGAAGTTTTCACCATGAACTGGCTTCCAATTCTCACTCCAGGCTTCTAAATGTATCTCCAGACTGAGTTTCTAGTTACTTTTCCCAAAAAGTTCTTCATTTTAGGATTGATACCATACAACCCACCTTGTAGGAAGACCACGTGCAGTTGTACTGCACAGGGTTGTAGGTGAAATGCAACAATATTTCTTAGTGTTTAATCTTTTCTTACAGGAGAAAACTTTCAGTTTGTTTGGCATATCTTTGTTTTTTGTCTATCTCAGCTTCATACGCACTTGACAGCAACCTCTTCTTGGAGTGGTTACAAATAACTCAGTGCTGTCTTCTGTTTACCCTCGATAAGTGTGGCCTCTGACCAGCTTGCATAAGGAGGTAATTGTGTTAACACAGAGGTAGGGGCATGGCTAACCTCTATTCTTCAGAACACTCATGGACATGTGTGAGTGACTGGAATCTCAGTTAACAAAGGCACTTAAGTACTCACATAAATACTCAAGCACAGTAGGACTGAAAGAAAGTAAAAAGCCTAAATGTTGAACATTTGAAGCAGAAACTCTTTTAGAATTATCTACAGTTTCAGATTGTTGACTATTTTTTTCTAGCACCACGGTGAATAGATAAATACATATTTCCCAAGTAAGAAGAAAAAACCCCAAACTTATGTAGTTTGGTTCTTTTGTTTCTCCTCTCTTTTCCCTGTCAGCATTTTATCATGAATAAAAATAAAATATCCAGCTAAAATACAAAATATTGCCTTGAGGTGACCTTAGATCCTCTCCCAGCTACTAATAAAGAGTACAATGTTTTGTGGTCTTTTAGCACTGAAAAATATATCTCCCTACGTCCCATACAGTCTAGAAATCTATATTTAAAGCTTCATTTAACCTAGAATACTTTGAAAAGTCTACAAACCCCTTCAGACTTTATTATGGCCATATAAAATGTATTATCTTAGGTTTTAAACCATAAATTTTAGAGTGATTTTATTGCATCTTATGACATTTTCCATGCATGCTTCTTGCTATTGTAATCATTCGTGACTGTCAAGATGTAAAACACGAAAAATATAGTTTATCCCAGGCAAAATGTATATGGTTTGTAGATCTATTGATTTTTACTTTTCTTTCTGAAGGAAGATTTTATGTACTCATTAAACCCATTTTTAGAATAATGCTGCTTTTGAAAACTGTTTTCTATGCATTCATGTTGTTTAAATGGGTTCTTACATAATGTCTGGTCTTTTTAATTATAGTCACTACTTCTCACATATCTCAATTTAAGGAAAATTAATTTAACTGAAAACTAATTCACAATACAGACTGTAATCTTGGGTATGCAATGAAATGAATATATTTTCATGCTCCTGATATCTTGAAATCTGTGAACGAGGTTTATTATTTAAGGAATACTGGGGATTCAGTTCCCAGATGCTTCAGAATTTATGCTGGAGGCTTACAGTAAAGTGATACTACTATGTAATAGTATATTAACTTCCCTATATTTTACCATCAGTGAAATTAAAATCATCTGAGTTCCAGGAAGCCTCCTTGATTCTCATGACATGATGTTTAATGCAGATGGGTTCACATTTTGGGTTTAATGCAAATACTCCTCAATCTGAAGGCAGCTACCTCCACCTGCTGCTTAAAGGAACACTCTCTTTCTGTGTTCATCAGAGCATTGCTCCTCAGCTAATCATAGCAGCTCCTTGATGCAGCTGATCCACATCTCCTTCTAGAAGGAATCTTTATGAGCACTGTTAGATTAAGCTATCTGAAATCTGGCTCCTAGCCACATTTTTTTTTGTCCACAGAGTGCGCTTTTATGGCTTAATAATATTTTGTAGTATTGCAACACGTAGGTAAAAAGCCCCTCAATGTAAAAGTTTGGAAGATGCATTCTGAGACTTTCTTTAATTTGATTGGTTTCTATATTAAAAAGAGGAGCTACTTTGCATCCACTAAAATGCTCTCAGACTAGACTGTTATTTCACATGAGGTTTGTTGTTGTTGCTTTCTTTGGACGATGAGGATTGTAACATTCTGTGCATGTCTTCAGACGTATTGTACACCAAGAAATCCAATACTTATATTTGATTGTTCCACATCTTCAGCAGAGAAAGAAGTAATAGCATTTTGAGCTTCATTCTTCATCCTATGGTGAATCATCATGTATTCTGGATTTTTATTCATCCAACACAGAATGGGTGCATTTAGTCCATCAATGAAAAGTATACAAATTATAGTTATGGCACTCATCTGAGATGTCAGAGAGCCAGATTCAAGCTGCTATTAATAATTCTGTAAAATGGCTAAACTCCAAAAATTTTAAGAAAATTTTATGTTCCAGAATACCTGCCTTGGAGATGTAAATTCTGCATTGATGTTAATCTGAAATAGAGTACCTGGTACAGTCAGAAATCCAGTGAACCTTCCTTCTACTTCACAGATCAGCTTCAGATTCAGTAAAAGTATTGCAGGGTGATCAGTTTCTAATTTTTGTTTGTTTCTCTTTTTTTCATATTTTCTTTTTGTCAGATGAGGAAGAAATAATATGAGGCAGGATTATTTCTTTTTCATCCATGAAGAGATGGAATTTTTAACACCACCATGCCTCTGCAGCAAAACCAAACTACTTAGGTTAAAATATCAGCTAATGTGCGACTATTATAATTAGCTTCAGTTTAAGCAAAGTTATTTAAGTTTCAAGCCAAAGGAACTGTAGAAGAAACGTTCATGTACTGCCAACAGCTGAAAGAGAATTAAACTTTACAGCTCTTCTTTAGTGTCTTCAACCTGAGATCAGTACTTGAAGATAAGTTTGCTTGTGAGGAAGTATTTGGCATGCTAATGAAACAGCAAGAAAGAGCTTAATATCAGCTGAGATACTTTTACATGAAGGGTCACTTACTGCACAAGTCTTCAAGCTTTAGGTTACTGTAAACACCTTTTTTTTTAACCTCCTCCTGCTTGCTTCCTCCTATCCAATGAATATGCTACATTTGGAAGGATTTTCAGAAACACACTTTTCATCCAAGTCTGTTCCTCTCTCTCTTAGGCTTAGTAGTGATGTGAATCTTAGATACCTAAGTAGCTCACATCTTAAAAACAGAATTATAAATTTAATTCCACCAACTGGGAACCTAATTTTTAAAATAAGAATTTGTACAATTTCCTCTTGTAAATTGGACTCTAAATAAATTTATTTTGCATATTTTTATGACAGGACAGATATATATAATTACTACCTA
This sequence comes from Eurystomus gularis, assembly GCA_013400335.1. Classification (NCBI taxonomy): domain Eukaryota; kingdom Metazoa; phylum Chordata; class Aves; order Coraciiformes; family Coraciidae; genus Eurystomus; species Eurystomus gularis. The sequence continues at coordinate 10,543 of VZZY01017760.1, forward strand.
CATGGGTCTTCTGAAGGGCCATGGGAAAAGGGAAGACTCTAAACAAACCATATATACTTTGTTTCAGTATATATATACACCAAAACAGGAGATTATAGTTGCAGCGGCAGCTGCTGCTAATGAAATGAAAAAAGGTTAATACTTTGACTGAGAAAAACAGAAAGGAATCATGTTACTGTGACAACATTATGTACACTTAAAAAGGGTTTTTAAAAAGGGACAAGATTTACAATTCATTTCACACTTCTCTTTAGATACCCCTTTGTCCACTTTGTTTTTTCTTATTGTTCCTAAATATCAGATAAGGTTATCACATCACAGAAAATAAGAATAAGGAGGGCAAAAAAAATTCAAATATAAAATTACAAGAGAAAGGTCAATTGAGGAAGCTTTTGCAGGTAGGTTTGCTAATAAAGAATGTGAGATACAAGCAATGCTGACAGGTTAATAAGTGGCATGGCCTTTTCCTCTCTTCTGTAGCTAAAATTAGCAAAACTCTTTTACTGTCTTGATTCCTATTCCACTGTATGGAAGAGCTGATTCTCAAAACACTCTGAGTGTTTGCTCTGCTCTTAAAAGTTGCTATCACTGCAGCCACCATATGTATAATGGTGATGAGAATATGTGTGGGTTTTTTTTCTTTTTAATAACTATGACACACCACTAATTAGAAAATAATTCTCTGCAAAAAAAAAGGAAACCCAAAGAAAATTAAATAATTAGTGTTATTTGACTGTTAATATGAGTAACATTAGGGTATTGTCACTATGGGAATGACTGCAAATGAGTTAGCACTATAACAGGAACCTCATTTACAAATGGGACCTAACATTAGAAACGACTCTGAGATGAAACATGTTCTTAGATCCAAAAATGTTTAAATTATTTTTTTTTAGCTGCAGAATGTTTTCTTGCAATGAAGTGACGTGCAGACAAATATAAGCACAACAATAAACACAAACTCAGAAAGTTAAGAGGCATGCTAGAGACATGGCAAATTAACAGTTTGCATATTTATGACTCATAAATCAACAGCACTTCGAAGTAATGCAAAACAGTTTAATAAAAATGAGAAGTGTGCCAGAGACATCAAAGAAAAGTTTCATTAAATCAATATTAATCCAATGTGTTATGTTATTTAATGAAATAAAATGGTAATGCAACATTAATTTTAAAAAGTCACAAAATTCAAAATACTAACATTCCCTCTTCATTTAAAACACAGGGAGACAGATTTTATAGCATCATATATAACTATAATAGAATGATAGCAAGCACAATTTGTGTACAGTAACTTGTGATACTGGCAAAATGAAGCCAAATTAAAATACTGCTAGCCAATATTTAATATATTTTCTTTAAGCTGAAGAAAGTTCTGGATGAAAGTTCTCATCAATCAAATGAGAGCTCAGTTAAACCGTAGAATTTAAACATACAGCAGTTTAAAGTATTTTCTGTCTCAAATACTGTGGTGAACCGACCACATGATTTTTTCTGCCTTATTAAAACAGTGAGCAAAAAACTCTATTTCCCATAAATCAATTCTACAATTCCCATAAATCCTCCAGGAAACCGGATGCGTGATAACGCCAGCCATAAATATCAAAAAAGAAAACAAACTTTCTCTCTTTTCCGCCTCACTGCACAGAGGGAGCACATCGCTCCTGCTGAGTGCAACCCCCCCCCTCCCTCCGCCCCTGCCGGAGAGGAGCGAGGAGGAGAGGGGGGAAACTGAGCTGAGCTGTCAGCGCAGCCCCCTGAAGAAGCCAAGCAGCCAGAGAGGGGGGAAACTGAACTGAGCTGTCAGCGCAGCCCCCTGAAGAAACTAAGCAGCTAGAGAGAAGGGAGCAGCCGCCGCGGAGAGCCGCCGGATGGAACTGCTGACTCCCACTGCTCTAGGAATCCGGGGGAGAGAAAGAAGCCGTGAGCCGCTGCCGGCCGTGAGCTGCGCAATCGCTATCACTGCCGTGAGCCACCGCCACGAGCCAAAACTGAAAGAATCCAGAAAAAAAGCTGCAAGCTGCAGCAAGAAGAAGAAATTGCAACAAGAGGCCATTGGAAGCCGCGTGCTGCAGAAAGCCACGCTGCAGAAGGCCACGTTGCCAGAAAAAGTGAAGAAGTGGTGCCGAAGAAACTGCACCGAAAGCTGCACTGCCAGAAAAGACAAAGCCGACGCCACCATCGGAGGGAGAGAGAGAAACTCCAAGCTGCAAGAGAAAGAGAGAGAGAGAAACTCCAATCGCACCGAAAAGCTACAAGCTGCTGACGTCACTGGAAACAGTCCAGGTCTGCCGGCCGGGCATCGTCACCATTCCACGGAGACCATCGCCAAACGCCAAAAGGACACACGCACGCACACACACGCACCATCCACACATACAGGTCATATTTTGACATAATTAAGTCCTTATTTGCCCTTATCTCCCGGTGGGTGAGAGGGAGAGTGAATGGGTGGTTGTGATGTTCTTTAATATTGTAATATTTCCATAGAGTAAATAGAGTTTTATTAGAATATATTTAGTAATAAACTTGTTAGATACTCTTTTGGTCTCCGTGTCTGCTTGTGAGCCTGGTGGGGAGATGTCCCAATTTGCCCTCAGCCCTTCTCCCTTTGGGAGGTGGTCGGACCTCTGCGCGCCCGACCGCGACAAATACTATGAAAAAAAAGAACTTTATGAGTTTAATTATCTTTTCCCAAACTGTAAATTTACAACTGGTTATAGGGTTGCCTTACTGACATACTGTTCAGATCATTAAAACCCTGATTTGCTATGTAACCAAATGCATAATTGACATGCATAGCTAAGTCCATATAACCTTAAACATCAGATCACTAGAATTGCTGTTTTTCTAAAGTAGAAATGAGGGTTGCTAAATTTTGGTACCATTGATTCAAATGTTTCCAACTATATTGAACTGGCTTTATTGCTAATGTATGGAATACAAAGTAATATACTTTGAAGCCCTTTATCTAAGCCTACAGGAGCCTAGTACTGTTGAGCTGACAGTTCACTGAAAAGTACTCTTTATTGCTTTCACCAATTTCCTTGTGCTCACTATGGTATTACCTGGACACCCCACCTGGATGATCCAGTTCAGTAAACCTGCAGAAAGCCGATCTAGAGAAAAAAAAAAAAAGGTAAATTAATACATCTCCTTTCATCATTGACAAATGGAATCAGAGAAGAGCCTTATGCCCTACAAGCGCCAACACAAGGGAAGGGCATGTACTGTTGGTAGCAAGGAAGTAAAATTGTAAATTGTGAATATTATGGGTGCCAAGGAGTAGGGTAATACAGTGAAGGCACCTGCTAAAAGTTAAGGTAGGTCTAGGAAGGGAAGAAAATGAGAAGACTGCAAATGAGAAAATACAATAAAGTAAAAACTAATAGTACCATAAAATATAGGAAAGATAAAATTAGATAAAGGTGAAGGGTGAGAAACATTTGAATTTAACTGAACCCAAAAAACAGTATTAACATTGAGCTTAAGAATATTTATGACATCAATCATGACAGGTGTTTTCTTTTGAAAAATGAAAGTAGATTTTTCTGCCCCTCCCCCAATAACATAAGGAAGGAAATAAATAAAATATGTTTTTACTTTAAAATGCATGTTAATTTTGTTAATTCTGTGTAATTTAATAGTGACATTTTCACAGAGAAATAAACTGAAAATTTTCTTAAGAAATTCTTAAAAAATGAAATGGTTTCGGGTTTGACAGACAAGGTTAAGAAGAGATTGTCATGAATAAAAGAACCTGTATATGGAAGTTGATGAAAAACATAAAAGTTAAAATTGCCTATGCAATAATCAATAGTGATAAAGGTAAAGAAATGACTGAAGACTGTGACAATAAGAGAAGAGATAAAATATTAAGCAAAAAAAATAGCAGCCTTCATCTTAGCTGAATTACAAAAATATAAGTATTAGAGATGTATTTTTGTAAACAAAACATGAAGCCATGAGCTAGCTGGAGATAACCACTATTTTTCATGCTCTCTCACTGAAAGAAATACATTAGGATCACCCTGCTGAGCTAGCATTCTTTGAGAGCACATTAGACAGGCTGGTGAGTTCACTTTGCAGGCACATTTTCCAAGGTTCATCCATCTCTAAGATTAATACAGCCCTTTGTTATAGACTTTACGATGTAGTAAGGCTATATTTGCAGTCAGGTATTACCTCCTCAGTTTTATATTCAAAACTTAGACTGGTAGTCACATTAGGCTTTAAGTCCCAGATATGATGTATATTTATGGATTACTGATCTGTAGAAGGTTACTTTTACTGTAAAAACAGCAATGCAGTTTTCCAGTGAAATCTGATTCTGCACTAAAAAAATATGATTCTGCACTACTATCCTGATCACATCTCAAAGAGAATGAGATTTAATTTTTGCTTTATGGCTTCTTAGCTTTTCAGTGGAATCTATCATCCATATGTAAAAGATTTCAGTTATAATTAATGTTGCCAACAAGTTTCTGTGGATATTTTCAGTTGTTTTTTTTTCTTCTCCCTTTCTGAAAAAAATCACTTTTGAATTTATCATAATAAAATGGCCATGATATTATGAATTATCAATAGCTGAATGGTTGGGTTCAAAGGGCCCAACTGAGGTATTAATTTTTAAAATTTTTTTGTGTGATAAACAGGGAGAAGGAAGGGAAATTAGGACATCTGGAGAGAACACAGAATTTCAGCATGACTGATTCTGAAATTTCATTCTGAAGTTTAAATTATTTTAAACTTTGGATCTTATCTTTTGTGTGAATGTAAACTGAGAATCACTACCAAAGACAGTGCATTGTGTTTACATGGCAAGGTTTGGTATCAGGCGTGTGGATAGGGGCTGCAGAGGTGTGTTTTGCGAGAAGACACCAGAAGCTGCCCCCATGTTGGACAAAGCCAGTTCCAACTAGCTCCAAGATGGACCTGCCACTGACCAAAACTGAGGCAAACAGTGACATTGGTAATGCCTCTGTAATAATATACTTGAGGGGTAAAAACCTGTTGTGCAACCAGTGGGAGTGAGAAGTGAAAAAATGTGAAACAGCCCTGCAGACACCAAGGTCAGTGAAGAAGAAAGGGGCAGAGGTGCTCCAGGCACCAAAGCAGAGATACACCTGCATCCCCTAGAGAAGACCAAGGTAAAGTAGGTTGTCCCTCTCCAGCCCATGAAAGACCATGATGGAGTAAATATCTACCTTGAGTCTTGTAGAGGACCCAATGCCAGAGCAGGTGGATATGTCCTGAAGGCAGCTGTACCCTGTGGGGAGCCCACGCTAGAGCAGGCTTCTAGCAAGAATTCTGGCCCGTGCTGGAGCAGTCAGGGTTGGGAGAAGGCAGTTTTAGATTTGTCCATATTTCTCATTATCCTACTACGTTTATTTGGCAATAAATTAAATTATTTTCCCCAAGCTGAGTCTATTTTGCCCATGATGGTAATTGGTAAGCAATCTCCCTATCCTTGACTCATGAACTTTTAATCATATTTTCTCCCCCCATCTTGTTAATCGAGTGGGAGTGACAGCTTGGTGGACACCTGGTAGCCAGCCAAGGTCAACCCAGTACAGACAGTAAACCACACCAGTGCAAAACTCACTTGGCCATGCTGTGCCCTTAACAAATACAATCAAAATCCACAATCTACACTTCTTTGAAAAATCACAGACCTTCTTGCTTTAAGATACTTTTCTCCTAGAAAGTTAAGCTGGGAGTTTGTGTTGCAATTACATAAGACAGAACTGAAAATTTAGCATGAATGGAACTTATTCCAAAGACTTCAGAATTTATTCAAATAAATCTGAATGTAATTATGCAAAACTAAAGTCTTAATCAAGTCTATACTCTTCAGGCATTAAAACTTAAAACAAGGAAAGCAGAAAATAGAATTGAACAATATGGCAATATTTTACCCAGTTTAAATATGATTATGGGAGGATTCTTTAATCCTTGTATACATTTAGCTCAGGATAATTGCATGGTTGCATTATAAGTACATTGAATAGATACTGCCATCCTGAGAAGAAGAAATACTTCAACTCAGTAGTTATGCAAATATACTAAAAGTACTTATTCAATGAGTACACATTTTAGGAGGAAGACAGGGACACTGAAGTAAAGCTTTATGCTGGGGAAAACCTGAATGGATGAATATGGAAAAGTTTAACATTATGCCTCCATTGATTATTACAGCATTTAGGGTAATTTATGTTTCCTATTTCTAACAAGTATTTGGAACTTTCTTAGAATATTTAGTAGCGAGTTATCTATGAACATGCTCTGCTTTATACTATGTTTATTGCTCAATAATTTCTGCAAGTAGCTTGTGATGGGTTTGTTGGATGAACTTACTTGAAACATAAGCTGTTATGGGAATCATCAGATACAACTTTCTCATGTTCGAGCTCTGTCATTGTAATTATTTAAATCTTGCATATTTTCAATGCTAACACTTCCTATCTCCAATTTGAATAGTTTTGCTAACATCTTGTGATGCTTAATGCATCTAGAGCTTGTTGCCAGCAAATTATTCATTGGACTATTAGTAGAGAAAAAGTACAAGTCACACAGTTGCTACAGCAAATTTTAAAACTAGAATAAATGGATATTTTTAGCAGTATTTGGGGTTTCTATTTTTTTAACTTCCCAGTAATCTGATAGCAGATCACAAAATACTGGCTTAACTAATAGCTGTTGACCTATCTCATTATGTGTTTGATATTATAAAGAAGCTATTATAGCTTCTTTAAATGAGAAGTTATGAATGAACCCTATGTACTTTTTTCCCCTAGTCTTAATTTCATTTTGCCTCAAAATAAGATATAGCACTGAAATGAGCCCCAGCTGCCCCCTTTCCCCAATCAACTATGATTAATCTTGATTTTAGTTTGCTACATCTACCATTGGAGGTGATGTAATTCCATAATAATTTTTTTTTTTTCTTGTGTCTTATGTACTTTACTGTCTGTGCAAAGAGATGTGCAGAAGATTCTGTTGTCATTGTTTTTTATTTGACTATCAGAGATGTGATGCTGAATAAGGATTCAGTGACATTTTCTGAGTGCCCTGCTAAAACTGGACTGTTTAATTTTGTAAAGACAGGTGAGGCTGTTAGCTGAAGAGACAGTGGCTTCAATTTAGTTGCTTAACTATAGGCACCTGAAGCCATTTGAGAAGCTTTGGTTAAGCTGGCTGGCCCAGCTCTGCCAATTAAGGAAGATATGGGCCTCATACAGTCTTTTGTCCATATCTTCCATCTGCAAAGCAATGCACTAGATATATTAGAGTACCTGAAGTGGCAGCAGAAACAACTTTTACATAACTAAAACAAATTCAATACATAGATTTTGGCTTTTTTTTCTATCTCCAGGAAGATAAAATGGGAATCTGTTCTGGAAGACACCTTTTACGCAGACTACTCTTGCAGCCAAGCATACTTAATATGCAGATAGGACATTTTCAGCTTTTTAACACAAAAACTTAACCAATTCATATCTTTGTAGTCTTCAGACTACTGCAGTAAATGTTACCAGAAAAGATAATTCAGACTAATAGCACAGAATGCAACTCCTTGTTAGAATCAAAGTATAGACAGAAGATTACAAATCAGCATGGCTTAGTGACTTATTTATCAGCTCAGTTTCAGTAATTACCTATTCTAAGCCATTTCTGCACTTAAAGCAAAGTATTATCCTAAGCTTTTTTTGAAGCTTCTTTTGCTGTAGCTTACTTTACAGTTTTAGTGTGTTACACATGTAAACACAACTAGGTCCTATGATTTTGCTTAAGCTCAGTTAACTGACAAAATATATATGTGGTGAAGAGCAGGGATGGGGTGAAGATACCACTTGCCTTTGTACGAGCAGCAACCAGCCAAATACCTTAATTAAAGGATGTCAGTGGGATCAAGCTTCAAAAACTTAATAGATCTTTTTAATCACATTGCCAGTTTCTTTTTTCAGTACCTGGTTTCATTTTCAAAATAATGGGAGGCTGTGAAGGATGAACCAATAAATGTGAACATGAGTCACAAATGAACTGAAATAAAATGATGAAAGTAACCAGGAGAGCCAACTTCTTGCAGCCAAAGAGTTTTGACTGCATGTTTGGTAGTACCAGGTAGAATAGCATCATCTAGGGCTCCACAGCCTTCTTCTGTACCAGGAATAAAGGGAATGGGAAAAATTGAAAAGCTGTTTGTACAGGATTTTATTTTTTTTTTTAACAATTGCAACCGACAGGCAATTATGCCACTTTTTCTTATTGAACCTATCTGACTTCTAAAGTGGTCTTACCATAAGATTTATTTTATTAAAAGTAGTCATTTACATCTGAGTTTGAGTATATAGAATCATAGAATGGTTTGGGTTGGAAGAGACCTTTAAAAGTCATCTAGTCCAACCTGCCCTTTAATAAGCAAGGACATCTTTAACTCCATCGGGTTGCTTAGAGCCCCTTCCAACCTCACCCTGAATGTTTCCAGGGATGGGGCATCTACTGCCTCTTTGGGCAACCTGTTCTAGCATTTCACCACCCTCACTGTAAAAAATTATTTCCTTCTATCTATCTAAACCTATCCTCTTTTATCCCTTGTCCTGTCACAACAGGCCCTGCTAAAAAGACTGTCTCCATCTTTCTTATAAGCCCCCCTAAGGTACTGAAAGACCACAATAAGATGTCCCTAGAGCCTTCTCTTCTCCAGGCTGAACAATGCCAACTCTATCTGCCTTTCTTCAAAGGAGAAGTGCTCCATGCCCCTGATGATTTTTGTGGCTCTCCTCTAGACCCACTTCAACAGATCCATGTCCTTTTTGTGCTAAGGACTCCAGAGCTGGACACATTACTGCAGGTAGAGTCTCATCAGAGTGAAGTAGAGGGGGAGAATAATTTCCCTCGACCTGCTGGCCATGCTTCTTTTGATCCATCCCAGGATATAGTTGGCTTTCTGGGCTGTGAGCGCACATTGTTGGCTCATATCCGGCTTTTCATCCACCAATGTGGACAAGTTCATCTCCACATGGGAAATAAAAGGACACTCTGAAAGTGTAATTTATGTGATAGTAGAGTGTATTTCTAAAAGTAATCAAATATACTAAAGCCTCCATTTCTCTCCATTAGCTGTTTAAGCACTCAAGCCCACTTCACCAGACAAACTAACTTCCTTTTTTGGGTGTGTCTGTTCTGTCATATACCGCCTTATTTTACTATATCAGTTACTTTGAAATTAGAGGGAGCATTTCACACTGACATACCTGAAAAAAATCCCAGTCTGATATGATTTCAGTATAGAAGTGAATCTTTACGCCAAATAGATTTTAGGTTATGATAACTTTGGACATTTGGCAAACAAGAACAAAGGAACTCTGTTAAATGTGTCTACTGCTTTAGCTACAAAACTAATAATTTCTAGAATCACAAATCCTAAATCCACAAGTATAACTAAATCCACAAATAACAAGTATCCACAAGATACAGATTTTCTCCAAATTTAAATCTAGAGGCTCTAATTGTAGTTATTTCAAGAAATCTACAGCTGAAGATGTACCTTCTCAGAATAGCTCTGCCTCTGAAGGGATGCTCCGATGATAAAAGTGTATACGGTTAAAGTTTTACTAAACATGGGAAACATGAGCTTCCTGAGTGGCTCTGTTTGCTGATCTAGCTAGGAATAGCTCGCCTGTCATCTTGTATCATTCTTCCCCATCCTATGCAGATATCTCCAAAACACAATGTCTTCAGAAATTACATTAGTCATTCACACTTAGCCATCTAAATTGTACTCATAGTGTGGAAGACGATTAGAGAGGAGAGAGAGAAGAGAAAGACAGAAAGAGAAAGAATAAAATGAACAAGATTCTGAAAGAACAAAAGAAAAGAGAAAAAAAAGGCATTGTTATTTTTGGAGCATTCCTAGTGGTGATGCTTTTGGACTCACCTGCTTACTTTATTCATCCATTTTATTTCTTCCAGTTTTGACAAGATAAACAACTGTCTTGAAAATCTTGTGAATGATGAATAATAAAAAAGTGAAAGTAAAAAGAGTTAAATAGCCTCTAGTTAATCTTAAAATATTTTGACAGCCAGTGAGCAATTTGGATGTTTACTTTGAATTCCATATTACAGTTTGAAAAATGGCCAAAACTGTTTCATTACCCCAGGCATATCTTTTCCCATATCCATTTATTCAGGCCATTGAATAAATAAAAGCCATTATGAGATTCATCAACTTTCTCAAAAGCATAAACACACTTGGTAATGCCCTTCAAGATTTTTAAAGTTTTGAAACCTACACCTTAAGAACTGTGTTAAAGAGAGTGTAACCAAAGAATCATGGAATCATAGAATTATTTTGGTTGGAAGAGACCTTCAAGACCATTGAATCCCACTGTGAAATCAGCGCTCAGAGGTCATCACTAGACCATGTCCCTCAGCACCACATCCATATGTCTCTTAAATAACTCCAGGGATGGTAACTCCACCACTTCCTTGGGCAGTGAACTCCCATGCTTTACAACCCTTTTGGTGATGAAAATTTTCCTAATGCCCAATCTAAACCTCCCCTGGTGCAGCTTGAGGCCTTTTCCTCTTGTCCTATTGATTGTTACATGGAAGAACAGACTACCTTCTTCAGGCTACCACATAATGACTGAAATAAAAGAATTTCTACCCTGGACACTTTTACAGGCTGCATGTGTCTTCATTTTATACTCATATACACATTCATGCTGGAACTGGAAAGTAAGCATCAGAATACTATTTATATGACACAATATTGTGTGAGCAAATTAAAATTGTAATTACTTATTCAGACATACACCCAATTTGCTATGACAATGGAATTAAAATGCCTGAAGCATTCCGTGGCTTTAAGTTTGTTGTTAGAGGTCTCTGAAAATTGAGTGCAACATAAACGGAACACTGATACTATCTGTCAGCTGTTTTAATACATTAACATTAATAAAATACAGCCATTCAGGAAATGAGAAGAAAAGGTCCTTATCCTATATATAGTGTTCTTGTTCCACTGAAATAAAGGATCTACACTAATTTGTATGCCTAAAGAGCAAGGAATCTGTCTGCGTGAAGACAGCAATAATGAAAGCATTCAAATTTATAAATTCCACTCAGTAACAAGATAATTTAAGATTCTTAGGTGACAAACTGCATTTTTTCAGGCTTACTGGTATAGATAGTATGAGAGACTGGTAACTACATGGTCAAGTGGGAGATTTGGGTAAAGTCGCTCTTTGACATAGATTTCTTGTATCCCATGGGAAGGTTTCATAAAGTCTTATAATCTTTATATGGTTTAGTTACCTACTTATGAAACAGGTAGAACTGTTTAGTCTCCTGAATATGGTTTTCTCTCATGCACAGGCTATACATCCCTATGAAAGCTACAGAAGAAGCTAGAGTTCTGTAATCAACCCCCAAGCCACTCTCTATGAAGCACTATGTCAAGTGCTGAAGCCTTTCTTATTTTTCTGATACTCTATAAGAGCTATGCAAATACAAGCACATATGCACCCATCTTTACTGCTTCCTTTTGTTCCTTGATACTGCTGCTGTGAACTCTGCCACCTGTGTGGAGTCCAGCTTCACTGATGGAAGTAGCAGTATGTGAGAAGGGACTTGGATCCAGGTTACGTGCTTTTACCAATGATATCAGATATTAATTCTGACATGGATATAATAGATTTTTCATATCTACGCTAAGCATCACTGTAACAGAAATGCATGTAGTGTTTTAAGTACTTCTCCCAGACCTCAGAACTAGTTTTCTTGGTATAAATTAAACACTTAGTGAAATTTAATTAAAAATGTTTAACAGCTTGCAAAAATGTTAGAAATTATTGTGTAAAAACCTATATCAACAGCTATATTTACATCTTCAGTTGCTTGCATTTAGATTTAAAAAAAAATATACCAAACTTATTTCATAATTTTAAAATTGTATTTGTTTTTGAGATTCTAAAATGTGAACAAATGAAAGCACGTTGCTATAAGAAATTGATAAGTGTCATGGTTTGTTCTTCATACAATGACATTGCATAGGAAAAAACATATATTTGTAAATAATGACATGAATTCTAGTTTCCACATTTTGTCTTTCAGTTCAAAACACTTCACTGAAATTAAGCCACTGTAAGACCAGGAGACTCTGCCCTTTTACTATAATTTAGAACTTTAAATGTGCACTAGCTCTGAAATTATACGATGTTAAAATCCTGCTCCCACACACAACACAGAACTTAAAGGACATTCCCTTTTTGGTTGTAGAAAGACACATTACCTAGCTTGAAGTATTTCAGATCAGTATTTCAGATTTAACATTTTATTTTAGGATGGGTAAGTGTAAAATGTTTTGTTAGCTTCAGATATGAATTGATATTGTGAATACAGCAACAATTGAGGACTTCTTTTAGTTTCTGGCTTCACTTATTAATTCAACCTCTTTGCTAAGCAATGGTCTCACCTTCCTTTCTAATTGTTCTATCCTGCTTCACAAAGAGTAATTCAAAATGAACTCGGTGATTCCATTTTTTATTCTTTGCTTTCTTAGTGACATAAAGTATGAAAGATGTCTATCTCTCTATTAATATCTTTATGTATATTGCTCTTACTTTGTTATTTGTTTTTGGTTTGTATAATTTCCATAGAGCTCATACATCTGTGCAAAACCAAAGTAATAAGACAGGAGCATTTCCTTTTTGCCCCAATGGCATTTAATTAAGCTGTGTTTTTTGTCTCATAGCTGATGTTATCAACAGAATCTTTTTAAACATTAGTAGTCACCTTTAGCAACCATATATGTAGCTAATCTATGCCTACATTCAGTTTGCTAAAATATTTCACAATCAGAAAAACATTGTTATCTTCTTTAATCACCTAAAACTACTTTAAGACTTGGTGTTTTGTCATAGTTAGGGGAACTACAGCCAGAGGTTACCTACAAGCTAATTCTGAGAGATTCGTAATATCCATTAAAAAAATTCTTCTGTGCCTGTTAATTTAATAAAAACTGTGTAGGAAATATCTAAGCAACTAGAAAATACAGATACTCTCCTCATTGAAATATTCATTCCTTGGTTTCAGGTGAATTCTTAAGAGCAGGTATTTAGAATATTAATGAATCTGAGAATAATTTTTAAAAATAATTGGAGAATAATCTTTCATCCATAATTACTAATGGATGCACTTTCCCACATGGTGCTCAAATAGTTTATTATTATTGCAAGCTGGATACTCACACGTAAATGTTAACTCAGTTTTCTACGCAGGTTAATAAAATACACAATATTCCACAGTCTTTGTTTTCAGCCTCAAAGGCACAAATAAAGGGACTGGCAAAACTAAATATTTGTTACTTAGACTCTTATGTACATCAAACAGTGTCTTAAACAGGATAGTCTGACTGAATTATTAGCTTCTTAAGTAGGAAGAACTATGGCAAACATTTCTAAGGAATACATTTTCCTAGAAGATAGTGTAGTAAATAAACTTTTTGTTCATCATTATTGGAAGAAATTACCTATTAATTTCATCTGCAGCTCCTGAACAGAGTGAAACAAGCTGCAGTTGTAAGATTCTTTCCAAAAAGTCCGCTGTTATTTTGAGATATAAGAGCCTCGAATTTTAAACCCTTCTTTCCTCATATCAATTAATTCAATTGATTCTTTCTACATGCGTTTGAACTCTAACCAAATCTCCAAAGACAAAAGTTAAAAATGTTTTCTTAGATCATCTTTCATCACAAACATATCAATATCTCCTTTTTTTAATGTGCTTAACTTCTTTTTAGATTTGGCAACTGAGCTTCTGTATTTCTGGAAGATAAGGTATAGTAATGTAAATCAATAATTTCATTAAAAGATGTACTACACTGATTTTCTTTGAACAAGTGCTGCTTCATAGGACAGTAGCATTCAGAATGGTCCATTTGACTTTATCATTTTTTGTCAGTCTGGATTGTGATTTAATCTTTTTTTCAACTGAGAATTTTATCCCCAGTTGTAGCCCTGTGATAGAAGCTATAAACATCTGATAAATTTCTTAGCTGAAAGTTCTGCTGCAGAAGTTAATTGAAAGACAAGAAACAGAACTTTCCCTTTATTTCTTACTATTTTACAAAATACAGCACTTATCCAGGAGATGCAAGGGAACAAATGTAAGGCACGGGTATCCTTAGCTTCTGTAAACTGTACCCAGATAACCTTAGAGTGATATTGTGTCACTATCACTCTCCTTCAAACAATTAGAAGATAAAAAGTATGTGTATACATTGTACATTTAATCATAGTGGTAATACTAATTTTCTTCCTTTAATGATGCAAAGATTTTTCTGAAAAGACAGTAAAAGGAGTCTTCATGGATATTTGGCCAGAGTCTAAATTCAAACTTGAGAAGTTCCAGTAATGTGGCATTTGATGGTGTTGAAAATTTAATTTCTGGAAAAAAAAAAAAAACCAAAAAACCAAAAAACAACCACCAAGAAAAAAACCCCACCATAACAACAAAGAAATAGAATGCTCAGAATTCTGTAATATGTTTAATTCTGCACGTGATCATTGAAGTGTGATGATGAATTAAAGGTCCTTTCTTGAAACGAGTGTTATAGACATAAAGAAGACACTCTAAGCTGGGAAGGAGGAGAGATGCCTTTTCTTACAGTAACCTCAATCACAATAGTTTTTCTTGTCACTCCATTTCAGAATATTCATGTAATGAGGAAAAAGCCTAGCTGCTTAGAGTAACACCATGGAAAACCACCTATGTACTGAAATTCAGGGAGTGTATCTGGCTTTTTAACAATGCTAGGAAACTTAAAACTGTCTGATCAAGTCTGCAGCTGAAAATCATTACCTTCTCCTAGAGAAGATGAGAGCAGCTATTTGAGTAGCAAGTATTCATTGAGCAGAGTTATACAGTCTCAACTGCACTCTAAAGGCACAATTCACTTGTACTATTTACCTTGTTGACAGATGGGAAGAATGGAGGAGAACGTGACTTAGTCTATACAGCAACCAGGTTAGTAGCAGCTCATGTACGAGCGGTAGGCACAGGAAAATTTTATCAGTGATTATTTATTGGCAGAGTGTTAAAAGGTAAGTTGTTACTTCCAGGACTCTGCAAATACAGTCAGTGGAGATAAATAGATTCAAAAGCCCGTTTCCAAGATCATGTGGATAAAAAATTACATCAGCCAGTACCATGGGTAGTATTTGCACTATTACATATGTCTACTCTTGTAACCAAGGCTGAGACTTTACTTATGTGAACTGCTAACAGAGGATCTGGCCCTCACTGTGACACCTGATATTATCTTTCCAGGGAGACCTAGACCAGTTTCTAGAGGGGACTCAGCCTGAGCTCCCCTTGAGATGCATTTTGTATCATGGCACTAGGGTGATATGCAGAAATTCAGGGCTTGAAGTATGGTACCAAGGAGTTTTAGGACATTAACAAAAAACAGCTTCTTAGCATTATGTGGTGGTTTAGTAAAACTGTGGTGGTTCAGTCTCTGCTGGGAGCCGAGCCACATGGCCGCTGCCACTGCCCCCCCCTCCACTTCAGACAAAGGGAAAGGCAGGAGTGCCTGAGAATGCCTTTTTGGGTTTAGATAAGGAGAGTTTAATACAATGACACACAAGAAACAATCACAGAAACAACAGCAATTACAACAATGAGAAAAACAACGTACAAAATAAGCAATACTGTGCGGACAGACAGAGCCCAGGAGAACAGCCACATGCGCACACCGCAGAACCGGAACTGGCTCCGGGGCATGATGTCAGCATGATATGGAATAGCTCGGCTGCACAAAATTAACCCTGTCCTGGCCGAACCAGGACACATTACAATTGTACTGGCTGTGGCTGGGATTAAGCGAATGTTCCTCATAGTACCCTGTATGGTGTTGTAATTTGCATTTGTGGCTAAAACTGTGTTGATTGATAGCACACTGTTTTTAACTGTTTGCTGAACAGTGCTTTCACAGTGTAAACCCTCTATCTTTCACACCCCTCCCCAGCAATGAGTAGGCTGGGAGTAGGCAACAGGTTGGGAGGAGACAGATAACCTCAACTGACCAAAGACATCATGCTCAGCAATAAAAGCTCAGGGAAAGGAGGAGGAATGAAGAGATATTCGTGGATATGGCTTTTGTCTTCTCAAGTAACTGTCACACATGCTGAGGTGCTGCATCCCAGGAAGTGCCTGGACAGCTGCCTGCCAATGGGAAGTAGTGAATTAATTTCTCTTTCTATTTTGCTTACATGTGCCCCTCTTGCTTTGCCAATTAAACTGTCCTTGGAGTGGAAGAGAAGTAAGGTGGATGTTTGGCTTCTATCCAGGGCCAGCCCACCACAATAATGAATATAATGCTGTGTGTGAGAACACATAGTCTGTTTGCATTTCAATTTAACATATTAATTTGAAATAATTTGCAAACAGTGACAAACATTCTTTGATTTTGAAATGGAACAAATCGGAAATGTGAACCATGTCAGTCCTGTTTATCATCTGAGAAATGGCAATTAATTTAAAACATTTGTTGTTGCCTGTGCTTGATCTGCTCTTGTTCTCATGATTATCCAAGCAGAGATTTGGAAGCAGAAATTCAGGAGGAAATATAACCTGAGTTCAAATGGGAAACAAAGTGGAATCATTCCAATTCCAGCCCTGTGAGCTAAACTAGGGGAAAAGAAAATAAAAACAAAACCAAAAAACGTTCATGAGTTTGTTTCTTTTTGTTTTGCTTATTTCCAAGTAATGTCAAGCACTAATGTAGTAGGCCAGGAGGCTTACCATGTTAATGTCTGTAGTATAAGCCCAAGACAAACATTCATATTAGAGACACCTGCAATGCATTATTCCAGGTAAAATACAGGTGGTATTTACATACTTTATCTAAATATTGTAACATTTATTTCTTTTAGGCCTTACTTATCTAATGGACTTCAAAAGTAGGATTCATTTTATATAGTTTAAGCCATCCATAATTTAGTCATCTAAATCTGTCTTTAAATTATGAAAGGTCTCTTCCACTTGTCTTAGGTCATTATTTTACTACTGGAAGAACAGTCACTCTATCTGTCTAACAGTCATTCAGACTGTCTCTTTTCATTAACTATATTGAGTGTCAAGATGAGCTGCTTGTATCACATACTTAACTTTTAGGTGCCTAAAATTAAATTAGACAACTCAACCCATAGAAAAACTTAGATTTCTCTTGCGTTTGAAATATATTGAAGCTTGTCATACCAGCACAGTACTTACATTTTTGCAATATTGTAAAATTTGATTACGGATAGACAAGTTAAAAGAAAGGAAGATATTTCAAAAGTTGCTAATTTCACCTTTGGATGAAAAGAAATTAATCATAGAATCATAGA
>VZZY01017761.1:507-48344 GCA_013400335.1 Eurystomus gularis
CAAGGGTACTGAGGGAACTGGCAGAGGTGCTCAGCAAACTACTTTCCATCATTTATCAGCAGTCCTGGCTAACCAGGGAGGTCTCAGTCAAATTAAGGTTAGCCAATGTGACACCCATCTACAACAAGGGTCAGAAAGAGGATCCGGGGAACTACAGGCCTGCCAGTTTGACCTCAGTAACAGGGAAGGTTATGGAGCAGGTCATCTTGAGTGGCATCACGCAGCAGGTACAGGACAACCAGGTGATCAGGCCCAGTAAGCATGGGTTTAGAAAAGGCAGGTCCTGCTTGACCAACCCAGTAGCCTTCTGTGACAAGGTGACCTGCTTAGTGGAGGAAGGAAAGGCGGTAGGTGTTGTCTACCTGGACTTTAGTCAAGCTTTTGACACTGTTTTCTACAGCATTCTCCTGGAGAAACTGGCTGCTTATGGCTTGGACGGGTGTACTTTTCACTGGATGGCAAGGCTGAAAGAGTGGTGGTGAATGGAGTTAAATCCAGTTGGCGGTTGGTCACAAGTTGTGTTCCCCAGGGCTCAGTTCTGAGCCCTGGGGCCACTTCTTTTTAATATCTTTAGCAACGATCCGGACAAGGAGATCAAGTGCACCCGCAGTATGTTTGCATATGACACCATGTTGGGTGGGAATGTTGATCTGCTTGAGGGTAGAAAGGTTTTACAGAGAGATCTGGACAGGCTGGCTGGATGGGCTGAAGCTAATGCTATGAGGTTCAAGAAGTCCAAGTGCCACGTCCTGCACTTGGGTCACAACCCCATGCAATGCTACAGGCAGGGGAAGAGTGGCTGGACAGCTGCTTGGCAGAAAGGGATCTGGGGGTACTGATCAACAACCACTCCTTTCTTGGGATGAAGAAATTTTCTCTGTGAAATGCTCTGGGAAGAAGGCCCAAGAGACACAAATCCTGATATTTTTCTTTGTTTCTCAGATTTTGCACAAAAGCTGGTGCTGCTGGGAGCTGTGGCTGAGCTGGTACTCCAGGCACAGATAATACTGATGGGAGTTTCTAGGAGAGAAGTGCAAGACCCAGCTCTAGGGTGTTTAGCATGACAGAATTCTCCATCCAAGTCCAGATTATGCAGTGAGCTCACCCTTATTATATTCACTAGTGATTTGGGCAATGGAGTAGAAAGTATACCCTTTAAGCATGCAGATGACAAGTGAGGGGACTGCTGGCGTGCTGGCGGATAGCATTAGATTCAAAGCAATTTGCAGAAATTGGAGAAATGATCTGAAAAAAACCAGGGTGCAGTACAGTGAGGACAGATTTTATGTTTGGAGGAAAGTAGTCAGAACTGCACAGATCTGGACTATCTGCTTAGGCAGCAGTACTGCAATAAAGAGTTGAAGGGCTGCGTAGGTCAGAAGCTGGATATCAGGCAAATGTGTTGTGCTGTTGTGAAAGGGGCAAGCAGGAGAACAGGACATAGAATTAAGAGCACAGACTGCCAGGCTGGATGAGTAACCCTTTTGCTTTGTACCTTTGTCACCCTTCTGTAAGGTAAGTGGCATATCTGGTGTGACACTGAAGGAGGGGAACCTGTTGGACAAGGGAGCAGAACAGAGGTTCAAAATAACGAAACAAAAAAATAAGAGTTTGTGGGACCAAGTTGTTCAATCTAGGAGAAGTATCACTGAAGGAAAGATGATAGCAACCTTCACACATGTAACCTGTATCCAGAAAGCTGAATGACCCTGGCTAGGACTAGATTGGGAAGATGTTAGATGTGAAGCAACACCCCCTGTGAGTGCAGAGAAGCAGCAGAGTAGTTTGGTAGAGAAATTTTAGAAGAGATTGGAAAAGCATCTGCTGGGACTGTCAAAGATATGACCCTGTCTGTGGCAGCAGATGGACTACATGTCCTGAGGACTTTTGTTCTGCCCCACCTCCTGCAATGCCATGGGCAAAACCCCTTTGAATCAGGACAGAGGATTTCAGGAGAAACAAGCATCTCGCTGCGTGCACCAAGGTAATCCCTCAGAGAGGGGAGATGTCTGCACTTGGCTCATTGCAGTGACTGTGCCACAAAAGCCAATGGATTAGATACTCTGCTGGGGTGGATTAACTTGGCTCCAAAGCCAGTGGCAATGCACCAGTTTACGCCTCCATAGAATATGATATGCAAAATCTGATGCAAAAGCCTGGTTATCAATTCCCTTCTCAGGTTCCAGCCGGTCATCAATCAGGCCAATATGCAACAGGAGATTTGTATGTTGGCAAAATGAAGAGTAGCGGCTAAAATACATGGCCTGACACCAAACAGCCTGAACACACAGGGCATTGTATTTTTAAAATAATTTAACACATTGTATCATTTCCATTTATCATCAGCTATAGAACAGCTCCCTTTTAAAAAATAAAAAGCCAGAGTCAAGTGCACAGAGATTCTTCTAACTGTCTTTTTCTTGAGAAGTGTAATCTTCCATGGTGATGTGATTCCTTCCCTGGTTCCCTGCTATCACAAACTTTGATGAGTACTGTCAGTGTTTAGAACAGGCAGTGCCAGCTTTGAGAGCAACAACAAAAATACACGGCATCATTATTCTGTACCATTGGGTTTACAGAGCATTTGCTTGTGAAGGTAACCAGGTTAACCGCTTTCTCCTAACCCTCTGCTTGTAAGCAAAATGCACACCCCCATCTCTTGCTTTATTAGGTATTTGGCTTTGAAGACACTGCTCCAGCAGAAGCTGGTGCCACTGCAGATGGTGGCAAAATGTTGCTTTCTGCATTATGTGATTCTGATTTTCCAGTGCTCTACATTTTTTGCATTTGGACTATATAAACCAATGCAGTCAGTCCACTGCTCTGTCCTCAAAATGACAGAAGGACACTCACATGTAATGAAGTGCTGGTGTTTTACTTGAAACTCATGCCCAGATGGAGATAAATATGATGTATCAGCTTACAGAAGAGATCTCCAGCTGACCCAAGTTTGGTGGGTAAGTCTGATGCTGGGTTAGTTCAAGTCCTGCAAAGCTAGAGGGAGAAGATCTGACCAAAACCCAGGAGTGTCCTGAAGCTCTTGGTGAAAGGTAGCATAGAAAGGCAAAGCAAGAGAAAGCCTCTGAAGAGAAGAGCGCCTCTCTTTCACCTATTTGATTTAGATGAGCACAAAATAGCCAGAGGAAAAAGGTTAGATTAAAAGGAAAATGGAAGTATCATTTTTGCATTAATTCTCTCTTTGAAGGCTATTTCAACAATCTGGATAGTTGGAGAGCCATTTAATTGCCTGAGGATAATAATAGTTAGCATTTAAGCATCATTTAAAGAGCACAAGACTCCTTAAAATGCAGGGAAGATCCATAACACTGGGGCAAGGCCAGAAGAGCAGCCTCAGGAAGCGGGGGAGCAGAGGGAGCTGCCTTTACACTCCCATGCTGGTAGAGGGGTTTCTCTGCCAGAAAGGATGCAATACAGAGGGTTTGGGATGAGCAGCCTGAACACTTTCCCCATTTGCACGACTCTGCCTGAAAGCAAAGGAGGTTGCTCCATTTAATAAAAGACTTTTGACTCTGCAGTTCAGTGATGCTTTGCAGGGCGCTTCCTTGTGGGTTTCTAGTTCTGTTTATTTTGTTGCTGTGGTCAAGCAACCTCCTAATTTCACTTTGTCTGAGAATTATTTCTGCTTATTGCTTTATGATAGTAAAATTCTACCTGATAATTAACTTACCTCGTCAGAAACAAGCACTAGTAATAGAAACAACTAATTTACCAGTTTATAACTCTAGTGATGATGTGAAGAAAAGAATTAAAAGAGATAAGCTTGAGAGGGAAATTATGCTTTTAAAGTATGAAGTGTATCTTACATGGCTGAGCTCCCTTTCCTGTCCTTGTGCTCCTCTTGGCACTAGTCCCACCGGGAAAGGCTTATTTCCATAACACAGGAGGAATTTCAGCAGGTGGGAGCTGGGCCCAGAGGGAGATGTGGTAATGAAGCGACCCAGGGTCCTTCTGCCAAGAGCCAGGCATTAACTAAGGGCTAGTGTTAGCTGAGGAAATGGTATCTGGCTAATAGAAAGGCTCATCTGTGGCTGTTTATATTAAATTCATGTGTAGAGGGCTGTGACAGTACAAGTCACTTTCTGAAGACAAAGCTTTATTAGAGTGGCCTAAGGCAAAGGGCAAACTTTCCTTCACGTGTCAAAGCACCCTGAAAACAAATTACAAGAGCAATGGCACCACAACAGAGTATATCTTCAATGACTGAAAACTCGCTTGTATGCTGGAGACCACATTAACAGCACCCTTTGCTGAATCCTGTACTGACACATTACTGGAAGCCAAGGATGTACATCTCATCTCACAGGAGTTTAGAGGCTGCTTTGTCTTGGAATTGAAAAATAATCAAAATAACAAGGCAGCAAATTGGTCCTCTCTGTTTTCAGACCGACTGAGTTGGGTCCTTTTCAGGAAATGCCCCATTACCTAAAACAATTACAACTGTTGTCACGTCTCCAATGAGTTTAGTTTGGCTTTTAGTATCTGCTGGGAAAACTTTAACTGATGCAGCTGCTGTGTTTAAGGCCACTTCATAGCTGGGTGCTCCTGCAGTGTTTTTTATTCACTGGTTTATGGTCTTGCTGGTGCTGTACCAAGGTACCTGAGCACATATTGGCTTTGAGCAGGCAAATTGTCCCATTGTCTTTCCCCCCTCCATGGGGCAGCTCACCTTCTGCAAGTTCAGTGCTCATCTGCGAGCTGCAGTAGATTTTATCTTCTACGCCCTGTAGTCGATGAGCACCAATTCACTTCAAGGACTAATATTAGCCATAAAATAGTGCCTTAGATCCATACAGACTATTTTTGGAACTGTATCGAACTGCTCAGCTGATGTAGCAGCAGCACTGCTTATATTCCAGATTATATATGCAATTTTCCTAAGGTAAAATATTCCTTTCCAGAAGTTTTCATTAACCGTCTCTATTACCTACATAATTGGATGGCAGCTTTTAACTGTGATTAATTTAGAGTTACTGTGTATTTAGGGATTAAAAAAATGCTGCCCTTACCAGTCTGTCTCAGAGGAGAAATACAAAGGGAGAGCTGGAGCTGATTTCCCCACGCGATGAAGATGCACAGTATCATTCTCAACAGAACTGAGCATCTCCCGATGGTGGTCTGATAACAACTGTAATTAGGTATTCAATCACACACAGAGTAAGATCAGCCAAACAAATGTATGTCTGCTAAGGGAAATAGCCCATGGAAAGATTATGTTTGCTGAACCAAAAGTAAAACATATAATGAAAGCTCTTAACACTCTGGAGTCTAGCCCTTGCCCAACAAACTGCCTGTTATCCTGCATAATTATTAATCAGAGCTATCCTTGCCATTTCTACTGAGCCGCACCAGGTGCCGTCATGTCCGAAGGTCTAACTCTGAAAGGAGTCTTTCACTCATGCATGTGGATTTTAGATCAGATTTGACGATATTAGAGCAGCCCCTGTGCTGGAGGAGCTGCACCTACAAAATCTAATGGCCAGCCCATTTGGAGGAAAGACATTGTTTGTAATTGGCCACAAAGCAAAATAAAAGTATTGAATGCTGTTCTCCACTTCTATATTTTAGACTGGAAGTTTTTGAAGCAGATTGTGTGCTCCAGGTGTGTGAGCTCATCTGTCATCTTGTGCATCCTGTTCATCTGCTATCACAGAAGGAAAAATACAGTAGGAAAATGTATCATTTGTGTCATGAGTGCTCGTCTCTGGAGGCAGCATTGCTTGAGACTAGCTTCAGCTGAGGATGGCTGGCTGTCAGTAATGGTGAGAAAAATACCACTCCACAGCAGGAAGCCAGGTGCAACCTTGTTCTCAGTGTGAGCCGGTCTACCTCTGCTGTCCTCCTCTTGCCTTTAGTCATTCCCTGTCACTGCTTCTCATAAGCCCACACACCCATGAAGGAGCCATAGCCCCTTACCAGAGTGCCAGAAAGCTAACCAGAGAATTAAAAAAACAGGTTTTTTTCAGTAAGCTCACTTATCCAACACATCCCATGATGGCACAAGCACTGGAGCCGTTGAAAACACGTGGTTTAGGATGAGAGGAGGACTTGGTCCTGCCAACTCTCTTGACAGCAGACTGCAATTAGAGTCACTTAAGCTGACTGTGAAACTACAGGGTATTTTGATTCCCCTCCAATGCTTGTAGAGGGGAGCAGGGTGAAGATAGCTTTAAAACACAAAAAGGGCCATATTTTTTGTAAGGATCAGATTGGTCTACCTATGGGCAGACTTAAAAGGTCCATGGACTTGAGGTGGAGAAACTACTGGTAAAGAGAAAAAGCTCACGGACTAATGAGCTGAAAGTCACACTGCAGGATAAGCCTTTATTTGTACAGATCCTACACAATGCCAGGCAAATGATTTCAATCAGATATTCACAACTGGCCCTTGTTAGTTTATCCATAATTTTCCCAAGTACCTGGGTCAGTTGTATGGCTGCAATTGAAATGAATGTTCTGAAGGTCCATGTACCATGAGGAGTTACTGAAACCCTGGCGAAAGGTGCAGGAGGCTGGAAGGAAGCAGAAGCTACATGATCTCTACAGCTGATGGTGAGACAAGATTTGGGTAAGCTAAGGAGCATAGCTCAGTCTCCATGCAGAGCAGCTTTGCATGAATGACCTTCTATTAGTCACTCTCTCTTGAAATTGGTCTGAAACTGGGTTTTTTATTTTCTTTTCCTGCCTGGAGTCAGATGCTCAGGCGTAGTCCCAGTGCCTTCTTGAGACCCCAGTGCCCCAGATCCCAGGCAGTTCTGGGCCACAGTGCTGGGAAAGTCCTTTTCTTCTTCACATAAGCACTGCCACCACCAAGGAAGGATAAATACCAGCTACTGCTGCACAGGTTTTCTATTGCTCAGGGATATAATGGATTAAGTAGTGGATACATTAAATGATCCCTAACTATAATTAGCTCCTCCTGTGCTTATAACACTACAGCCTCATACAAATGGTTTCTAATGACACATGCAGTGTCTAGGAACAGGGTAATAGCTATTTGAACAGTTGCTGATTCCTGAGCTGGTGCATGGCCATGTATTTTACAATTATTGAGACACTTTGGACTTTTTTTTGAAGTGCTCTGGGCATTGACCTAGAGAAAAGCTTGGTTAGATGAGAACAAAGATGATGCTCTTCCCCTAATGGTAGCAGATAGATAATGTTGCAGTTGTCAGATGTTACTGCTGCCCCAGTCTTGATTGGCCCCACTACAACTCTCTCCCTGCAGTATGATTAGCAAAACAGATAGCCTTCTCCCAGCTCATGCCTATGGTACAGGCACTCAAGGAGAATCAAGACAGTCTTCCGAAATACATTTTTATCTGTGCAGTTCTCAGTAACTACACTAGCATACATAATGTTCAGAAATGAAATTTTGCTCACTTAATACTGAACCATAAACCTCATCACGGATTAGGACCTATAAAACATACCAAGACCAAAAGGCTGCTGGCCACGTTGGGCAGCTGGGACCTCTTTGCGTAGAGCAGGTTGGGAGCTCAGGAATTGAAGATAGCCTGACTTAGTTTCTTTTTAAATAATGATCTCTTTTGATCTTGTTCCTTAAGCTAAAGATGAAAATGAGATTTTTATTCAAGAACCGTCTTTTGGTTCAAAAAGCATGGAAAATGGCAGCTCTTGTGAATCACGAGGCCTGAAAGCAAAGGCTCAAAAGAAAATAAGTTTGCAACTTCAGCTACTCTGGTAATAGCCAGCCAACACTAATTCTAGATATTTTATTCACCAAAAATAAGCAGAAAGTATGCCACTGTTCCTAAAACGCACATTGTGTCAAAAGAAACCTTCATTTCTTACATTAGATGAAAATTGTACTTCATTAGAAATTTGTTTTTAATGAAGAGAGTATGTCATAACTTTTTTTACCTGCCCTTCAAATGGCAACACATCTTACTCACTTTGGTGATCAGGTTTCACTCCACAGGAAATGGAGAATAAATTTAATTTTCTCTTTTATAAACACATGCATGCACACATACACACTAATTTAAATGTGATCTGCCGCTATTTGAATACCACAAGTCTACCTCAGCACTCAGAACTCCAGCCAGCAAAGCGCAATCTGCCCACCGAAGCCAAGACCATATGGATGACAGAGGGCAAAAGAGATCCACCAGGTCTAAGAGCTGATACTTGAGCCAGTAACTGAGGTTTTCTACCAGTCTCCTAATTTACAGCCACGTGGAGTCTCAGTCTGCCAGGGACTGAATGTACATGGTCTGTGAAGCCATAGTAAAACCTGCTTCTCTGTAAGGAAGACATAAATACGTTTCTTTGGTAGTGCTCTGTGCTCAAAGCAATATTAAGGAGAGAAGCAGAATTGCGAGTTTTCAGGTAAGCAATATTTCTCCATTTTCAATTTGGAGAGTTCAAGATTGCAGTGAAGAACTGATCAGCAGTGCAGGAAAACTAAACTGGGGATGAATCAAATATTCTAGAAAATTTTTTAAACTTCACTTGAAATATACCAGTGAGAGGCATAAATATGGGGGATAGTGGTATCACCATGCAGTAGAAAAGAAAGAAAATGTGTAAAGCCATCCCTAGCTTTTGTCCCAACATAAATCTGGATTTTTTTAAAAAACAAACTTCGTAGCCTTTACCTAATGTGTCTTTGACTACAAAGCTGCTATACCAGAGCTAAAGATCATGTTGAAAAGCATTAGCGTTTTAACTAAATTATGGAGAGACTGTTGAAATTTCTTTCTGATATGTTCATAAGTAACAAAGTGATACCCATCTTTCTGACTGATTAAGATCAAACAACTCCTGTTGTGTCCCAGCTTTAATGACTGCCTTTGTCAGATAAAATTTGTCATGTTCTACCAGTCATTGGGGTAAGGCTGAAACATCCATACAGGTAACATGCTAAATGCTGTTAACTGAATCACATCAAAAACTAATTCTATACATACGATTTCCAGGACTGCTATAAGACAATTATTTTTTTCTTTTTTCTTTTTTTTTTTAATCTTATTTATGGCAATGACTTTATTACTTTATCCTGGATGTTCAATGTAACACTGATTTAGTTTAATGACTCTGTTCCTGGGACAAGAGAGGGCTCAATGGTACCCTGTCTAGTACTTATGAAGTCCCTTTGAAGTATTTTCTCAGATGCACTAGGTTAGAATTTGAAGGAGCGATGCCTATCTGAGATGCTGAAGACCCACAGTGGCACATCTCTTGCCTCACTTGAGACATCTGAAGGTTAGACATCAAGGTCTGAACTAGTCACCTTGAGCTGCCTTTGTCATCAATGGAAAGAAATAGGTATGCCAAAAGAGTAATCATTTATCTTAGAAACCTCACTTATAGGAAGATTCATTATGTCCTGAAGGAACTTACATCTCTCCTTTGATGATAAAGGGGGGTTTAGGAGGACTAGCTCCACTTTAAGCATCTAACTTTCTGATATCTGAACTTAGATGACATGATTTTCATGCTTGGTTACCATTCTTTCAGGTTAAAACACTACCAAGAAAGGTTATGTCTTGAACTCACTGTGGAGACATCCAAATTGGCTATGGCAGATGAGAAACCATTTCAGAGACAAGTTTAGATAGCTCCAATTCCCATAAAATGGGAAGATCAGTGCCTTCACTCAATATCTGTGCTTTCCATCTTCCATCTGCACTTTAACAAACAATTTTTAATCATTTAAATCAGTTTTATGGCACTATGAAGTTTGATTTTAAAAAAGAAAAGCATTTACACTAGTTTAATACTCCAATGACTTGAAGAGAGTAAGATCATATTCAGCAAACCAGCCATGATTGTCAGGTTATAGGAGCATTAGATCCTGAGATCTATATCTGGACCTAACATATTTTGGTTTTCATAAATCCAGAACAGCATCTCTTGTTTCATGAGCACTAAACACTGATTAGCTCAGATTAGTGAGGATAAGATATGGGTGCAGTTCTACTTTCTGAAAGGCTAAGACTAATTCATGGTTATGCAAAATCTAAGTCCAAACTCTCCGCAGCTCTCTAAATATGTGCTTCCTATTCTGAAGGGTTTGCAGATATGCAGTAATTATCTTCTTCAACATAGGAGGTTAAATACAGCAAGAGTAAAATTAACTGTTATCAAAATTAAGCATAAAGGGGAGGGAAGGGTGAAATTAAACATTTGAGTGGGGTTATCATGGTCAGAGCTGGGTATGTTAGCAAAGCTCCCTCATCCGTGTCTTGTCAAATATACAACATTTCCTCCAGCAACAAAAGATTTAACTGAATGCATTTGTCCTAACAAATCAATAAAAATTAATCATCTGATTTTTGTAAAGCTTTAAGAATATTTCTGAAAACATGGCATCTGAAAGCACCAGCAATTTTACTGCTCTGCCAGGCCGCACTGACTCATTGACAAGCTGCAAGGATGAAGATTTCTTACAGGTGAAATTCTATCTCTCCATCCTTTATGGCCTAATCTTTGTGGTGTGCTTCCCAGGGAACATCATGACAATTTTTGTTTACTTTGTCAAGATGAGACCCTGGAAAAGCAGCACCATAATTATGTTAAACCTTGCAGTCACTGATCTATTATACGTAGCCACGCTTCCTTTCTTTATACACTATTCTGCCAATGGAAATAACTGGATTTTTGGAGACTTCATGTGCAAGTTTATTTACTTTTGTTTCTACTTCAACATGTACAGCGGTATTATCTTCCTTAGTTGCTTCAGCATGTTCCGCTTTTTTGTAGTTGTCTACCCAACTAAATGCTTTTTTGTTCAAAAACGGAGATGGGCAATGGTGACTTCTGTAGTAGTTTGGGCAATTTCCCTGGTGGCCATCAGCCCCTTGGGCAACTTGATTGCTACGAAGCATACACAGAACAGGACAATCTGCCCAGACCTGGCTGCTGCTGAGGACCTTGACACTAGCCGGTGGTACAACTGGCTGCTGACCAGCCTCGCTTTCTTTTTGCCCTTGCTGACAGTGACTCTGTGCTACGTGTTCATTATTTGCACCTTGGCTACTGGGCCTCACACACAGGCTTGCTACAAACAAAAGGCTCGCAGACTTGCTGTCCTCCTCTTGGTGGTTTTCTATGTGTGCTTCCTCCCCTTCCATGTCTTTCGTGGGATTCGGCTGGAGCTCCGAGTACGACCAGTTAGCTGCCACTTGAAGAACACAGTCCTTTTAATGTTGATTATAGCTAAGCCTTTAGCAGGATTAAATACTTTTGGAAACTTACTGCTCTATGTCGTGACGGGAGACAACTTCCAGCAGGCGATCCTCTCGCTCCTCAAGTTTCGGACAAACAAGAACTTGAAGTAGAAGAGATTGATGCCATCAAAGAGTTATGGAGGAAGTGTGCAAACATGCCCTCACCCAACCAGGCACAGTCTCCCTGTCTTCAGAGTACTCAGGTTAACCCTGACAATGCCTAGGGAGAGTTAATCTGTTCTATGTTTTAGAGTTACAAATTGATCATCAAAAGAGAAAACTTGTTATTTAAATTAAAAAGCTTTAAATAAAATACTAAAAAATATACCCTTATCAGAAATTTCTCTGCATTTGCTTCCTGAACCCTTGATAATTCATTTGGAGAATGGCTAACAGTTCCAGAAAAAAAATAGTTGCTTGTTAGTGGCATATACTGATTCAGGGTGGGAATAGTTTAATTTTGCTAACTTTGAAGTTAAGTGCCTAGTCTAAGCTAGATGCCTGTCTTTGAATTGTTTCCTAAGCAATGGAAAGGTGTAAGACCCTCCAGAGGGCAATTCATCACACTTGTCTTAGACCTGTAGGAGGTTCATCTCACCTCCCTGGAGACACTGGCAGGGTAGGTGTATGCATATAAGCTAAACACCTTGTCCTCCTTTTATAATTTCCCATTATAACTGAGAGAAATAAGCAGTTTTAGAGTGTGATTCACCAAATATTCTTGATGCCTACATTTGGACAAGATGAATCACAACCTAGAAGTGCCTGTTTCTCTCCACTGACCATAAAAGGTAAGTACATCAGACACAGAACCTGGTGGCCTTTACAAAGCTGAGGCCCAGCTCTAGCACAGAGTGGGATGGATCACTCTCCAGAGGTGGCTAAAAGGGGGACTTACACAATAAGACCCTGTTCAGGGCTTCAGTGATTGCCTGAAGATAAATGGCGCAATAATACAACACCACTCCTGTAAGGGTTTTTCATACAGCTAACTGTGACTTCTGGATTAATTTTAGTCCAGGGGTGAGAAGTGAATAGATGCATAAATGTGTCAGGTCCATAGAAACATAGAATGGTTGGAGTTGGAATGGACTTTTAAAGGTCATCTAGTCCAACCCCTCTGCCATGGGCAGGGACATCTTTAACTAGAACAGGTTGCCCAGAGCCCTGTCCAACCTGATCTTGAATTGTTTCCAGATATTTACCTCCTCTCTGGGCAACCTGTTCCAATGTTTCACCACCCTCATAGTGAAAAATATCTTCCTTATCTCTAGTCTGAATCTACCCTCTTTTAGTTTAAAATCATTATACTTTGTCCTATCTCTACAGGCCCTATTAAAAAGTATCTTTCTTTTAAGCCCCCTTTTAGTATTGAAAGGCCACAATCATGTCTCCCCCAAGACTCCTCTTCTCCAGGCTAAACAACCCCAACTCTCTCAGCCTTTCCTCAGAGGAGAGGTGTTCTAGCCCTCTGTGGGCCTTTTTTGTCCCCCTCCTCTGGACCTTCTCCAACAGATCCATGTCTGTGCTGTATTGAGGACTCCAGAGCTGGATGCAGTACTCCAGGTGGGGTCTCACCAGTGTGGAGTAGAGGGGCAGAATCACCTCCCTCGACCTGCTGGCCACACTTCTTCTTATGCAGCCCAGGAGACAATTGGCTTTCTGGGCTGCAAGCACACACATTGCTGGCTCAGGTCCAGTTTTTCCATCCACCAGTACTCCCAAGTCCTTCTCTGCAATCCGTAGACAATACAAAGTCATTTTTGCCCGTTTCTTTATTCAGTGAAGCTCTGCTTGGTCACACCAGGTGAGGAACAGCTTTGGGTAATAACACATCTAACAAGCAATATGGGCATTCTCACAGGAAAAAAAAAAAGACTTAGAGGAAAATGTGAGTCAAATACTTGTAGATACCATCTAGAGAGGTCCCAGGACTGGCTGAGGTACCCTAGCTAACAGCAATACAAAACTGTTAGCGACATAATATTCAGAGCCCAACGGTATGGCCACAGAGTGAATCCTCCAATACATTTTTGCAACAGCCTTATTTCATGTTTCATTACTTTTGCTCTCCACTCTGAAATGTCCATTAATCAATGGCAACACATGCTGCCACAAGGCTCTCATGCGACTCTTCTCCTTATTCAATCCCTCTATTCATGTCCTGGTCTCCAAGTGACTGTCAGACCAAGACCACCAGACCACCATTCCCATTAAGCACATGCTTGACTGACTGGCAAATAGCCTGTGACTCCTCTGTGGCATGGGGACCTCATTCTCTGCCTCTCTCAGGGCCAGCCTGGGGAGAACAATAGGCAACAGCAAGCAACAGGCATGTTGAGGGAATGAGAGGAGATAAGAAACCATCCCTAGCATAGGAAGGAGCAAGATGGGGAAAGGAATAACAGTGTTTGTCTGAGATAGGGTGGAAGATGGGCTGTGAAGGAACAAATCTGGCAGAAAACAGGGGAGGAAGCCATTTTCCTGCAGAAATTGCCTATTTGATTTTAATCCACACCTAGATATTCATCAAGGTAACTTTTAAAACAACTGCACAGTGTAGCATGATCTCCCCTGTGACCACTTTCCATCCTTAAATTGTGGTTGAGCTGTTCCGATGAAGAGTGAAGCTCACCTGAAGCAGGCCTGGAGAGATGTTGCATGAGGCAAACATCCAAAAAACATAAAGAAAATGCCCCCCACCCTACATGCTGCATTGGTTTTGCCAGTCTCCAAGGGGCAGCACCACCTTCTCTACCACACTTACAGTGCTGCTCACAACCACTTGCTCCTGAGACACCAGAGGCAGCTGATCCACCATGAGAAGGAAATGCTGAACACATTTTTTCAGTTCAGGGTATCCTATCAACAAACCACCAAGTTTCTTTGAGCAAAATCAGGCTGATACATTATCTTTCAAGCCTCTGCTGCATATAGACACAATAGTTTTATTAACTCAAATTGAGTTCTACCTTACTATCTGCATCATGGAGTCTGGTTCTTCCGGATTTTGATATAGAAAAGGAACTGCCTTTGTTTTTACAACAATATAGGAGCAGATTTTGCTTTCAAATTTAAATGAAGCTCTGTATTAATCCCCTTTCAGGTCTACTTAATATTTTCTGGATAAACTACTCAGCACACTCATTTTTTCTTACATCCAGGTTATGTACTCTTTTAAACGCAAGATGCCTAGAACATCTTTAGTATAACGTTATTGCCTAGAATGATCTGGGCAGATATCATCCTGAGTTGGCAAGGGGATGAATCAGATCTTGGTTTCCCAGATTTTTCTACAAACTGTGAAGAGCAAACCAATAAGCTACTTAATTATAAACAGTACATTTACAACTTCAGTAGAAGTCATTAAAAAGAGAAAAAAGATCTATGCAGGAGTCCTGCCTGCTCTACCTGCTATGGATAGGACACCAACCCTTAAATAAGTAGAATGCTATGATCATTTACTGCTTATGTTTGTAACATGCTTAAAAGATCAGAGCATTATCACATCCACATACAAACCACAAAAACATAAATTCAAAATATGTGTTTTACTGTTCTCAGGAAAGGCCCAGATCCATACCTCTAACTGCAGTGCCTGCTTGCACAGATGTGCAGGAGGAAATTATATACTAGAAGAGGACAAGAATTACTTTTTCTTTGAAAGTACAGAATTTCTCTGGTGTCTGATTCCTAGTAATAATTAAAACAAAAATGACAGTTCCTAAAATAATTCCTTCCATAAGGCAACCAACAGTGATCACTCTTGTAAAGCAAACGGTAAGTCTATCTTAGGAATATCACTGTGTACCCTCTTGCACATGTTCTGCTATCATCTTCAGGCTGATCTTTGGAATCTTCTCAGAAATGTGAGGGCAAGGGTTCTGCTCCTCTGGGGATTTCTGACCAGTCTGTCTAAGGCCATCTCTGGAAGTGTAGAAGGTAACATTTTAACCCCTTGGGCAGATCCACCAGCTTCATCTTCACAAAAGGCCTAGCTCTCAGAAAGGACAACTCGAGGAAGAGGTCAGTAGGCTCAGCAA
Source organism: Eurystomus gularis (assembly GCA_013400335.1). Taxonomy (NCBI): domain Eukaryota; kingdom Metazoa; phylum Chordata; class Aves; order Coraciiformes; family Coraciidae; genus Eurystomus; species Eurystomus gularis. The sequence goes on from VZZY01017761.1 coordinate 15,764, forward strand.
AATGTTAGACAATGAAACATCATACTCCAACTGTCTATACCAAGTCACCTTCCAACTGCCAGGAAAAAAAAGTGAGAAACTACACAAACACAGGAGAAACTCTTTCAAGAAGAAACCCAGCAGCATGACAGTGACAGACTGTCAGCCATTGTCTGTTAGCAATGTGGGGCTCAGGGACTTTGCAGCTATGCCAGTGAAGAAGGGGACAAGGCTAGTTTCACTGGTTGTACAACATATGCACCTCATTTGATCCCCACCTCTAAGGAAACAGAAAGGATGCTTAAAGACCCCAGTGGACAGTCCAAGCCTACCTAAGCAAATAACCTCAACTTACTGGGAGCGCACAAGGGACAAGGAAATTGGGAGGCGAGAAAACACATCTCAGATTTCATGAGACTGTCACCTTCTCTGAATGAATATGACACCCTCCCCTTCTTTTTTGCTTCTTTGATATTGTTTTTTTTTTCTCTGGCAGCCTGTGCTCTGGGGTACTTCTGCAGACCCCACAAGGAGCAGGAGACATGGGTCTACATGCCCAGCACAGCTGTGTGGAGGGAAGGCACTGCACACAAAGACTTTGTAGAGCAACCTACAAAACCAAGTAAGCTGGTTACATTTGATTTAGAAGTGTAACCACACAGGATGGATATACAAAAGACTCTTTGGTCTTGCAGCAGCGGTGGAGGAGCAGCAGCTTCTGCTAATTTATCAGCTGTGTCTATTCCCAAGGAGTAAATGTGAACCTCAGTTAAACACACCATTATTTAAGAACTGTGTTTTAAACCTATGACTGCCAGTAACCTTTCTTTTTGCATATTTACAAACTCAATGCAAATAGCCATCTAGAATATCCCCACAGATCCATCAGCAGATTTCCACTTTATAAAACCTCCTACCCAAACATTAACCTTTGGCTGCTCATGGGTTTGCATATGCAAACCCTGAGGAACAGAGGCAAGGATGACATAACTTGCAAGAAAGCACATGCACTATGCTGACAGAGTGAAACAGAGGTTCAGGCATTAACCACAAATTATGTTGGAATTTTAAATCTGTTATCTAAAGCCTTTCCAAACTCCTGCAACACCTTGGGTCAGCATCACAGTGGTGGTGGCAACACCAAAAGAAACCATGGGTTTGTATAGTAGAAGGAAAATAGGGTTTTAGGAGTTTCTGAATTTTATGTAAATTTGCCGATGGAGGTACCATGGACAATCACATTGGTTTGCTACTTTTATTCTCATTGCTGCATACCACAACCATGACAGAAGGTATAGTTCCTTCTGCTCTTCAAAAGTGACTTGAGCAGGCTTAAGAAAGCAATTAATTTAATTTGCTTTCTTGGTCACTAGGGCAATTCCTCGCCAGAAATAAGGAAACATGGGAGCAACAGAAAAGGCCAAACAGCTGCATTTGTACCACTGTGTTTCTACTCCGCTACCCACAGTGGGGTTAAACTGATTACATCAGCAGTGGTGGTCTGGCTCATTCCAAAACCAACAGGGCTAACAACTAATACAAATGCAGAGATAGAAAAATTCTGCAAGAGTCACCAGTGAAAACCAAACCTCCTTGTCCTGAGCAAATGCAGATGTCTGATTTTCAAGCTCTGGCACCTTGGCTCCAGAGAGGGCTGGGAGTTCCTTGATGTCCCTGTGCCTTGCTTTTCATGTCACCTCCATCCAGTGCTCTAGGCAACCTCCATGTCCGGTTATGGACATATGTTGTAGATGAGGGCCTGGACTTCAAGCATGGAGTTGCTGACGTTTTGGGAGAGTGTTGTGGAAGGCTGACACACAGACCTGGGAAAGGTGGCACGTGGGGATGTGCCAGAGCTCACCGCTCCTTGAGGTCTCCTGGCTAACAGTGATGTCTTCTTGGAGACAGACATAGGAGTTTGAGATTTTCCTCCTAACTGCCCTTTCGTATAGGTGTGTTGGAAAAACAAGCCTGTAGCAGGGAAACGTTTTATTTCCCCCTTCTACCTCAAAGAGAAGTCCAACAACATGGACTTTTCCAACATGGACATGTTTTCCTTACATGAGTCTCAGGCATGACTCCTAGCAAGTGTGCATGCGGAAAACTAGGGCTGAAAACTAGACCCCCTTCACGGGGGGTCTCCTCTGGGAGGGGATGATATTGCTGTGCAGCTCAGCTGAGGTCGGGGACATTCTGCCACCCACCAGCACAAGAGGGGGGGACAATCTGGCTGCATAAAGCTGTGTTAGTGCTGCTGATTCACCAATAAATCAGTGCCAGGCAAGTACAAATGCTTGTTCTGGTCCTGGAGCTGACTGACCCTCCCATCTAACCAGAGAGAGTCACTTCATCTCCCCCTAATTATTTCCCCTGCCACATTTTATCCTCTTAGAGCTACAAGCTCTTTGGGGCAGATGTCTTAGTGAGTATTTGCACAGCAGGACCTGAATCCCAAATGGGTCCTCCTGGCATTATGAAAATCCAATCAAGGGCTTCAGCCATAAAAATGTAAATGATGTAGCTACTTATCATTTGTGTGTATAGAGACACATAAACACACATATGCAGATACACACGCGCAGGGAAGCAGAGCTTAATGCAAAAAATATAACTCCTTTAAAATAACAGCACTATGTTGTGTTTAAGCCCCTTCCTTTGGATATGAATATACACTTTACTTGTTCCTTTTCTCTCCTGTAGACAAAAATAGTGTGACACTGGGAATAGAAGTTGGCTGAACAAAAATCGCTTTTCAGGACAAAGAGCAATTGCTGCAAATGTAATTGCAGCAGTGTGCAAAACTTCCAAAGCTGTTTTCAAAAGGTTTATATTTTTCAGATGTAATTTTCTGCTATATACAAATTAATAAGGTTTTACTGCTGATTTGAAGATCAGTCTCTAAGTATGATGTTTTATTTATGTTTAATATTGGTAGTACCTGCCTATTTAGCTTCTTTTTTCTGTCCCATGGAAACAAGCTGTATTTGTCTGTGTGATAAATGATAATGTTCTGTACTAAAATGGATTTGGATGTGTATTCAAGGGTGGGCTATTCAATCTGGGGTATTTGCTTGTGTAAATTTTGATGTAAAATTTGCTGTTAAGATGTTGATATTTCAAAACGATTGTGTGGCCCATTTCTGCACTGCAAAATTGAGCGTATCTCATTGTCCCAGCAGTTTGGGCTTATTCATATACTTAAAATACAAAAAGCATTCTGATCTGACCTGTTTTAAATACAAATCTTTCCTTGCATTGAGCTGTATCACCCTCTTAAGGTAACTATTTTTGCCCCACTTACTGTAAAGGAACTGCTTTTTTCTCCTCTGAAAAAAAAAAAAGTGTCTCTCTGTCTCCCTTTTTTATTTTATTTTAGACTTTCTTTTTTCTTAGAAGTCATTCAAGGTAAAGTTTCCTCATCTAACTTCTGATAACATATAGGCCTAGCTCTGAGATAGCTGCCTGGGGTGCTTTTATAGTCTGCAGGGAGAAATGAGAGCTTGGAGGGTCCAGCTATTCCTCTCAGAGTGGGCCAGATGAACTGTGCTTAGAAGTGCCTGCACAGGCAGTCAACAGTGTCCACACTTCTGACTTCAACACCCTGGCTTTGGCATGATGAACCTGGTCTGTTGTGTCTCTTCTGTAGGCTGATTGTTATTTCTATATTAAAAGTTTGGCAAAATAATAATAAAAAAGGTATAGATTTTTATATTATGATGGTTTAAAAAAGTATATCTGCAGGGCACTTTAGTGAATTTTTACAATGTCTTCCTGATCATCATTATCTTCAGGTATCCTAGTTCAAGAAGTCTGAATTCTATTCATTTGCCTTGTTAAATGAGAGTCTACAGTTAGGCAGAAAATAATATAAAATATCCTATATGTCTCCTCTCTATATGTTAAGAGTATATATAATATAACACATGCAATTGCAAAAAAATAAAAATAAGAAATAAAAACCTGTAAGAATAAGACTTAGCTTAAATATACTGTACCTGAGAGTAGGGGTGCCCCAAGCTCTGCCCCATCCCCAGTGCTCAGGGAGCATCCCACCCTCGCTGCACACACCCGCAGGGGAATAGCCCCCATTTAAGGGGTTGATTCACTTGGGTGAGCCAGGTGCTGCTAGGACCCTGCTGCGTGAGGGAGTGCGGGGCAGGCCAAGGGAGGAAGGCTGTGCTAGGTTTTCGCCTTGGGCACCAGGCGGTAGCAAGAAGGGAATTAGGAAGGATGACAGAAACCCTTTGTAGAGCTAAAATGAAAGAACCTGGTGAGTTACAAGAAAAAAAGCAAAGAAAAAATGAGCATACAGGATTTGAAAAAAAGCATGAGAAGTTATGAGCAAAAAATAAACAGGCAGGGAGACATCAGAAGGGAAGAAGATAAAGACTCCAGTGTGTCAACATAGGTGCAGGTGCACACAGACAGGGAGTGGAGAGACAGAGAAGCTGTTCAGAGGGGTTGCTTATGCCCGAGCCCTGTTTGTGCACGTTTGAAGTGTCACTGCTCTGTACCTCTCCCAGCTTTCTGAGTTTGCTGGAGAACTTTTCTGAATGGCCCTCAGAAAAGCTTGTCCAGAAAGGATTTCTCATTAGACCTCTTTAATTTGCCATAGCTCTGAGGTGGGATGTGCTGTGACTGGTGTACTAAATGAGGTATTAAAAAATATTAAGGAAATTCAGAGGTACAATTTATGGGAGATTCCTCCCTGTAAGGTAACCAAAATATTAGATTTCTCCATGAAACATCTGAAGCACATAATTTTCAGCAGCGAAATTGAGGGACTGCCAAAGAAATATAGGTGACAGGGAGATTAAAGTGAGTGGCAGCCCATAGGATGACAGCTGCCGGAGAGATATCTTCACCACCTGTAGAACCTGCTCCTGAACTGACAAACATTAATGCTCATTCCTAATACTTAGAAATCACTAAGCTACACGTGCAGCTTAAAAAAAAACCTGACATATCTAAGAATTTGTCTCAGTTGCACCCAAGCAATGCCCACATCAAGGGGTATGATATATCCTCCATTTACACAAGGATAATGCAACATAATGGCTTGAACAAACACCGTGAGATGAACTCAGAGGAGAGAGTTATAGGGGATGTATGTGACTTATTCCACATGCCATGAAGCCTTCACTGTGTCTTGTTGATCCAGCTGTTCTCACACTGTCTGTTCCACATTACCTTTGTCCTTTAAAATATGCAGACACATACCTACCAACCACAGCAACAAATTAGGAGGAGATTAGAAAGCCCCTTACCTACTCACAGGATCCATTTTCAAATAATCTGCTCTAGCTCTTCATAATCTAAGTTTATCCATACAGATAAAAGGGCTCAAAAATATGGGTCATTCTGATAAATTTTCCCACCTTCCATACAGTGTTGTTTCCGTAAGAAAATTGTGCTTTTCCTCCACCCTGAAGATGCATGCAAGAGGACAAGATGGAGAGACTCCTCTGCAATCCATCCCAACAGATGGCGGGGCTCCTTGCAATCGCACATAGAAATCCATCTGCTCAGGATGGGACCTACCATGTGCCTACAGCTCAAAGGGTGGAAAATCAGTGGCCAAAACATTAAGTCCCTCCATCTGCCAGAGGAAAAAAGCAGGTACCCTTAAAGGCTGGGGGAGGAAGGGCCCTCTCTTTATCCATCCACAGCTCTGCCCCATGGTCTGAGATCATCTGCTTGGTCCTGCCTCCACTTAGTGGAAGGAGGCAGGCATGCCCAAAGGGATTTGTTTCCCCCTAAGCCAGATGGCATGAAGCACCCATGGAGTCTTATTTCCAGGTACCTGGACATCCTCAAGTTACACATCTGCACACAGACAACACCAGGTAATCATAGAATGGTTTGGGTTAGAAGTGACCTTCAAAGATCATCTAGTCCATCATCTTTCATTAGATCAGGTTGCACAAAGCCCCATACAACCTGACCTCGAACACTTCCAGGAATGGGGCATCCACAATCTCTCTGGGCAACCTGTTCCAGTGTATTATACATACAGCAAAGCTAAGCTAGAGGTGACTACGTCACCCTCAAAACATATTGAAAAGCCCAGACCTTGGGCTCAGTCTGGAGAGACCAAGGGCATTTCAGCCCGAATATCTCTTACAAATAGGCATAAATCACAGTCCATGCAGGGGGACAGGGTCTGCAGTGTACCCCTGCCATTCCTAGCTACTGTGACAGTCACCAGCAATCTCCCTACTTGCTTCTTAATTTCTCCCTTCCTCCCAAAAATGACGCACTAGAAACCTCATCTTTTTCCCTGGAGCCCCTTATTTTCAGGTTTACCTCCATTGTTTACTTGCATACCTGTGTGATCCCTTTTACTTCTATTTTAAGATGAAGATTTACTTATTATTCAGCTTTCATTTCTGAGGCAGTGGTCATTTGTCACAAAGTATGTATCTCTATAAATATTACCACGTGGCTGTCACCCTCACTTGCCTGGCAGAGGGTTTTCTGACATAGACTAATGACACTGGGACTGACTAGGGCCACCACTGATAGCTCTTGCTTCACCACTGAGACAGAGTATTTGAGTATAACTACTGACTCAGTGGCAAGGTCAGTGGAAAAAGGACCAGAGAGGTGATGAATACCAATCCAGGACAGCTCCCACCTACTGCCAACATCTTCTTTCATCCCTTTAAACAGCTTCACCAATACTTGTTCCTCTCACATGCTTTGCAATTACCAGAGGCACTGGTTATCAGATGATGTGCTTCTCAGGCCTGTGGAAAGTACTCTGCCAAAAGCACCCCTTGGAGCAAGAGAGATTCTTTACCTTATTCTAGGCAGAGAATGTTTTGTTAAATCTGGATGCAGCTGTCATAGGATAAGTAATTACATATCTTCTATCCATGACTGTTATTTGAATAAGCACCTGCATCTGCCCCCAAAATTGCACACCAGTTATATGGATTTGTCACCAAGAGAGAAATGAATCCTATCTTCATATTCATTATTCATGTGCTACCCTAGAAAATAAAATGCTAAGTTTAACTAGCTCCTGGACCAATTGCTTAATTTTATTTTTTTTAGAAAGTTAATCCTCTAAAGCATTCCTAGGCAAGCATTGGGAAGACTACTGCTCATCTGAAAGGTACTAATGAGCCACCAGGAGAAGATAAAGTCAACAGCAAGTCCAGTGTCCTGGCATGCAGCCTCCCTCTGGCACAACACTGGAGTACCACGGCCAGGCTTACTTATGCCTACTGCAACACAGAGATCAGATCTTACCCTTTCAGTAAGAAACTGAACTTGGAGGCTGACCAAAAGGGTCACAATAAACACGTTGGGACAAATTGATGTTGAGTTCACAGGTATAGACTAAAACACTCAGGTAATTATTAGTGAGCAGCGCAATACTGCCCAAACAAGAAAATCTGTGATCTTAACAGATGTTACAACTACACTGATGCATTTATGGAAGACAGCTCATATTTAAACCTAGTTTTAGTCCCACTGCCAGTGGTATTTTTTTAACTGCTTTACAGAATTGAGATTTAGGTAAATATCTCCATGTACATTACATAGATAAGAATTTTAACATGGAGCTTTTTCAGCCAGTAATGTTTTTGAGATTGATAATTCTGATAAACAGTATTAAATAAGGACTAAACAGTAAAGACAGTACAATTATTGAACGCTTTATCATATTAACCCCAACAGGACATAAGTGTTGGAACACAACAGATAAACATTACCTCTTCCAGTACACTTGGATGTTCACTCCTGGTTTGAGCATGCAGACTTGATTCCAAGCTTGTTTTACTGGGTGTGCTTTTTGTCAAGTAATAAACATCCCTCTAATTAAAGACTGTGGTCCCAGTCCTGAGCTTCACCATACGCACTCCAACAGTATTGAGGGCTGAGAAGTTCAGCTTGCACAAGCAGCCACCAGGTAGGTGCTTATTTGCTGCATAATGCATAGTCATACCACCTGCATGTCTATATCAAAGCCCTAATGTTTAAACAGAAAAATCCGTTCCAGATCCCTTTCAAAACCAAGCAAGACAACAAAGCAAAGCAGAGCAAAAAACCAAGAGTCAGCCTATGCCACCTCATGTGCAAGGAGCCCCGAACCTGCCCAGCGCCAGAGCTGGAGCATTTTTATCCCAGGAGATGTTCTGCTACAGATTGTTCTCTGCCAGTTGTGAATAGCCTTTACCTCTCAGCTCTTTGGGCCTATGGAAAATACTTAGCTGGCATCTAACTCATACCACAGACTTTAGCTGAAGGTGCAGCCCTTGTCTGAAAGACAGGGAATATCCTCAAGGAGTTAGTGAAATAGTTCAGAAGTAAACAATCAAATAGCTCCAGCTCCTTCTGCCAGTCTGCTCCTTACTGTCATTCCCACCGTCTCCCCATGCTCTTCCTTCTCATTTCACAAATACTTTGAACATTGATTTAGCCCAAATACTGGAGAACTGGAGCATAACAACACAAGCAGGAACACCTCTACTTTTTCTGGTCAGTAATTCAGTTCCTTGGGTTGTCAGGATAAACTATGCAGCCTTGGAGAGTATTCATCCACTTGGGAACTGGATTACAGCCTCATAAAACAGCACAGTGCTCCTATTATCACCTAAATAAAGCTGCCATCATTCTGGAACAAATAGGTGGAAGTAGTCAGTCGCCAAGTATCCAGAGTTGAAGCAAAGAATAATAAACTGACATACAGTTCTTAAGAAACTCTTCACAAGGAGGCAGATTTAATGTCCTGAAAGCCAGGCTATTACACACGCAAAAACACACCCTCATCTTTTTTTATCACTGTCTTATCTGAGGGCTCTGTAAAGACAGGATCCAGGTGCAACGCTTTCTGAATAGCTGATGATGACAATGCATCCACTGTATTATCCTTTCTTGCAAGAGGATGCTGAGAAGTTTCTCAGCATTTATAAGCTAGAAAAGGAGCTGGTTTTGTTGCAGCTGCCCAATATTGTACCTGGCTCAATACAAAACACTAGCTGATTAAAAACTTCTCGCTGCAGGTTTCTGCAGCTTGTGGTGGATAAACTAGATGGTGAAAGGTAAGTTCTTCAACAGTGTCAGCTGGACCCTGTTCTGACTCCACTGCTGAGCCACTGAACAAGTCAGTTTAACTTCTCCCTGCATGTATAAAAGGGGATGCATGTATAAAAAGCTCATATTTGCAAAAATCTTTGGGCTAGTCCCTATAGACAGTGATCTGTAAGTGCAATGTGCTGTCACTATTTTTTCTCCTCTGGGTATGGGGATGGAACAAATCACCCCATAGCCACCAGGGAGGATGATACCTTTGCAAAATAAGGATGCACAACCCATTTAAAAGGGCTTTTAACTAAAAGACTGTCTCCTTTCCAGGAAATGCTCACACACAGCTGTTTCACGAGGATCATCAGGTAAGACCTACCTTCAGGACTACCTCACCATGGAAAAATATTATCATAGAATCATAGAATGTTAGGGGTTGGAAGGGACCTCTGGAGATCATCAAGTCCAGCCCACCCTGCCAGAGCAGGACCATAGAATCTAGGGCAGGTTACACAGGAACACATCCAGATGGGTCTTAAAAGTCTCCAGAGAAGGAGACTCCACAACCTCTCTGGGGAGCCTGTTCCAGTGCTCTGTAACCCCCACAGTAAAGAAGTTCCTCCTCATCTTGAGGTGGAACTTCCTGTGCTCTAGCTTGTATCCATTGCCCCTTGTCCTATCACAGGGCACAAGTGAAAAAGGGTTCCCCCTTTCTTCTTGACACTCAGCATCACAAGCTCATATCTCCAGCATTTAAGAGCTCGGAAAGAGGCAGGCTTCCCTCAGAAGGACCAGATCAGCCCACGCACAGGCACCAAGAGGAGACACAACCTCTTCTGCCTCCTTCTACTCTCTCCCAGCTCCCAGCCCTTTGCTCCTGCCGCTTGCTTTGTGCCAGCGAGTGGCAGACCCTCTGTGAACCACTTTCCCTCACATAATTGCAGAGAACTACCTCAGAAAAGATGTCAACCTGTGTAATTTTCTGCTGATGGAGACAATTGAAGGCGCCCACCCAGGAGTCTGCATAAAAACTGAGCCTGCATGAGCTGATAGGGAGTACAGGGAAAGGAGTGGAGACAAACAGTGAGAAGGGAAAGGGCTAAAGCCTCCCCTCATCAGTATCAAAAAGCAATGAGGAGCCATCTGTCTGCAGAGCAGGATATGAGTGAGTTCAGACAGTCACCAGGCAAAGGACAGGGATTTCTGCTGTACACAGGAAGGTGGTGTCACTCCTTCAGGCAGTATTGCTGGGATCCGTACCTGACCACTGTGTCCACTTCAGGTGCCCACACTTCAAATGGATGTTAAATGCAAGTTTCAAAACACAGTTGCAAGAGCAAATATACTGAGAAATGCCTGATATTCAACCTATTCCACTTAACAAAAGAGGGGTTATGTTGTGTTAGTCCCATTTTAGGTGTAGCTTCGTGATGAAATCACTGCTAATAGAAAATTCTTTAATCCAACAAAAAACCTGGTGAGTGCTGGTCTCTTCTCCAAAGTAACAAGCGATAGAACAAGAGGGAATGGCCTCAAATTGTGCCAGGGGAAGTTTAGGTTGGATATTAAGAAAAATTTCTCAACTGAAAGGTTATCAAGCACTGGAACAGGCTGCCCAGGGAAGTGGTTGAATCACCATCCCTGGATGTGTTTAAAAGCCGTGTAGATGTGGTGCTGAGGGACAAGGTTTAGCAGCGGAGTTGGTAGAGTTAGGTTAGTGGTTAGAGTTAGAGTTAGGTAGAGTGGTTGAACTCAGTCTTGAAGTCCTTTTCCAACCAGGAAGTATTCCCCAATACTCGAGGTGTTTAGAGCATGGCTGGATGCCTTTTAAAAGCTGTATCATAGCTCAATAAGAAGTTACAGTCTTGATGCAGCTATGTCTTGATACAGTTCTATGGTGTGCAATACACGGCCCCTTCTTGCCTTTAAAATTGCTGGAGAACCAAAACCAAAATATGAGGCCTGTTGTTGCACTGGTGCATCCCCTGCAATGCACTGGACTGCTACGAGCCAAGCTGACTTGCACCCATGTGCACCCAGTTCTGCTCCCCAGCAAAGTTTGGCAGTTATTTACCCTTAAACTGGTAAATCTAAGGAGTTGCCTGGACAGCCATGCACACTGGTGCTGCTGCTATGATGGGTAATACAAGCCCAGCCAGGGCCAGACTTGGCTGCCCTGGTCTCAGCAGGCGTCACATGGCCCCATAGCAGTGCCCTGCTCCTCCTTCTTCCCAATGCTCTTGCCTCTTGTTGGTTTTGCTGCCCTCGCTTAGCGTCTTTTTGGTTTTCAACTATGGAAGAAATCACTGCTTAGAGTCTGAACTGCTGAGGTTTGTCCCATGAAGCACACACCACCGGCCTGTATACAACATGCAGCTGGGACTCCGTGTGTGTGTGAGGCATGGGAGGTAGAAAAGGCAAGGTATGGAAAAGGCCAGTGCTGCCAAAGCACGAGAGGTAGCAGATGGAAAACATGCCACCCAGCATTCTCCCAGGGTACATGCTGTGAGCATCACCAGGAGCAACAAGTCTCTCTCTCTTTCCCAGCATATACAAACACTTTCCATGCTCCAGTCAGGATTGTCACTGTCGTTCAGGACTTTGCAGTCCTCTTAGGTCTCTCCAGTTGGCACATGAATCTATTTGAATCTATTCTTTTCAATTTTAAAGTAATATTTGAGGTGTTTGAGCAAGCAGATGTGGTTGGCAGGTTGCTGTGTGCTGTAACGTGTAAGTGATGTCCTGGTACAAGTTACTGGTCAGCAGGCCCCAGCTGCCAAAGGGGACACGGGAGAGATGGAGCAGCCTTAGACAGCAGGTGTGAGACCCTGGTAGGGAGCTTCATTCTACACATGCTTTCTCCTTGCTGCAGCAAAGACTGGGGGCGGGGAGCAACAGGCACCCTCTAGCCCTGAGGTCACCCTACCCTCCTGACTTGCCCCATCCATCCCAAAAAAGCACAAGTTGATTAGGTTTTTATCTAGATCTCTAGTCGCACTTCTCCAGACTTATCCCTATCCTATTTTAAGACTCAAAGGGCTCATCTTGGCCTTGCAGGTTTTAACATGGCCTTAACAAGCTCCGGCAGCATGATGCCCTTTTAAAATCACATTTGCTCCTGCTGCCTCACAGATAAGGCTGTGGCAGCACTGTGGGATATTATGACATCCAGTGGTCTCCCAGATAAATCACCACTTATTTCTGAGACCCATCTCCCTAGTTTAAGGCCCCCAGAAGGTGCAGGGTTGACCACATCTTCCTTTGCTGAAGCAAGTTGAGCGCACTGTCAGCTTCCAGGTAACACCATACTCTAAGCAAGCAGACCTCAGCTCATTCTAAAAACTGTTTATTTGTAAACATATTTAGCCAGCAAGGCAATTACTCGTTAAGGGAAACAGCTATCTGCTAATCATACCTAGGGAAACAGAGATGCTATCTCAGAGCACCAATAGAAGTAGACCAATGTGCTCTGTGAATACACTGACTCCGCAAGCTTTCCCTTTTCTCTCTCTCTGTCCAGCTCTAGCAGAAGCACAGAGACACGGGGAGCATCACTGAGTGGGACCCAGTGCAGCTCCTTGCTGGGACGACTTGAACAACGAGCCTCCTCAATTTCCACAGCTAGTTCTGGGGAAGGTGTTGGTGCTTTATTGAGCATAAATACAAGAAGTGCAACTTAAGAGCAAACTTAGGAGCAATGATATCAGGAGCAAGATGTATTTAGTTCTCCCCAAGGACAGCCAGTGATATAACCAGGATTATTACTCACTTTTGCAGATGAACTGTTCTTTCAGAGCCTGTGAGGTGGCGGTTGCTTTCTTGAGTGCTGGATTCACTCCACTCCCACTCATGTCAGCATCTTGGCTCGCAGCTGATTTTAAGTCTTTTAGTCCAAATTGACTTTTTCTCCCCTCACAAGTGCTCTCGCCAGGGAGCCTCCTGAAAAGCACAGCAAGGACTAGATTGCTCGGGTTTACAACAAATTGGGAGAAAATGGAGTAGGAGCAACAAGGCAGCTGCTCCCCATCAAACATCATAGTAAGGACCTGCCTGCCAAGGACACCTGACTTTCTCAACTCCTCAGGGATGACAGGGACTTCAAAAGCCTCTTTCTGGAATTGAAATAATAATTCTGCAGTCATCAGGCTTACCATATGGTCTTTGGTTTTTAAATGTTTCATTAAAAGACAGATACAATGTAATTTTACAAAGAACTGGAAAAATACCCAAAGATAAAGCTTTCATTTAAACAGAAGTCCTTCTTTTGGCCCAAAGCAACTATTCCTCTGTGCTACAAGGGCAGTGCTATGAAGTTATCATTTCTGTATGTTCTTATATCACATGTCTGCATGACACATCACTGAGCCTCAGCTATTGCTTTTCTTTAATCTCACTGCTGTCTGATTAACCCTCCACCTCCAGGCTGTGCCAGCCCTTAGCACACAGCTTGAAATCCTCACGGTTCCTGAGAGTAGAGGATACTTGACAAGGAAAAACTGCCTCACATCCATGCTGCAAAAGCAATGACATGGAGTAATGGTAACACATAGGTGGAGAGGTTGTGTGGCTATTGGGAATGTAAGCCAAAGGTGGAGCTAGCACACCTTGCACACAGGCCTGGAGGGAAAGATGTGGTGCCTTACACATCTCCATTTCCAGTGAAGGAAGAACTGGACTGCTATTGAGGTTGATCCAGTCCAACTAAGAAGAAATACACCTCTGTCCTCCTACAACCTGCATTTTTAAGTAGAGGTACATAGTGCAGCAGGGCCACCTTCTTTGGATGACAGATAGCATGGACAGTTGGGAAGTTATAACTTTCCCAAGAGGAGGGGAGGGGAAGTTGGACTCTCTCTGTTTTAAAAGTGCCCGTGGCCAGGATGTGTCCTGTACCCTTGGCCCTAGGGTATTTCTGGGAGAGGGACACCTTCTGCACACTTCACAGAAGCTGGATGCTGCTCATCCTGAGAGGTTAAAGCAGCCTGATCCTCTGGGAGTGGTGTCTGCTGCAGAGTTTGGCACCAGATCCTCACTGAAATGGAGACAGTCCTGGCAGGAGGAACCACCGGACCTCAGTGGAAGGCACAGCACCTTGACTAAGCGCTGGTTCCCTTCTGTGTCTGTCTTTTTGGTTGGATTTACCTTCAGCCTGGTGCAGCAGGCAAGTGCACTGCTTTATGAGTGGCTTGGATGCCTCTGCCTCAGAGGCAGCCACTTCTGACAAGCCAGAAAACAAGGGGAATGGCCGGGAGGGTGGGTATAGCTTCTGCTGTCCAGTTTTAATCTGGCTGGACAGCCTCTGATCCCAATCTAGGCAGACTGGCTCCCTTTAATAAGAGGAGGTGAGGAAGAGCGTCTTAAACTGCCTCTCATTTATGTCTGGCTGTGAGTGTTTTTAGCCCATTGCACTGTAAAGTCAGATGTTAATGGTGATTTATGCTAATATTTTGGATATTGCATGGAGAAAGCCTGGGATCAGTGGCTGGATGGCTACCGCAGAAAGCCGAGGAGCCTAAGAAGCTGTTCCCATTCAGGTGTGAAGTTCCTCCTTCCTCCTGTCAGTGTAAATTCTCACCTTCTGTTTCAGCACAACAACAAAACGTGTTCATTTAAACTCTGTGAGTGCGTCCAGGAGAGGAGCCTTTGCACAATTAGGCACAGCTCAGAGAAGGTTTAAGTGCTTTAGTGCCTCTTTTGCCATTAATGGCTGCCTCCCAGCTGAGACGCAGGGTCTGGCTCTCTCTTAATTTGGATACAGCAATTAGAGGCTGAGAGCTCTGCTGGGCCAGATCTGAGAGCCCTGATGCGCAATGTAGATACAGCTATAGCTGTGTTTCTGTATTTACAGTGAAAAAAGACTTTTGCCATTGAGAGCTCCAGGTTAAATTTTATGCACTTTGTTCCACCAAGGCTTTCTTAGTAATTGATAACATTTGCCCAGATGAGAGTGTCTGGTACTCTTTCAAATCTGAGGAGATCCGCAGGTGAGCTGAAAGTGAAAACTGGTGATTTTAATTGTTGGGCCACTTTTGAAATAATATTTTTTTAAAAAAATCAGTGCCAGAAGAACTGCTAGGAGTACTTGTCAGAAAAAGTCGCAGTATAAAAGGTACATTATGATACTTAAAACATCACCTCAAATGAGGGAATGTTTTGGGGATCAGTCCCCTCAGCACCAAGCTGGCTGCACATTGGCAGGGTCTGGGCACAAGCCTGACTTCCAGGAGGGGGAGTGGGAAGTAGGAAGGTCCACGGTGCTATTTTGCTGGGCAAAAATCTCTAGGTGAAACCCCAAAAGCATGACAGGGTCTGACAGGGCCTGGCAGCAGCATTCTGCTGGGGTAGTCAGGGAATCTGGGAGCAGGGACCTCCAGGTCCCCTCACAACAGACAACAGCATCCCCTCCACAAGCAGTCCACAGGAGTCCTTAGAAGATATCTGCTAAGCTAATTTTATTCTGGCATGTTGACTTCTTCTATGAGGATATGTCTGTTTATCAAAAGCATGGACTGTTTTCTAAATCCTTCCTAGCTCACTGCAAACAGCTTCACCTGATGTCTCAGTCTTTCACCCACCAGCTGCATGTGCTTTTTCCCTTTCCAGATTCTAGCCAGCCCTCCCTGAGGATAGAAGGACTTGGTTGTTTTTTTATTTAAGCAAGCTTTTGCTAAGAAGAGGTATCTGAGGCATGCATATACTGTTCTTTAATCCCTTACTTCCCACACGTCCCTCTTTTCTTAAACTAAGCTGTTAATAAGAATGCAGATTGCTGTAGCCAGAATTTATAGCAGGAATTTGCAGTATCCAAATATAAATTTTAAACACTGGCAGCAGTATGATCAAACCACAGCTCTGCTCATAAACATTTCTAGAGTATATATTTTCCACAGTTTACCTATCACAACTTATAGCCATAGACACAGCTTTAAATGACTAGGCCTCTTTTTAAGGATTTCCTGTTACAACCATCAGAGACAACATTTCATAATTCAGTGTCTCTATGTCTGCAGTAACTGTGAGGTCCTAATGTGATTATCACATGTAAATTCAAAAAAAGAATAAAAAAGCTGAATTGCCCCATGAGTCCTACTGAAAATGCAGAATGCAAATTCACCTCCACATAGCCATGGTTCAGGGAGGAATTGAGCAACTGGGTGTCCTCCTGAAATGATAAGCACAAGATGGAAAGGCAGAAAAAGTCCCTTTTCTTCTTTGTCAAGAAGAAAAGTTTGACCTGGGTTTGAAAGACAAGCTCTGGTTGCCCTTGCTTGCTTTAAGGAGTCACAACATGCTGCCTCTCACCAGGGGTGTGTGGTGGGATGCCAGGGAGCAGCAAGCTGCCTGAGAAGCAGACTGGCATGCACAGAAATGAAGACAGCCTTGTGTGTGCACACAGGTGTAGACACTGAGGACATGGAGGTAGTAGCAGGGCAAGCCAGGCTGGTGCTCGATTGCTTTGCAAACCCACAGTCACCTGTTTGCCCCTTCAGCTGCCATTCAGATGCCTTTTACTCCTCTTTTCCTCACCTTTTTCCCTCTCAGATTTGTGGTGGGACAAGCCCCATCAATGGTGGTGGTCAGACTGATGCCCAGGATGCTTCTGGGCCCTTCAGACCCCGAATCATCCTGCTGGGAGGGACATCTGGAGGCAGCTGCAGAGGCTCAGGGTTCAGCTGAGGATGTTATTATCTCCTTCATGCTCCCCTTGATGCATAAGGCACAGCAAGAAACCTGTCACCATAGCTAGGGCCAACCCTGGGGTGAGGAGAGGTTTCTGCACAGCACCATGGCTGCTGTGCACACTCAGCCCTCCTCTTGTGCCAAAACTTCATCCAGGATCACTTCAGCAGAGACATTTCTCCTCACCTGGACAGTGAGTGGGAGCCATAGACTGATGTACACCATCCCTGAGATCTATCTTACAGTTTGGCCAGGTAGAAACATCCCGTAATCTGGTTTTATTTTAATGTAAAATAGCACAGAAAGTATCTTTCAATGATAATTTACCAAAGCTGCATCTCCAGAGGTACCTTCCTGAGTCAGTAGCTTACATATGTGTCACTGAAGTACTCACCTACCTCTCCTGCCTTTGACCAAACCTCCTGCCAGCTTCTGGCTGCTGGTTTTGAGCAGCTGCTGTCGGATCCCTGTACTGCTCAGCCTGAGGGGCACATCTCTGCCTTCTCTTGTACAAAGCTGTACTGAAGGTCTGTAGGCATTTTAATTTGTAAATTTTTTCTCTTTGCATCCAGCATAAAAAGCTGCAATTAGACGTTTTAAAGGCGTAGTTTAGCCTAAGTACATTAGTCCTGGCTGAATGCAATGCAACTTCTTCAAAAAGCAGTAACCCATCACTGAAAAGTCTTCTCCATCAGTAGCAGTTATATTTAATACGAAATTGCCAGCGAGTAAAATGGCCGTTACGTTTCTCAATTAAATTAACATATGCAGGTTATGCAGATCTCGTATCACCTTTGCACCCTTATTCACTGCTTGCTAGAAACCTCCGGAACACAGAGCTTCTCTGCTTCTCCTGATGGCTTTCCCTGCAAGGGACAACATGGGGGAACACCCTGACACCCTCTGACTCCTACACCATGCAGCATTTAGCACGTGTGCCCTGTTCAGAATGGGAAAGCCACAGCCATGGCAAGTGGTATGAAATTAAAAACTTACTAGCCATGTTTCTGAGAGATGGTGAGTTTTATATTGTTGCAGTCTCACACTCCATAGCTTAAAAAGCATGAGACGTGACAGGGCATTCATTATTTAAAGATCTGTTTCAGTCAGGGCATGACAATGCTTGTAAAGGCAGAGAAGATAAAGCACATTACATTTTTGAGTTCACTGCTTAGGTCACAATGTTTAGATAGTCCATGACCCTAAAAATCGACAGTCTGCCAATGGCTTTCTGCCACACCTCCCATCTCTGCAGAGAGGGCACAGAGTGATGGGTCTCAGCTTGGAGGTGCTGGGTCTCGGGCAGGGTGCAGATGGCAGGATGAGCGCCTGGGGAGCAGAGGAACAAATGGAGAGCATGCCCAACAAGAGAAGAGCGTCTGTGCTGAGGGACTTGTGACCACAGTCACTTTTCAGCTTTTCTACTTTATTACTTGCTCTAAGGAAATCTGAACTCCTGAAATGAAGCAGACCCACAATGCTCTAGTCAAACTCGTTTTGCTGCTGGTCAGGGAGATGCTTGGCAGCTGAAGGAAGCCAGTTTTTCTCTCTTTTTCCTTAACAAACTCTTTCATGAGATTCCGACCCAGATACCTCTGTCACCACTACTCTTAGTACCTGTTGCTAAGCTGTAACTGGAGAAAATACAGGTAGGAGCGGGAATCTTTGCCCTTGAACACTGTTGTGGTGAACAGGCACCTGCTCGGTATGATATATCTTTTGGGGATGTTCCCACATCATGCACTGCTCTTACCATCTGTTCAAGGTCTCGGGCAAACATCTCTGGTGTCTCCCACTCTGCTATTTGCCAGTCCCCATCAGCTCAGGCTGGGCAAGCCTACGAGCTATTTTCTGTAGAGGAATGGAGAAAGCAGCTGGCTACATCTACACCAGTGGTCTAAAGTGGGCTGGAGCTGTTGCCTTGTTAATGTGCTCCCCAGCACATCTGACCTGGCTTTCTCCCAGACACTGCCTGGGGATAGTTTGGGGACTGGCACAGTCCAGGAGCACCCCCTAATGAGTTGCATAGGCAAAGTCAGCCTGGTTTGGGAAGAGGGAACGGTGTCTGACCATGCAGACATGAGCTGGGTAAACCAGTCTCCCATGGGACCAAAGTGCAAGCCATCGCACAGGAATTATTTGTGCAACTCCTGCCCACCCATTCTTCTCTTGTGCCAGCATTTCATGTCCTGCTGCAATGGAGCTTCAACCCACTGAGCTGGGACCTTTCCTTACAAAACTACACCCATCATTACATACATTTAATTTTTGTGGCAGTTCTTGCTCACACTATAAATTCAGATGTCTGCCAGCACTTTGCAGGACATTTTAGTGTGCTCCCACAAAGCTGCTGCTGTAGACCCAGGAACTGAATCATCCTCAAAATGAGATTTCACTATAGCATGGTGGAGAGAGCCTGTAATGCCATCCGTGTGAGGCACATTCAAGATCTGGACACAGAGGAAGATCTAAAATGAGTAGATAACTACTGTGCAAATGAAAACAGTAATAGCCCATTTCTATACCTTAGACATCCTAAACTACCTCTTAGACAAAATGCTTTCATCAGATGAACACTACGTCAAGCCCTGAGTTTGAAGCTCAAATAAGTAGAGAGGGAGAGCAAATTCTCTCTTACGTTGTCAGAAATCATCAGCAGAAAGTGCTACCATGTTCACTTACTGTCACTTCAGCACTGGGCTAACAAGCTGAACAGCTAGGTCAGGCATCCCCACATGCAGGGCTCTGGCACTAGAGAAGGCCTTTTTAGTTCTTGGATAATGTACATTTGACAACAGTATAGCCTGTGTGTTTGTGATGACCACCCAGTGACATGAAAGGCAGGACATCCTAGGTTTTAACCTGATAGTCTGTTTCTATCCCCTGCGTGGTTCTCCTTCAAAGAGCTTTTCTGTCTTCAGACTTCTGCTCCCTAAAAACATGATGTTTATTGTTTCTTAAGACAGGCCATATCAATTACAGGAGCTAAAGAATTCAATTTGCCATAGTTTTCCTGGAAACCTCCTTGATATTCATTACCTGCTTGGCAGATTGCATGAATTTGAATGCTGATTTACAGAATAGGGCTTAAAACCAGTGTGATATATCTAGCCAGTTGGAGAACAGACACAAGGTCTCATTTCCAGTTTTATTGAAAAGAAACATTAAATGCTCTGTTTTATTATAACAGTTCTGATAAGGGCCATGCGATGCTAAACAGCAGCCTCTGTATTAAACCAAGTTTAGGTTTGGGATGTCCTAAACCTAACGTGGCTTCCGCTTCTAACAAAACAGAAACTGAAGTAAGCTATGTAGATTAAAAAAAAAGACACATCTCTAATATACTGTCCTGTCCTCACCCCCACAACCTTTTGTATTTCAGACATTCAAACTCCTCCAAATTATACAGTTTTCTCCCCAGACAGTCCTCCTCCCAAGCACCCTGTCAGCAGAGTCATTGGACCTCTCCAAGCAGGAGGTATAATGCCATTGCACTGGACCCGCCTGCCCAAGGCCTGCTCTTGATCTTTCTCAGTGTCAGTGATGAACTCACGTCCTCCTTCAAAACCATTATTTATTTGGTGGCTTAGGTTTAGCCAGCAGAAACTAGCAGCAGCTTACAGAGCTATGGTATCACGTGTGTTTTCTGTACCTCAGCAGGGACCTAGAGATGGTGACTGGAACAGATGGCTCCATGTAGTAAATCAGCACCTAGAGCAAAGTAAGCAAACATGAGACAAGATGATTCAGACCTTAATGTTTGATAGGGGAGGGGGAATGAAGCCTCTTCATATTCAAGCTGATACACATGGAAAAGTATGGTAATGTTTTCCCTGCCATTTTTGAGGTCTATCTCATGGTAGACTGATCTACCTGCAGGTCTAGATCTTTGTTTGCTAGTGTTTAAGACACATCCTTGGAGATGGAGTGAGATTTCTGAAATAATGCTGAAGTGCAATAGCTGCATACCAAACACTGACCTTGAAATGGCAGCTCATGTGTGCAAAAATATGTCTTTTGGGGCTGGATAATTTATTTTAATTTGAAAGCAAACCAAGATTAAAAGTAAGATCTCTGTGGCAAAAGGAACATGAGGTCAGAACCCTTCTACATGGAAATGAATTGAAGAGGGCAATCCAAAAAAATCCGCAGGCCTCAGCTAATCACTCTCCCTAGGAAACACAGGTACCCAAACTTCTTCGTGGTTGAGATGAGCATCTAAGAGGTTATAATATCTTTCACAGTTCCACAGCTCAGCTGAAAATTGAGCAAAGAAGGTTGCACACCCTCCTTCACCTGCTTCAGCTCCACTCAGCTGAACGGATGGCCATGTCAGGCACTTGGGAAGACTGGTAGGTTCAAACATCCTTGGACCAGCAGAATTTGCAACCTGCATCTATACATTTTAATCTCACTTCCTTCTCCTATTGTGTTTGCAAAGAAGGATCCCCCAAGGATGAGTGCTGGGTCCAGTCCTGTTCAACATCTTCATCAACGACCTCAATGAAGGAACAGAGTGTCTTCTCAGCAAGTTTGCTGATGATACAAACTGGGAGGTTTAGCTGATTCACCTGAAGGCTGTGCAGCCATTCAGCAGGATTTGGACAGACTGGAGAGCTGGGCAAAGAGGAACCTCATGAGGTTCAACAAGAATAAGTGCAGAGTCCTGCACCTGGGAAGGAGTAACAAAATGCACCAGTACAGACTGGGAGGCGATCTACTAGAGAGCAGCTCCAAGGAGAAGGACCTTGGAGTCCTGGTGGACAAGAAGTTATCCATGGGACAGCAATGTGCCCTTGTGGCCAAGAAAGCCAATGGTATCCTGGGGTGCATTAAGAAGAGTGTGTCCAGCAGATGGAGGGAGGTCCTCCTCCCCCTCTACTCTGCCCTAGTGAGACCTCACCTGCAGTACTGCATTCAGTTCTGGGCTCCCCAGTTCAAGAGGGACAGAGATCTACTTGAGAGAGTCCAACAGAGGGCTACAAGGATGATTAAGGGACTGGAATACCTGCCTTCTGAGGAAAGGTTGAGAGACCTGGGGCTTTTTAGTCTGGAGAAGAGAAGACTGAGAAGGGATCTAATTAATGTGCATAAATAGATGAGGGCTGGGTGTCAAGAAGAAAGGGGCAACCTCTTTTCACTTGTGCCCTGTGATAGGACAAGAGGCAATGGATACAAGCTAGAGCACAGGAAGCTCCACCTCAAGATGAGGAGGAACTTCTTTACTGTGAGGGTTACAGAGCCCTGTAACGGGCTCCCCAGGGAGTTTGTGGAGTCTCCTTCTCTGGAGACTTTCAAGACCTGTCTGGTTGCGTTCCTGTGTAACCTGCCCTAGATTCTATGGTCCTGCTTGGCAGGGGGATTGGACTTGATAATCTCCAGAGGTCCCTTCCAACCCCTAACATTCTATGATTCTATGATTCTAAGAGAGGTACAAGGGCATCCAGATTCACATGCACAAGCTCAGCACCAGAGCACAGGGATGTCGCACCCCAGTTTGGCAGAGATGCCCCGTTGAAGCTAGGTAGGCACTAGAGGTCAAGGTGGAGGGAAGGCAGAGGCTCTGGACACTGCCCTCTCCTTGGCATTTCAGACCAGCTGTCAGGGCTCTATGTGATGATCCCCCTGGAGCCCTCTGTGGTCCCCACCAATCCCTAACTCAACGCTGTAAGTGCTGCTCCAGGAGCTGAGTGTCAAGTTTTAAGCATTTCAGTATGAATATTACAAAACCTGTCGTGTCGGTGGCTGGTAGTTACAGAAATACTCCATGTCTGATCTGGTGTACTGCCTTGGCAGTGGCCTTTCCCCCAGAATCTACTCCTCTACATTTAGGGTACAAAAATTTAGAGAGACACCAGTGGTACGTCTCAGTCATGCACCCATAACCATTAAAAATCCTACAACTGTGTTGCATTAAGAGCAGTAATTTGGCAGGAGATAAACCCTCTTGCATTCCAGCTTATCCTCAGATATTAGAGGGGCTGTGGGCAGCTAGGTTTAAGTCCTGGATAATGTCCAATTTGACACTATGAGTCCAATCCCTCAGATTCACTCCCGTCCAGCCACTATCTATGGACTTATACGATGCCCAGTGAGAAACGGTGCGGCTGATTAAGTGAAGAGTGCAATTTATTTAAAGCAACAGAGTACAGGTTCTTTGTGGATTACTGGTGATGAGTACCCTATCTGCAAAGTGTGTGTACACAAAAGTCAAGATTATAAACTACCAACACGCTAAGTTAAAAGCAACTCTATAGAGATTTCTAAGTCCTGAAAGTGCTCTCGAGGAGGTTCAAATCTTACCCAAAGACATCCCTATGGGAGGGAAGAAAGGCTCAGCCCATCGACTGATCCCAGGAGTCAGAGGTCCATGATGGTTCTTCCCTGACTTGTCTATGATGGTGTCTTCCCTAACATCCCCCCTTTCTTAGGCTACTTTTATGTTGTTTTTTACCTTCAAGGTGGAGCTTGAGTGACTCTAGTCATAAATACCTTTGTTAGGATTGGTGTAAAATTTTCTCGACTTTATAACAAGCATAGTTTGCACCAAGGGCAGTAGTTCATCAAAAGATGGCAGACTGTTGGCTCGGGGTAGCAAAAGTACAGCTTGTCAGTTGTCGAAGTCTCACCAAGCTCCTATCTCTGCAGCATCATCACATGGCCTGGCCACGGAGTCTCCATTCCGTTCCACCCCCCGTGTGGTTTTAAGGGTTGCAGATTGTGTTGCTCAGGGAACTATCATGGAAGAGATTCCACGCATACCAGCTGTACACCACCCTGGAGGCCTCCTTGATATTGCTTTCCTTAATGTGTGAATAATGCCTTGTTTTTATATAAGTTTAATTCCTTTAAGTTACCTCCAGTGATTATCCTACAAACTGAAATACTGATTTTCATCTCCCTTACAGATGAGATTTTATTTATTAAAAAATAAAATAAAATAAAATAAACTGCCAGGTGTAAAGAAAGCCTGTGAAGCATTTTGCAAATGCTTTACCTTGTTTCACTTCTCTCAGACAATCCACCAGGGTCAGGACTTCTCATCCCTGAGTGGGATGTATCCACCTCTCAGAGTCAGGAGAAGAGATAACGAGGATGGTTTCTCTTGAGCCTGGTGTCAGTAAGAAGTCTGAGTGGCTTAGAGAAACTGAGCAGTGAGCCTCTTCCCCTGCCTCTGGCTGCTCACAGCTGGCACTGCCAACATCAGCACAGCTGGCGCCCGGTTGAAAGCAGTCACACTAGGAGGGAACTGCTGGGGTTTGCAGCAACTCTCCTGACCCTAGCCCTGCTTTTCTCCTCCACAAAATCAAGACGGCCTTCCCCAGCTGGCCGCAGAATGGGTCAGCAACTATGGCCAACACCCCTTTGTAATAGGACCAAAGTAAAACATGAAGACATGAAAAGCTGGCAGTCTTGTTTGAGCTGCTTTTGAGGGGAGTCCCTGGCCTGTGATACACCTTGGCATGTGCCTGGGAACTGCATAGGAGGATGCTGAGTGGCATGGGCACGGCAGGCAGGATGCCAGCAAGTATGTGCTATGGGCATGTCCTGGCCTTTGTAGTTCAGCAGCAGAAGTACAGTGTTTACAAACTAGAGATAAAGCACAAACCACTCAATTAGACATGATCTACCAGATCCTCAAGAAAAAAACAAACAACCCCAAACCTTCAAACCTTAGGGTTTGTCTACAAGGAAACATGCTTCCGGTATGAGTCTTCCCATAACCTTGTGTTGGTGTGGCCATGATGACACCTAGGCAGCTTTCTCTGCACCAGGTTAATTTGCCTCCTGCATGAGATATTGTGGCCATGAGCCACCCAAGTTGCTGTAACTGTTCCCAAGGGGGTGACATCCCACGTGCAATGTCCCACCATGTGCAATGTCCCACTAGCCCACTGCACGGCAAAGTCTCTTCTGCCTAAACAACTGCAAAATATTAGTGTAACCAAACAGAAAAGATAAACTTTGGGAGTTTGCCAAAGACTTAAACAATTAATAAGCTAAATTTCTTTCCCTTCTCACTGAGATACCAGTGTTGTCAGAAGGCCATCAAGGATTTCTCTTTGTTTATTGGAATTAATTTACTTCTTCCCCCAAATGACAACAGCAGCTTGGTTAAAGCAGTCACTCTTGCACTAATTTATTTGTTCAGTGAGTACCATTCAGCTCCCCACAGAAGTTATCAAATTAAAAATTGTCAGTTTCTGTAATGGCCTGATCTTTTCATGATGAAAAAGTTCAAAGTCTGGCCCACTGGGTCCGAAAGGAAAGCTGCCAAGAGCAGCTGCCCACGCTGGCGCATCAATGTAAATGTTCCAACAGGTAAATAGTCACCCAGAGAGCTTTGGAAAATATCTTGCAAGTTGAGCAAGAAGACAAGGTGTCAAGTGTAGAGTAAATTAAAAAGGAAATACCATTTCAGTGATATATCCTAGGGAAAAGACAGAGCTCATGTATCTATCTAATCAAACCCAGACACTTGAAGTTAATATGTTTCCATAGTTGGAATTAAAAAAAGGGGAATAACCAAAAATCCAGGCTTGCTTAAACAGAAGCTATTAACCCTCTCTTGCCTGATTTTCCTTTTTAATCAGTGTCTTTATTCACCAGTTATCTTTAGGAAACTTAGGCTGCGGTAACACTCAGAGCCATCATACTATGGTCAATACAAATGTATCCTTGGAGACCAGCAGGGTTTGTTCTTGCTGTGGTCTCACTGCAAGATGCTGCTGGAAGAGATACCCCCAATCTTCCCTCTCCCCCTGTTCCCTAGTGTCAGGCACCTGAGCACCCACAGAGGGAGTGGGGGTCAGCTGAGCTCCTTCTTGAGGTCTTCCAGCATTTGCCATCTACTTGGTGGCCACACAACCATGGCTGCAGTGTGGAGGAGGCTATAGGTCAGGGCATACGGGCAGGGCAAAGCAATCTTGGCCTCTTCCCTGTGAGAGGAGATCAAGCATAATGTAAAAATACACCCCGATGCCCCAATCCTGTTCCACCAGACATACATGAGCAACCCTACACATCGCCAGGGCCAAGTCACGCAGCCATTTACCCAGGGACAGGATTAGGGCTGGGTTTTAACCAGGCACAGATGCAGTAAATTAATGCAGGGAAGGATGGGGACTAGCTAAAGCAGTGTGTTAGGATGCAGACCTTGGGCTGTTTGCTGTCACTTGCTTTAATGTGGATTCACTGGAAGGGTCCAGGATTTTGTTTCGCTATTTGTTTGCAGTCCTCAGAAGCACCACGTGGGACTCCTGCAACTCTCACAAACAGATGATTTCAGACGTAAACTTACCGACACATTGCAGTGCATAATTTGTTAATGGTCTTCCCACTGATGATGCAGATTAAAAAGAACAGCTGACAAATTCTTGTCCAGAGAAAAGATTACAGCTCTCGCAAGCCAGCAGGGCACAGAGAGCAAATCTGAGGGAGGAATTCATGCAACTGCTCCTGCCTCCCATATAACTCCAGCAATGACGAGGTTAATGCTCTTTGGGATTTAACTCACATCTTTGATGAGCAGGAGAGAAAAAGTCATGTCTTTCTTGCCTTTTCTAAGTCCCTGAGAAGTTTCTCAGGGACTAAAGATTTTCTTCTGGCCTCCTGGCATGACAGTTACCACAGAGTTTAAATAGTAATTGCTCCATGGGATGCCCTCTGCATCGACAGAGAGCAGCTTTGGTTCCTTGGATTTTATTTTTTTAATCAGAGATTCAGCCTTTTTACTAATATCTAAGAGGCAAAGTTGAAAGCTACATGACCACGTGCTCTAATTATACTTTCTGATAACAGTGGGGGTTTTCACAGGTTTAAGTATTTGAACAAAGATTTTGGGCGTTTTAACAATTTTTGCTGGAAAAGGGAGCGCAATGAGAAGAGAGAATCAGCAGAGGGCTTACTGACTAATTACAGCCTAGAAAATACCATTCTTGGTCCCTGAGATTACTCTGTTTTGATTACTGCACTTCAAGATGATGTTGCTGGCTCTACAGACCTCTTTGAAAACATTTTTCCAGTGGAATTAGGAAGTCAGTAATTCATGTCACCAGGCCTCCAGCAACTCCTGCTGTCTACCTGGCTCTTTTTCTCCACATGGTTGAAAGTACTGAGTATGGTTAGCTTTTGCTTACTGTGAATGCTTTCTTCATGAAGAGTCTGATTTTTCCTGCCTCCTACGCATTTGACCTGGTGTCCTGCAAGCCCCTCTCAGCTTCCCTCCTCCCTGCCTTATGTCACTGGAACTTCCTCCCCAAAAGCGGGTCCAGACCCCTTCCCTTCCTTCTGCTGGGTCTGTTTTTCTGTGATGAGCTGTAAAGTCAAACCAGAAGGTGAAGAGCTTGCAGGGAAGATCCATTGTAGTTTCGTGCATGTGAATGACGCGAATGGCCTAAAGATTTTAGTGTGCAGGGAAGAACATGGGAAAACATCCCTGTGGCACACCTTTTTTTCCATCAATGATGATGCAGGGAGGTAGGCATTGTCTGATGTGATCTCAGGAAGTTTTATTTTAATTCTGAGTTTTCAGTGAGACATTGGGGTATACTTCAAAAACCACTAAAGGTCTCCCTTGATGGGTGGTGCACAGGCACAACACATGATTTTTCTCTATGCTGTACCAAGTCCTCCCTATCGAGGGGTGAGAAGGTACTCAGGGTTTCAGGCAGGTTGCCTTGCTCACTACTGATTAAGTCTTGAATTAAACTCTCCACTAAGAAGCAAAGCCAGATAAATTGTTGGAGAACTTGAGACACCTGTCAGCTTCCCCAGGTTCCTTACCTGGGGTTTTGGTAAGAGTTCAAGCAGTGCACTAGATGCATGAAGGAACCAGAATCCAAATTTCCCACTGAGCAGAAGGACCCCCTTGACCCTCCAACCCCACTCCAGAGTCACCCTATACCCATGGATAGGCAGATTTTCCTGCCTGCTTTAAGAGACAGTGTATCAATATCTGCTACGTACTTACAGCCTTGGCGTGGAAATGCACCTCCTCATACTGTTCTATTATTTATAGGCTAGGCTAAACACCAGGATATTGAAGTAAGGCTATGAGACGTTTTCCGTTTCAAAAGCAGCTCATAAATAAGAAGTTAAGTCTTATATTTTAAGAAGAAACTTTAAAGTTCTTGTCCTTGAGCCTTACAGGAAAAAGCTGAAGAAAATACACTCCACAATACTGCCAAAATCTGCTAACCTTATTCTTCCTCAGCTCACTTCTGCTGTAAACCAGCTTGATCCAGGGGCTGTCCTGCCAGCAGAGGGGAACCAGGTGCTGCTGCCTCTGCAGCAAAAAAGGGCCAAGAAAGAGGGATGGTTTCACCCAAAAAGTCACCTATCTCCCTCTGCAACAGCCTCTTTCTCCAGCCATCTCTTGTTCACTTCCATTTCTTGCCACTCTCCAGTAACTGGCCAGAAGGAGAACGGTGTCCTCTACACTTTCAGCTGCTACTTCTGTCTTCCTAATCTGGACTTCTGAGGGATGGGTTTATGAAACCGGCTTTGGCTCATGAAGAAGGCTGGCTTGCTTCCAACAAGTGAGGAATTGAGGTTATTTACCTCAAAATGGCTTTGGTATCCTGGAGCACTAACCGTGGGTCATCTGCACACTCCTGGAGAAAAAACTCCACAAATATAGACTAGGTTGTAGCAAGCTTCTGGAGTGGGTGCCTCCTCACTCATGTCTCCCTACTGCAGACATCCAGAGAAGGAAATGAGCCTGAATTCTTGCCTTCTACTGAAATATAAGCATGAAATCATTGTAATTATACCTTTCTGGCACCTGCAAGGGTGGCAAGTTTGATTTTTGAGCTTCCAAACCAACACACAATTAATGAGGTTTTTGCAGAACTAAAAGCACCCCCCCTCCCTTCTTGACAATCTCTGCATGTAGCTTGGCCTTGCTTCCTACTGTGTGTAAATAATAATGTGACTATCAATGCATTTTTGCTTATAATTTCTGAATGCAATTGCAGCAAATTAAATCAGAAAAGGAAGTTTATTGCACTTCACATTTTTTTCCATATATGGTTTCATGCTGTGTTATACATAGAGTTCATCACACTCTCTGTACCTTATTTGCTATGAGACATCTGAAATTCTTTGTCTTATCTGATCTATGACTTAAGAATCTGACCTTTTCAGCTTTCCGTAATTTCACTGCCAGCTCACCCAATATGCCTTTGTTTATAGCCTTACAGCAGAGAGACCAAGTGAAGACAGGAGCCGCTTATGCGCTGGAAAGACAGAAATTTATGTTTGCCAAAACTTGCATGTGAAAGAGGGAAGCAGTGATAAAATTTCAAAAGTTTTTAAAGAACCTGAGAATAGAGATGAGAAAGGGGATTAAACACCCTTTCAGTATGACTTTCTGCTAAAAGAAGGAACCAAAAAGCAATACCTTTCTGTTAGTGGCAACCTGTGTGAAAAGCAATTTCAACACTAATAAAAACTGAATTTTCAGCTCCATGGCGAGAGCAGCAGAATGGCAGCATACATCTCAGCATTTCCATCAAAATGGCTGAGAAGGCAAATGAAGCCTTTTTATCTGCTACTGGGATGTTATGTCAGCTTGCCTCAAGTTCTGCTCCCCCGCTGCCTAGGCAGGTTGCAGAATGAGCTCTGGGGACATTAATCTGTGCTGGAGAATAGCTGCTAAATTATTCAGGATACTAAAGACAAGGGCTGAGTGTGAATTGCAGAAGACCCTGATGACACAGAGTGACGGCAATAAAATGACAGATGAAATTCAGCTTAGATAAATTTAAAGTGAGGCATGTGGGGGAAAAACCCCAGTCTTAACTTCATACACTGTGCTGAGTTCTGAGTTGACTATTGCTACTTGGATATGAGATCTTGCTGTTTGAACAGATAATTTTACGGAAATGTCAGATTTGTGCTCAGAACTGGTCAGAAAAAAAAGCAAAATGGAATTCTAGGAAATATTATGAAAGGAACAGTAAACAACATGGAAAGCATCACTCATATTCACCATACAAATCCTTGGTGTGCTTGTGTGTTAAGTACTGTGGGCAGCCCTGGTCCCCCGATCTCCAAAGAAAGATGTAGCAGAATGAGAAATGCTGCAGGCAAGTTCTGATAGGACAATGGAAGACATGGATGCTTACTGAACACTCTTACACTCTTTCATCTACTACAGACACAGAGGAGAGAGACAGAAATGATAGAGAACCATGAAATTAGGAACTGCATGAAGATGAGCAAGGATTTGTTGCTCAGTTTCTCTTCCAATGTAAGAACTAGGCATGCTTAAATGAAACTAGAATGTGTCCAACAGAAAACAATAAAAAAGAGGTAGTTCCCTGTTGTGTTCATGAAACTTTCATCACAATTAAGCTAAAAGGTACGAGAAGTTAGGCACAACTATGTACATTCAAAATAAATAAAAAAAAAAAAAGCCCACAAAAAGCGTTGTTAAATTCAGAGGTGCTAAATTTGGTTAAGAGTCCTTGACCTGAAAATGACTGGCAGCTAGGAGACAATTGATCATATATATACGCTTTCCTGCTCTTCCAAGAAGCCCCTTGGTCCAGTGTCAGAGAAAGGATACAGGTCTAGTTGGCCCTAGTTCAACTCTTCCAAAAGCTGTTTTTAATGTAATCTTTATAGGATGTTGTTGGCAGAGGGAGATGAGCCACAGAGATTTCTCAGTTATGTCAAAGAGGTCACTGTAAGCTTGGGTTCATCTAGTGGACATGACATGGAAGCAGATAAATTAGAGTCTACAAGAACAATTCATCTCCTTTAGATTTCGTCAGTTTAGCTCCCATTGTAGTACACAGAAATAAAAAGGCAGATTGGTATGTCCTGGTTTAGGTAGGTGTTTCAGGAGATGAATCACCCTCTACTAGTGCCTACATTTCCCAAGCCTGGGACCATTATGACTCAACAGGAGTGCTTATTTTGCCCAGGAGTACCAGAAATACATATTTCCTACATATTCATTCCTTCAGATACTTATTCCATTTTTGTGATTTATTTAAATAGGTTTAAATGTGGCATAAACAATGTTGACAGATAAATTCTGCTTGGAGTTTATAAATAAAGATGCTTCTTTAAAACAAAATCTGGCAAAGACAAGCCTGGCTCAGACCCAGGAGAAGTTTAAATTCAGCCCATGATCTGCTGAGCTAGCTGCCCATTTGATCCAAATAGAAGATGAGACATCCTGTGACTGTTTATCAAACCTTTCATAAACTGCAACTCATTTATTTGCTAGATAATTCTCACAAACATACATCTGAGTAAACCTATGATTGTGCAATTTAGATGATCACTGCTGAGGCCATATCCCGAAGTTTTTGTCGCCACATGACTCACTACAACCAGGGCCACCATAGCTCCCATTTAATTCATCTGTTTTTGCTTTCTTTGTGTGGAAAGCAGGATGCTCGGAGGGGGCAATGGTATCCCTATGACCTCCTGATACTGAGCTGGGAGCCAGAAGCTGAGAAGAGCTCCCAATTAATGGATAGCCACAGGAACTGAGTGTTAAATGAGAATATCAGAGGTCAAAGAGACTCCCAAAGTGAGGAAGAGAAAGCAAGGAAAGAGGTGGGATCAGCTAAGGTCCAAAGAAGCTAACTTGAGACAGGGACTTGCTCCATGGTTCATAAAAGCAGCTTGATGCAGAGGAAAGGATTTGCTGGAAGAAGCATTAGTCCCTGAGAGGGCATTGACACAAATCCTATGGTAGGTCCAAGAGTGGAGGGGGACTGGGGAAGGGATTTATTATTTCTTATTCTATCTGCATCTCTGAAATAAGTGCTGTCTTAGAAACATTCTGCATTACCACTTGCTACTATCAGCAAGCATTTTAAAAGAGTATAGACAGGACAGGAAGCTCACACAGCTCCATCTCATGGATGGATTCTCTCAAGCTAGCAAGCCATCACTCAGCTTTTGGCAATACTGTAGATGATGAAAAGCTCCTGCTCTCAGCAGTTTGTTCTGGATGGAGGACCATTTCTCTGTGTCTGGTCCCTACATAAAAATATCCCTCAAATATTCTGACAGGGAATAGAAAGCATATGGGTCTAGTGTGTAGGAATCATCCCAAACTGTATGTGAGTGGCCAGCAGTGGCTTTTTGACAGACACCACGTCTAGGCAGGCGCACACAAGCATATACACATTCATATTAACCTCACCACTCCCTGGGACCATACTTGGAGCTGTGCAGCATTAAGGTCTTCCAAAAAGTTCAGGCTTTTTTGGTGGAGTTTATTTTCATAGGATGCCTTTGCTAAAACCCTGTCCCAACTGGGAACACCATGCATCTGCAGGCCCGTCAGATCACAATGTTAATTACAGTAATGATAAAGTTTTATTTTGGTCTGTTGCTGATGGATTTCACCTGGAGTTGTTTTGTATTTCCTATTTAACATCCAGCCATTTTTTTAGCATGCATATTCCTGCATGCTGTTAGAAACATATTCACTTCTGTAGCTGTGACATTGTCATCACTGCCTATCATAAAACATCACCAGCCCCAGATTTCCAGTCTCATAGCTGAAGGGAGAAAGGGAGACATTGCTTGGTCTCTGCATGTCTGTGCGGCAGTAGAGGGCTGCTTCTTTGTCACTTGGATGTCGTGCCATGGAAGCAAAATCCCAAAGGGACTGCTGGGTGACCTTGCCTGCTTTTGGCAGAGCATGGGCAGTTTCATAGGACCCTGTAGACTCTGCCTCAGGATGGTGGGCCTGACAATACAATAAACACTGTAAAGATTTCTGAGTAAGGCAGAAATATACCAAAATCAACTGCCAATTATTTCGTTGAAATTTGCATAGCTAAGTAGATTTTTCAGGGGATCTTCACACTGACGCTTGCCTTTTGCAATGGTTGTCTCTTTGACACTCTGA
>VZZY01017761.1:48396-94995 GCA_013400335.1 Eurystomus gularis
TACAGTGGTTTCAATCTTTACCTTTGTACAAAGGGTCTAGATCTATTCACTTGGAAGCCTTACTTCCATTCCAAGTGCAGTCTTTCCAAAAGCGAATTGCTGCCCCCTCATCCTCTTTCACGGCTGAGGCTTTGCTTCCTCTGAAGAACGTTCAGGGATTGTTTCCCCCTGTTTATGAACAGAGAGGGGAAGGAGCCATTTCTGGGATGAGAGTCTTCTTACACCATTGTAAGTGTCTAAAGTGGGCCAAATGCTCGTGCCCTGGAAGGGCATTTGCCTCTGTTGCCCATAAGGAGATCCCCAGGGGTTGCATGAGGAGGCTGGTTGCCAGCTGACCTCTACATATGTGGACAGAGTCTCACTCAGTATGTTTCACCGTGAAGTGACGAGCTGCTGACCCAGTGGGCAAGCCCTGCAGTAGCTCCCTTGTAAGAGTAGGGCAGGTCTTATTTATTCCAATTATCACGTTCTCAGCATTCTGTGGTTTTACAAGACAGTAAGATTTATAAGTCATTGACTTACCTTCATATTGTCTGATCTCACTTGCTCATATTCAGAATTTTAAGGGCATACTCACAAATTTCTTAGGAAATGCTGAAAGGTATCCCACCATCTAGGAAAGAAATGTGAATGAAATAGTAAAAATCAAAGCCTTTCTCCAGCCATATGTAATAGAGTCCAGCTATGCTGAGTCTCACTCTTGCTTTTCACTCTGCCATAAACTGCACATTACAGTATAATTTTCTGGTGTATTTCTTGCAATGTAATCATATATGTGGAAAAAAATTACCTGTTTTCTGGTGGCAAATTCAATTTCTCCTTTTGCTATATAGTAGTATTTATCAGCAATACAGACACTTACTTCATTTACCATCTTGCTGCCCCTGCTTCATAAGTGCTTTCACCAGGGTGCAGGACTCAGAAATGTAACAACGTTCATTGTGCTCCTCCATCACTCACACTGCCCTGCAGTGCATTTCACTGCGTGCTCCCAACTGGTGATGATGACGGACTCTAGGCTTGCAGATTGTCTCAAGTGATGCCTCCAAATGCTACAAACACTGTGAGAGCTATTTGTTCCTAGCCATAAGTCTTAAGGAGAGAGACTGTTGTTTGGAGATCTGCAGGTATCTGAGACATCTGCACAAGGTTTGCATGTGTGACAAAGCACCTATTGTGAGATCTGCATCCTCTGGAGCAGGAGCTGAAGTCAGATAGGCAACTTCAGGGCACCATAAATGGTACTGGAATATTCTGTTTAGCAGCCTGAATGGCTCCCCAGTAGTATGAACCCACCATGGCATCTGGCCTTCACTGTTAGGGTCCAGCGTTCATGCCCAGTCTGCCATCAGCTTCTAGGGGCTTGGTTTCAAACAACAGTGAGTTACAGGGGCTTACATCTGTCTCCCAAGAGCTAAGCTTGTTTCACAGTAGCACCCAAGCAAGCAATGAGATACTACCACCACAATCTAGAGAAATCTGGAGATTATAAAGTCTTTCTCCAACCCTCTTTCTTCCACAAAATGTTATAACCTAACATAGGTACGGGTGGCATGAAAATAGAACCTTGCAGTGGTGATTTCATTAATAGCACTGAAAGGGGCTACAAGAGGTTATCTAACACAGCATTGTTGCAAGACATATGTATAATTGTAACTGTTTTTTCAAGATTATTAACTTGATAATAAGGCTGTCCAACATGTTAGAAGTCCAGATGCATATACATACACATATAGAGTAACAAACAGAATCATTTAGGTTGGAAAAGACCCTTAAGATCATCAAGTTCAAATGTTAATCTAACACTACCAAGTCTGCCACTAGACCATGTCCCTCATCACCACATCTACAAATCTTTCAAATCCCTCCAGGGATGGTGACTCCACCACTTCCCTGGGCAGCCTGTTCCAATGCTTGGTGAGATCTTTCAGTGAAGAAATTTTTCGTAATATTCAATCTAAATCTCCCCTGGCGCAACCCGAGACTGTTTCCTCTTGTCCTATTACTTGCTACTTGGGAAAAGAGATCAACCCCCACCTTGATACAACCTCCTTTCAGGTAGTTGTAGAGAGCAATAAGGTCTCCCCTCAGCCTCCTTTTCTCCAAGCTAAACAGCTCCAGTTCCCTCAGCCACTCCTAGCAAGACTTGTTCTCTAGACCCTTCACCAGCTTAATTGCCCTTCTTTACACATGCTCCAGCATGTTGGTCCTTCTTGTAGTGAGGGGCCAAAACTGAACACAGTATTTGAAGTGCAGCCTCACCAGTGCTGAGTATAGGGGGAGGATCACTTCCCTAGTCCTGATGGCCACACTGTTTCTGACACAGGCCAGGATGCCATTGGCCTTCTTGGCCACATGGGCACACTGCTGGCTCATGTTCAGACAACTGTTGAATAACACCCCATGTCCTTTTTCCACCAGGCAGCTTTCCACTTGTTCTGACCCAAGTGCAGGACCTGACACTTGGCCTTGTTGAAGCTCATACCATTGGCCTCATTGATCCAGCCTGTCCAGATCCCTCCATAGAGCCTTCCTACCCTCAAGCAGATCAACACTCCCACCCAACTTGTCATCTGCAAACTTACTGAAGGTGCCCTTGATCCCCTCACCCAGATCATTTATAAAGACATTAAACAGAACTGGCCCCAGTACTAAGCCCTGGAAAACATCACTTCTTATAGATGGGCATCACATTTGCTAACCTCCGGTAAACTGGGACCTCCCTGTTTAGTCAGGACTGCTGACAAAGGATGGAAAATTGCTTGGTGAGGACTTCCAGCAGCTACCTTTGGTCTGCCCCTATAGCCTTGTGTGTGTCTAAGTCATGTAGTAGGCCACTAGCCATTTCCCCTCAGATTATGGGGTCTTCATTCTGCTCCCCAACCCTGTCTTCCAGCTCAGGGGGCTGGGTACTCGGAGAACAACTGGTCTTACTATTACAGAAGGAGGCATTCAGTACCTCAGCCTTTTCCTCAGCTTCTGCCACTATGTTTCCCCCCACATCCAATAGAGGATGGAGGTTCTCCTCAGCCCTCCTTTTGTTGCTAACGCATTTATAGAAACATTTTTAATTGCCTTTTACTGCAGTAGCCATATTAACTTCTAGTTGGGCTTTGGCTCTTCTAGTTTTCTCCCTGCACAACCTCAGAACATCCTCACAGTCCCCTTTTTTCATAGGCCATAAACTTTTCTTCTTTTATCTGCGTTCCAGCCAAAGCTCTCTGTTCAGCCAGGCTGTTCTTCCCCACCAGCTAATCTTTTGGCACATGGGGATGGTCTGCTCCTGTGCCTGTTAGACTTCCTTCTTGAAGAATGTCCAGCCTTCCTGGACTCCTTTGCCCTTCAGGACAGCCTCCCAAGGGACTCTGTCAACTATGCCCCTAACTTGAAGAGTAAACCAGCAGTACAGATGAATTCAGTGTTAAAGTGAATGGAGCTAGGGATATTAAAAAATGGGAGACTGATATGCAAATTAATTCTAGAGAGGTCCTGATTACTATAGGCTCAAACAGCCCCTGCTTACAATGGTGCTTTTTAAACAGTAGCTGTTTTGAGTTTAAGGTGAGTGAAAAACAATTACAAAAACAAAACTGACCAGACCCTTCAAGAACTTTTTTCTGCTACCCTCATCAAATTCTGTCTTTATTGTGTCCCAAGAGTAATTTCTCATGCAGACTATGACTTTATATTTTTATTACCATTAATATAGCTTTTCACAGCACTTAGCAGAGGTCAGTTGACTTTGAACAAAAAGGGGTTGTTCATGTGGTCATTACATCCTAATTTGCCACAGCATGGCCTTCTTTTTTAACCAGACTCACTTCCAGGGATGTGGCATGTCTGCAAGGCTTGTTGTTGGGAAAACTGAGAAATGTGAGAAAGTTTTGGTCTGATAAACTAGTTATGCAACAGGGCCTGGACTATTCTTGGAAGGAGCAGACCTGACAGAGGACCCCACTTACTCTATAAAAAGAGAGATCTGTTTCCCCCTAATTCAAGTCTGTCCATGCTCCGCCATGCTCCCATCCCTGTCTTGTTCACTGTATTCAAGCACTTACATGAGATAGTAAGGCTGAATAAGCAATCAGCTCTTCCCAAGGTCCACCCACCCTCAGAAGAAATAAGGACATGCATACAAGGCTAACAGTGTGGCAATGGACTGCAACTTCTCATCCTTCTCCATAGCAGCTCATGAGATTATTCTGACAGTTTGGACTGGTCCTCAGTGCTGCTGGAGTAGAAATGAAGCCCAATTACTTCACTACCACTATTTGCATACTTAAGTCTTAATTCAATCCAAGCATGGAAATTCTGACACTGGGGTCATTTGAATTAGTGCTGGTGACTATTCAAGTCCCAACTCTCCTGTCTTAATTCAATCTGAGATAATTCCCACCAAACTCAACTGGAATCAGAAGATTTGGTATTGAGCCCCAACATAATGAAATAGTAAGTTATATAAACATGCTTTTCCTCCATGTATATTTTGTTAAAAAACATAATTATGGCCATGACGGATCTTTACTAATGCTTGAAACTGGACTGACAGAAGCATTTTTAGTCATTTTTATGGCTATGTAGATAAGATGAAACCTTCAGCATTTCAAAAACACAAACCATGTTTATTTGTTGCTCCTAAGTAATTCATGGACCCAATAATAGTCAACAAAACTCCTTCATTTTTAACAGATTTCTTAATGAGCATCATTTTACAGAAAACCACCAACAAATAAATATATGAAAACAGTTGCTTTTGACATCACAATGGTTAAACACATTAAATAATTCATTAAATTGTGCTTTACATCAATGAAAAGTCCTTAGTCTACAAACTATCTTGTAAATAGGAATAAAAGTAGATATGGTTACTCACAATACAATCTCTTAGTAGCAGAGCTCACACACATTATTGCACATAAACAGAAGGAAAACTCCTAAAGAATAAAGTAATTTACACCTATTAAGTTACCCTTTCATCTTAAGTATCACAACTGATGGAAACTCTTGATTTTAATTTCTTTTTCACTTCCAACATTTATTTGAAATCGCAGAGCTAGTGATATGGCCAAGAAGAAAGCCAATGACATTTTAGGTTATGGAAACCATTTTCTTCCATAAAATATCGACAAAGACAGTATTGTAAGAACAAAACTGACGGAAGTATTTCAGTGCAAAGCGGGTACCTTTTCCAAGTATGCTTTTGCCACATGTAGGGAGGATGCAGCAATCAGCTCCAGCAGAATGATTTTATTGTGATGATTGTTCATCTCATACAGGGTGGTCTACACCAGCATGGAAACAAGACATTCCTTATCCCAGAACAACAACGAATAATTCCACATATATCAAGGGAACAGCAGTAGAGGAAAAAGAAAGTGTCAGTGAGACAACCTTTTTAACACCAGTGCTTGTAACTGATACAAGCCTGCAGGTGGGAAACAAGAACCCACTAGCACAGAAAGAAGCATGTGTCAATGAGGCGGCCATTTTGAGAAACCTCCTGGTTTAGCAGTAGGTTCTGAAACACCTTCAGAAGCAAAGGTGATGCGACCTGCCATGTGGTTTGGCTGAATGGATACACTGCAGTTAGAAAGTTTGGCTCTGGATCTGGCTTCCATCACTTTTTTTTGGTTCAGTACTTCAGTTTTTAGTGAACTGCAAATAACTACTGCATATTGGGTAGAATCCCTAGCAAGGCTATCACAGCCTCGCTATTAACACAACTGCAGTGAAGAATACCCAACATCAGAAACAGTGGTTTTTCCTTTCCCTATGGTGAAAAAAGCTTTTTATTGTTAGCACTGATGAGTGGGGAGGAGAGGACAAATCGTCATTCCTTAATAAAGTATGGCCCACGGGCAATAGGCTGAGGTCTTGGACTAGACATCGAATTACCAGGAACAAGTTTTAATGACACAGCATGTTTCTCTGTCTGCTCCAAGCCTACAGTGAATTATAACTGGAAAAGACAGCCAGTGCTGAGGATGTGATGGGAAAGATTAGCAAGTACCTCTCCATTATAAAAGAATGAGATTTGTTTCAGCACCACAGTAGCAGAAGCCAAATTGCCTTGTTTAAGCAACAAAATAATGCCAGGAAGATGGACAGA
This sequence comes from Eurystomus gularis, assembly GCA_013400335.1. Classification (NCBI taxonomy): domain Eukaryota; kingdom Metazoa; phylum Chordata; class Aves; order Coraciiformes; family Coraciidae; genus Eurystomus; species Eurystomus gularis. The sequence continues at coordinate 54,506 of VZZY01017761.1, forward strand.
AATCCTATTGCGTTGTTGCTCACGAAGGTTTTTAAAGAAACACACTGTGCCCTGATCTTACGTGAGCCAGTGTAATTACAGTGAAGTCCATGCTGTCAGAGAAATGAAAACCTGGAATAACAGAGATATGAACCAGGGTCTTTATTTTGCTTTTGCCTTGCATTATTTTGGGCACAGCGCCCAAGAGTAAAAAGCTGCAAGTCTGTGTCTTAGAAGCCAGCCTGAAAGTATTTCCAAACTGCTTTATTTGTCATGTGCCAGGAAATTCTGCTAGGGAAAACAGTATTGTTATTGCAGAGAGTTTTCTGGATCTACTGCTGGAGCTGGAGAAAGAGTTGCTGGGTCCTTCAGTCCCAGGGACTCTGAGTGAGATCTGCCCAGAGCTGGCCGTCCCCCCCTCAACTACTCCTGCACAACAAGGACTATCTGCTACAAAGGCTCCAGGGGGAAAAAAAAGAAACAAACCAATTTCAACTAAATCCCAAGCGTTAAGGTAAATCCTGTTAACATAGATGCTACAGCACATTAGCAGCTCTTCAGGACCCTAATCTTGTCTCCTGGGAAATGACTGAGTAAAAGGCTAGGCATTGCATTAAGGTATTGCCAAACTAGTAAAGCTAATGTAAACCACCCAAAGACGGCTTCAATATTCCTCATTAGGCTTTGTTTTGTGTCAGGCAGAAGGAATAGTCTGGAGTACAGTTGGTGTGCTTAGACAGCTGAAACTGATACTTACAGTCACTGGTGAAGCTCCAGGGAACCATTTCTGAGCTCTGTCTCCTCTCCTCTGGAAAGATAACACTGTATTTTCTAAATGAAAATCGAGGCCCCCCTTGCTGTGAGCAGTGCAGAGAGGTGGTCCACCAGGGAAAGAGGCAGGGGTGCCAGGAAGGGGACCCTTTTTTTGTGGTTAGGAGGAAAAAGAAGGGATGCTCTACAACAAAAGAGAGGCTGGGACTGGTTCTACTTCCTCTCTGATCTTCCTCCTTAATGTGAATTTGGCCTTGCATCTTTCCTCCCATATGGCTGACTTCTCTCCTGCACAGCCCTGCGTCTCCCATGCACCCTGCACCATTGCCCACTCTGCCTTTGCCTCTGCTGGGGGGCCCTTCAGGGTCCCCCCAGCACCCCTAGCACCCCGTGCTCATGGAAACAAGGAGCACACCTGCAAATCCTGGACATCAGGCGCCAAAAGCATCCTTCCTCTCTCTTGCTGTGGGGTTTGCAGCAGGATGCAGCAATGGGCTTGGGAACAAGGAGATGCAACAGCTCTTCATCATCCCTGCATCACCAGCCAGAAAGCTCCTTCCCTCCACAGGGCCAAGGCCAGCCCAGCCTGAAGCTTCAGTGACAGCAGGCAAGGTGTCATATCACTACAAATTACCTGCATCGTGCTAAAGGTGTAATAATACTGGTCAGGTTTATCTCTCTATGGCCTCGCCATCCTGCAGCCAGGACACCCAGAGTGAGCCTCAATCCCAGACAGCAAACACTTCAATTTAAATCTCTGAAGGTAGGTGTCCATACGTGAGCGAGGTGTCTGAGTGCCTCTTCCAGGTGATGGGGATCCAAGCAGTACCGTCCGAGGAGTCTAGATATCTCCTCACTCTTCTCTAAGGCAGGCAGCCCACACTGGGGCAGGAGAATAATGATCTGCTGTCCCACATTTTCCCTTCTGAAAACAGAGGTGGGAGGAGTTGCACATGATCCACCAGTGGAACAAATATTAGGGACCAAAACCCATGTTACTCACCCCTGAAGTAGAACACTGACAATCAGGCATAAAGTAGCATATTGCTAATAAAATACATTGATAGTGAGGCATCATCCCAGTAGCCCTCTTCACTTAATAGCCATTATGATATTTCATGTTTAATGTATTACTGTATGCACTAATTCTCAACAGGAACATTAGATCATATTTTTGATGTTGTGCATAGATAAGTAGCAATAGCATTGTTGGATGAAAAGAAGATACAGCACGCACTGAAAAAAGACTTTGAAATGAAGAGACAAATTTTCAGATTCAGCCTCTTTTTTCTGTAACACATTTGGTTTTTTTACTGGCTGGAAAAAAACCCTTGAATTTTGAAAATAAATGAGAAATGTGCATCCACATCAGGTACTCTGGTATTTCTAATTAGCAAATCTGTAAGGTAAAGGCCATTCATGCATGCAATAATATACTTTCAGCATCTCGATTTAGCAGCCACATTGAGGCACTTAGAGAAATTTCCTCCTAATGCTTTACATTTATGCTATAAGAAGGAAAAAAACTCTCTCGAAAGATCTATGCTGTACAGGACTCTCTTTTTAAAACTTCACTATTACAGATGGAACAACATAAAATCTTGGATAAATAGATGCAGTTTAGCCACAAGAATTTAACAAGTGGAAGAAGAACCCATTGAATCGTTTTCCTGACAAGGAAGAAAAACAGATACAGATCTCTTATCATTAAAACAATAAATTTACAAAGAATCTTCATACAGAGTAATAAATATCAAGACTTTCCACATATCCATTATGTATCCTATAAAAATGAAGCTCATGTTTTTTCTAGCCATTACAGTAGTTAGAGAGAAAACCAATTTAAATTGTATTCACTTGGCATCAATGTATTTTAACAGACAATATCATAAACCCGCCTACCTTCAGAGACAATGTATCTCCAGACTTTAACAGCAAATCTGGAAAATGTCACACTAATGTTTAAACTTTTCCTGCTCTCTCTTTCCTCTTCCTTGTATTTTTCTTGGCCCCTCTTCACCTTTTGTGAATGCGAAGGCTGATTTCATTGCCTCCAGCCAGATAATCTCCCCAGTGTGTGCCCAGCTGCCACATTTCTCAAGGGTTTCCCTTTACCACACGCACTCAGAAAGGTGGCTGCTACCTGACTGGGTTCAGTACTCTCAACACCTGCAGAGAAATCAGCTAACCCCTCCATCACTTAAATCATCTGTGATTGCTTGCTAACAGAACAAACAATGCCCCAATCCCACATTTCCTCAGTCTTTTTTAATCAGCTCTGCAAATTCTTCCCTTAATAAAAGCAGAACGTGTAGAATTTTGAAGGGCAACACACTTTCCTCCATTTCATTCACTAGAAAGCTATACACTACAGTTGCAAAGGACAGTATGAAATACACCAGCTCTCATCTCACAGAAGAACCAAATTTGGGGGGGGGGGGTTTCACTCTTGTCTGCAGAAGTTTTGGTAGCTCAGATTGTATAGGGTACATCTGTTAATACAAAGGATATAGCTCTTTATTCAACCCGTCCTCACAGCTTAGGACATTGAAGGAAGTCTTTTTGGACAGGAATCTATTCTACTGCCATTTAGTAACACTAATCAATGCCTATTGAGAAAAAAAAATACATTCTCCTCACTGGCAGAAACCAAGAAAAACTGAGACAAGGAGGGGTAGCTGTCAGACGTAGTCTCATTTACAAAAGTGATGGGCCTTCCTTGGCTAACTCCCAGGTAGCCAGGTTGTACAAACACTCTGATTCTCTCATCATGTAGCCAAGATGGGGGCACATCACCACCTTGCAACCTGACTATTATAATCTTCAGTAACGGCTACTTCTGCTGCCTCTTCCCTTGGCCACTGGTGAGCTCTCTGCTCCCGCAGCAGCCGCCGCTCCTCTCGCCTCTTTAGGCGGTTCTTCTGGTGCTCCTCTTGCTTGGAGTACTGGAAGCGCTGCAGGAACAGATCCTTCGCATATTCATATAGCTGCACGTCCAAGAAATTCAGCTCCTCTATCCGTTGCCGCACATCCTCACCAATGTCCACATTGGAGGCCCGCGTAACGTTGAATTGAGTGAATGGGGAAATGAATTTCAGGTTGAATGTCCTCTCAAAGAGATACTGCGTTTTCCTCTGAAATTCTGTGAGCCCAAAGAAGGCCATATTTTTCAGATTGTTCTTGGCGCTTTGGAGAAGAATCATATTTCTTTCACTCTCATTCATAAAAGTCAAGTTGTAGCATCCCACCAGGCTGAGGTCTGCCAGCATGCGCACCTGGCGGTTGTTGGCCAAATTGTAGCTACAGTCCATGAATTCCTGTAAACTGACTCCTGACCAGTCATCTCCTTCATAACAGGTAGGCAGCTCGTCTGGTGTTGGGCTTCTTCCATCGCACATATGAAGAGAAGTTTTCCATGTTGCACCCCTCTGGACATGCTTCCATTCACTTAAGTACCGTGACACTGGATCCCTCAGCATTGTGATGTAATAGAAGTTCCTGAAACATATCATTAAACACAGTTTTAAGGTTCAGCAGATTTCACCTTTTTATTCTCCGATAAAACGACTACCCACCACCGCCACCACCCCCACCCCCTTCACTTTTTCTGGTGTAATGTAGGTGCTTTAAGTGGCTACTTCTGAGACACTAAAAAGCTTAAAGCTTCATAAATAGTGTGAATAAAATACAAGGCAAATTTGGAGAAAGGGAGAGATAAAAGGAAATAAGCAGCTATCAGAGAAATGGAACTTTGACCTATCAGCTGTTTAGTGGTAGTTACTTTCAGTAGAAGCCAAGTAACTGGAGTGTACTCCTATTTACTTTGAAATGCAAACCCTCGATAATACCAGAAACAGTGGGAAAAGACATTTATATAATCTCGCCACTTCTCTGCTGGACTGAGACATGCATGTCTCACAAGATGATAAGCCATATAGTGCTTGGTCAGAAGGTAAGAGAAGCATGAGCCGTTTCATGTGTATGCTGCAAGTCCTAAAAATAACACCATGTGGAAGACTGGCATGAGCCACCTACTTAAGAAGAACCCTATTATTAAATGGGTTGGAGTGAAGAAAATGAGAGACCCAAAATCCATCCGTATGACTTAATTTTAGACAAGTGCTTGATTGAAATTAGTTATAATCACGTAGCACAAAAGCATTTGTTGATATAAAGACTATCATTATTCAATCTCACCTCTGAAGAATACAAAAGAGACATCAAGAAATATTGATTTGAAATAGAGCAAATAACTGCAGAACTCATATTGTCAGTTCATCTTTTCGCTATTGAATTCAGTTTGTACATCTATTTATGGCAATCTGAAATGGACGGCAATTGAGTATGCTTCAAGCATGCCTTCACAGACTGAGGCTTTTTACTGAGAAATGTTTTATTCAATAACAACTCACCTGAATTACGAGGTGGTGTCATAAAGACAAAGCAAAACCAAAATGCTTATGATTTCTGTCAGCTAGAATAACTAGCAAAAGATTCATGACTAAAATTAACACATGGTCTGGCACAAAAATAGGCTCGTGAGTTTGCATGACTCATCTGACTGCAAACAATACATTAATAAATCATGAGTCCTAAGATTTCTTAAGAAAGTACTCTTTCTTGAGCCTAGAGAAGGACGAAGCAAGTATGCAGGAGGCATGCTTGCTGAAGGCAAGTTACCCTGTAAACAAATCAATGCTTTGTGAGGGCCATCTCATACAAGAGCTAACTCCAGATAAATGAAAAATCTCAGAATTGGTAACACTCTCCAAGACAATTACCTTTCTTTTTCAGATATCACCCATTTTCTGCAACTACAAATTCCCCGTAACTTCTCCATACACCTCAGATTTCTCATAAAAATAGATATTTCCCCACATATTCCTAAAAATGCAGATATATTCCCCAGTGAAAACAAAGCAAAAGGAAACAGGGCTGAATGCTTTGTCTTTACTCATTCCAAGTTCTCCACTGACAGGATCTATAATACATTTTCTGGAATAAGGTTATGAGGACAAACTATGGACTATGTTCTGCTGCAGGGTCACTATCTAATGGAAACAGCTGTTCCAAGAATTATTTCACAGCAGAACAGTTACAGGTGGAAGGATATAAACTAGCGAGTGCCATGGATGTATTTTCGTTATCGCTTGCATTGGAAGCCATTATTTTTGTTAGCATCAGATAATACTCTGAATGATGGTATTTCCAAAATCATTTGGAGCTTGGATTTTCTGGCTGCTGCTCATACCTGATCAAACTGCACTTCAGCTGTTTTGATCCACTTCAGTCACTTACACAGCCCACATCAATAGTGAACCCAAGGATCACGCAACCATCCATAGACAGGTATTTCTAAAATCCCTCCTGCAGAGCAGGAAGTACCAGAAATCCTCCTGTGTGCTCTTCAGTACAGCTCCACTGCAAAAAACCCAGTCTTTAAGTACTTCAAGCACAGCCTGCTCATCTCATCTTGGCTCTACCTTGCATGTATGAGAGCTTGTTAAGAACTGCTTTACAGCTAACAGGACAAAAAGTGGGCACATTTCACTAGTGTTGTGTAGATAAAGCAGCCCAACTCTCAAGCACCCATCAGCTCTGAGGGTATGACACCAGCAGGCCCTGATAAGGTTGTGACAGAAAGTGATTGAAGCTCCAAGGAAGCAGAAATGAAAAAAAGTGGACAAAGATACAGAGGCAGTTGCCAACGTATACATTGACAGAGACATGGCACTGTCTTAGGCCTTGTATTGCTGTCCCTCCCCTCTTCGGATAATTTTGGATGTGGTAACAGATGGGTTTAAAAGTTGCTCTTGATAATTATTTATACCTCTAATAATAGTTCTGTCTTTCTTCACCCATCTCCAGCAGTCCCAGTCAGGCATGACTCAGAGCAACAACAATTAACAAAAATACCTCCTTTGCATCAATCATTTCCATTTCATTCCTGGATATGTAAATGCGTTTGATGTGCAATAAATGGGAGTACTAAGCAAATGCAGGGAAATGAGAACAGTGTGCCTTCGTATAACATCTGCAGCTTCCCTGATGCAGACTGGGTGAGAAACTTTCGCCAGTCTGTTGCTGCTCCTCCTTGTGACTTCTGCATCTGTTTTCACTATCCAGATTAATTTGCTTCTGGTTTGTGCACCTTTCAGCGTCTTTCAGGGTTTTCTTCTGTTACTAACTGAATGGCTTCTTCATCTGGCAGACAGCCTTTAACAGCAGCCTGGTACACATTTAGTTTCTGAGGCATTAATAACTAAGAGTGCAGCCATCCCCACCATATTCACAGTTTACAACTTTCTGTTCATGACTCTCCGTCATCCTTTTAACCAGTCTAAGGTTGGAAGACCTTCAGACTTCTTCAATCTCATTCTCTGTACTGTCCAGATGACACTGTTACAACACTACATAGAAGACTGGGGGATGATGTGCATAGTTGTGACACAAATTTTTCTTTCAGGGAAAAGGATGTCAAGTCTCTAGAATAATGATGTAAGTAAAAATACACAGGTCATGCACATTTTTTTCAGTTGGAAAATTATCTTAGGAAATGTTTTTCAAATGTTTACATTGATGGTTTAAATACGGAAGCATTTCAGAGCTCTCAGTGCCTAACACACAGTGCTCAATCACACCAGGGATGGCCAAGGAGTCAGCTCATAATAAAGACAAGAAGCAGTTCAAAAAAATATGAAGCTAGGGGTGGCCTTCAGTCTCTCCTTTCTTCACTGCTCAGTAAAAGAGCATCAAGTCAGATACATACTGAACACGCCTGAGCACATCACGCTTGCTCTCGGTGTAAATGACCCCACTGCATTGCCCATGCTATGTTAAACGCCACAGCTACCCACTGTGGAAAATACTCAGCAAAGAATTAAGCAGTAACTTCTGTTGCCCTGTTTGACAAAGCAAACTCATCACAGACTTACTGGCTGCATTTCAATGGACTCCCATAATCGATTACTCAAACTGCTGTCACAGACAGCCTCAGTGCTTAAAGGCTAGCTGAGCAGAATACGCTGGTGTGTCAGTGAGATGTTTCATACAATACATTCCAAATTAATTAAAAAACATACAAATCGCATATATCTCTATCTTTACCTCTATTTCTCCATATCTCCATCTCTCTCAAATTTTTTTCTATATCAGCGTGTGTGTGCAAGAATTCACGTTGGAATCTGGCCATAAGCTGCAGTTGTCAATGAAAGAAAAACCATAGTAGAGGCATAGTGTGTATTTGCCAGTGCATCTTGTGACTGTCTATATAAACACACAGGCATGCACAAACGGTTCAGACTGCATCTCAAACAACACCAGCCCACTAGTCACGATGTTAGCTCCTCCTGAAAGGAAACTTCATACAATTCCCCAGATTAAAGAATCTCCTTTTGAGCATAATGTACTGAAATTAATGGTTATTGATGTTGATGTGAAGCATCATGATGGTCAGAGCAAGGGTCTGATGACCCATCCAAGGGCCCAAACAAGCACTGGCATGAAGCATGGGCTGCACTCTACTCTTTACACTAGAATGAAAAAGCACTGGGGAATTCAGAAGGCTGTAGCCCCACTTGCACGAAATGCAGTCTCTTCATTAGCATTAGTCAAAGAAAACCTTTAATTAATAGAATAGCTAAAACGAGCTTCTGGTTATAACCTAAGAACATGTATTTCTTTCACATTACAAGGTATTTTAATATCAAAACTCTAATCTTACATTAATCCTTCATTGGTATTGCTCTGGTTTAGAAATTAATTTCAGAGGAGCAGACTTTTACTATTGGCAGAGGTGATCTCAAAGCAGGGCATTTTGCCTCTTCTATCACCATGGAACACATGTCCCAGCTGAAGGAGATTTACTAAATAAGTGAAGGATCATCGTACATTGAGAACAAAAACTGTAAAGCCTCCTGGGGAAGAAGGATGAATGGCACCTTCTCCATTGCTCCCACTTTCATGTGGAGAAGTCAGCACAAGGAAAGCTCATGCAGCATTCTCAGAGGCTCTGAGGAGAAAAAAACAAGCTGCCCTCTATTCTTTCAAAGCATGAGGCGGGACCTTACGTGAAGAGAGTGATGAGCTTCATAAAAGGAGAACAGCACACTCACAGCAGCTGATGCAGAGACAGAGGAATATTTGAGTGGAGGAAAAGAGTCACTGGAGATGATTTTGGAGGATACTAACAGAGAGAAGAAAGAACAAAAATGACTGAAAAACCTAGGTGTGTCATAAAAATATCCACATTCTGGTTCTTCCTGGTAGCAGGGAAAAAAAAAGCCCTGGTCAAGTTTATGGCCCAGGTTGAGACAAGAAGTTAGCAGCTTTAACCAGGGAAAAGTGTGTTCCTGAGGACAGGTCTGAAATACCCAGCAAAAGCCAGCCTGGCAGCACACTTCTGCTAAAGACACAGGTTGTGGCAAGATGAGGGGTTAAGAAGTATCTGCATGATGTGAGCAAAAGCCATGCTTCCCAGCGTTATCCTGAAGCCCAAGTTCTCAGAGGCAGTAACAGAGTTAACTATCGATCAGCAACCTCTCTTCAGGCAAAGTATTGCCAGTAAGGTTAATGGTGAAGAGAAGAGGATAAACAAATGAAACAAAAATAAGGATAATGCCATACGTGAACAATTAGGGAATAAGAGCACGCAACAAGGATGAGAGATGGAGGCAGAAAGCAAAGGAACATTGTTGGGCTGATCTGAACTGGTCAAAGTCGTCCTAGCGTAATGTGGATGTATCAGCTCATGACTGGCAGCATTATTGTGCAGAGTGTCACTGCATCTACGCTGTGCTTAATTTACAGATAACCTGCCCAACGTAACAAGAACAGACTCCATGCTTCCCATTCAGAACAACAGTACTGTAATGAAAAAAGCTATAAATCAGTACGCAAACTGTATGCATGTCCATCTGGCTGCAGGAAGCATCATACACCTTATCCACCAAGCCAGACAGATAAACACTAGATAGCCCAAAAACTTCTGCAAAGATGATGTAGCAACAGCACGTAGGTTTCTCAAGCTTAGCATCTGTCACAGCATGCTAGACCACTGTGATGGGAATGCTTTTTGAAGATACCCTTTAAAGAAGTTCATGACCTTAATACTATTAGCTGTCCTCTCAGGTTTTCATGGCTTTCTTCTCCTGAAAGAACAGTAGTCACCGCTAAGAAGTCAACATTTATCCACTCTTACCACAGATACCACCCATTCAGCATGTAGGAAAAACGCTTAATTGGCTGTTTTCTCAGAAGATCTGAGCCCCCACCACTTCTGCTGTTTTTAACTGGGGAGATGAGCGCTGTGCTTACCTAAAACAGTGGCTGTAGTGTCCTACAGATGCTTATCCCACATTAAAAAAGAACATGCCATTGACTTCAGCAGAGTTAACTAAAATTAGATTTAAAAACCCCCCACCTTGCATTTTGAGGTACAAAATAATAAAATTTTAGATATGTCTCATTATTCCTCTGAGGTTTTGCCCCATGGCTCTGAATGCAACCCAAAAAAACCACTGGCCACTGTTTCCTATTTCCAAATTGGCCACAAGCTTCTGTTGGTTAACTACCAACAGTTTCCGTTATCCCAGTGACATATAATGCAGCTAAGTCTGTAGGACATGACTACTCAGAGAAGGGACTGGATACTACTTCCAGAGCAAGACATCTAAATGCAGCGGTCTACCTATGAGCAGCCTCTAAAGGCAGTGGGGAGCTGCTCAACACAGGCAGTGGTGTTGGCCCAGAGAGTGATGGAGCTGGCCAAGGGTAGGTGCCAGCTCTGACATGAGCTGCATCACTTGAGAGGCTCCCTGTGCATTGCACTGTGTACCATGACCACAGTGGAAGCTTAGATACCTGCTAACCTGGAGATGTCTACATTGTAGGCACCTATATATAAGTGTCTTCATCTGTAAGGTGAACCTCATGCCTAGAGTCAAAAACTCCCTGCCTGAACAGACATATTCACAGAGTGCAAACTTCAGGCAAGCTCAAAAACTAACCAGTAGTTAGTTTGTTATGTTAACCATAACATTTTGTAATGAGTGAGAAGTATCTACAGAAAACCTACATTTCATGACTTTTTGTACCTATGATATATCTACCTGTCATGTTAAGATACCTCTTTCTAAGTATGCTTTTAGAGCTGGAGCATTCCCAAAGCAAAAAAAGTTTTAAGTAAGTTTTGAATTATCTCACACAGATCTCCAAACCAGAACTTAAGGAGAACAGTCTACCATAATTTTGTTATCCTTGCTGATATACCCATAAATCAGTGAGATGAGGGGGTTGGAACGAGACAGCTGGGATTATATTTCTGGTTCTAGAAAGCGAAGGTGGTTGCTCAGGAAGTTACTGGTGATGACACAGTATGCTACAGTCAGAAGAAATGTGGTGTTCAGGCCCCGGGAAGCACTTAGGAAATGGGAAACCACAAATTTTTTTGCATGTTAGCAGGGAGAGTCCCTGTCACCAACTTCAGTTTCTTTTACATTAATCTGGTGCTTTAGCATTCATTATAAAAGCCCCAATTTTTCTGTTTAGAAATGGCAAGCCCTTTTAAAAATGTAAATATCCTCTGAAATATCAAATTAAATGCTGTATCTATGCCATCAGAAAAACCTCGGGAAAGCTTTACAGCATTTTTTTTTTTTTGCATGGCTGTTGATCAGAAGATTAGCGTCCCTCACCTGATTAAAGAATGACAGATGAGAAAGAGTGTCCTTAGAGACCACTCACTCTCCAACATCAAACAACTTTTAACAGCAGTGACTTAGTGTACTCCAGAAAAGTAGCAGGAAGAGAGTGAACCTGTGACAATACAAATGCTGCATGCATAACATTAGAAATTTTCCACCTAGAATCTAATTTTCCCTGAAGTGAAGCTGGGGAAATTCCAAATTCAGTAACGGTGTAGAGCTATGCAAGGATGTGAGAAGGGTGAGATACTAGGTAAGCTATTTGAATATAGCACTGGTTTAGTCTTATATTACATAGAAAAAAAAATGACTTTCAAAATCCAGTGCTACATCTATACTGCAAACAATGCTAAAAAACCACATTTGTGGAGACTATAATTACCTTTTTTTTCTTAGGTAGAACCGAAGACATCTAGCCTGGGTCTATGCAAACTGCCAACCTTCTTTCAAAACACTGTAGGTTTTTTGAGTTAGGACCTGCATTTTGGTAATTTTTTTAAAGTAATAAATAAACATTAAAATAATAATAACATTTTCTAAACATCACATTGTCACATGCCCTTCAAAATAATTAGAGAAAATGGATCTCGAGACCTACTGCTGCAAAAGGAAACTGGGAGTGCTGAGACTTTTTTTGCTTGACATAGGAGAATATAAATTTGTGAGGATGCAGATTTTAATGAAGTATTTCAAAGACATGTCTAAGACGATAGGTGGGGACCAAACAGCAGCCCTCCAGTACCTAAGAAGGTGTCAGTGAGAAAGTGAAGCCAGGCTCTTCACTAACATGCATGGTGGGATAATGAGAGACAAGGGCCATAAACTGAAATGGGAAGGATACAAGGAAAATAATGTTCCTTAGGAGAATAATTAAGCACTGGAAATCTTTGCCCGAAGCTGCTGTGCACCCTGTATCTTTTGAGGTTTTGAAGACCCAACTAGACAGAGCCCTGCACAACCCCATCTGCACTCATAGGTGACCCTGCCCTGAGCAGGTAGTTGGACTAGAGATCTCCTGATGAGGTCCCTTCCTGCCCCAGGTTCTATGATTCTGCATGACAGTGCACAAACTTCTGTCATCAAATGTACAGTACTGTCAGAAAACATATCAAACTAGAACTGCTCACCAACTAGATCGTACCTGTTCTCCCTTGTTCTTTCCTGGCTACCATAGGCAGAGTACAGGGAATGTGCTTTGCCTTTTATGAGACTGGGGGTTTTTGTATGTGATTTTAACTAGGGCTATAACATTCTGAAACAGTACACCCTGAATTATTGAGCAACTTCATGAATATTTATTTCAATGATACTTTGTTCAATATAGTCTCTAGAAATTGGAGAGGACAGTGCAGCAACTACATGTCCCTAAAGAAATTAATTCTATTCACAACTATCAAGTTTGGATCTTGAACAGCTCCTAGGCTAATGAAATGATGTAGTTACCCATGAGTTTGATCCCAGTATTTTAGAAAATCCATGTGAATACCATATGAATATGTGTGAGATTTCTGAGCTAATATATGTTTTTCCTCTGTGTTGCCTTTAGGATTTAGGCATAAATTTTCAAACACAGAGCATAAAGTTAGGTATCTAAATCTATACTTAAACATGTAGATAAACTCAGTCTCATTTCCAGTAAAGAAAATACACAGTAGTAAGAGCTAAGGGTGCTCACTTACCCAGAAAACATGGTCTGATGATTTATTTAGCAAGATGAGGCTCCTAGAGCCATGAGAGTACCCTCCCCTGCCAGCACAGATAACATTGTTCTATTATCCTCTTCATAAAACATCCTAGCCCCTTTTGAAATATCCTTTTCATGCCACTGCTCCTGTTGGAAAGAGCTTGTGAAGGTTGCTTCTCATGGTTAGGAACACGAGTCTCATTCCCAGAATAAACCTGTTCTTGATCTACTTAATGTCCAGCTGTTCTTGGGTTAACACTGCAAATACATCAAGAGGATTTATAAATGTAACATCAGAGAAGGAAAAATGGCATTTAAGTTGGAGATCAGAGAGCAATCACATTGGCTTTCATTTTACAAAGCTGAACTAGTTGTTACTGTCTCTTCTGATAAGACAAGCCAGGAGTGACCAATCTGCACTCTCCTAAACCCCTTTGGTCACACTTAGATTGCTGAGTTTTCCAACATCTCAGCTCTCCATGCTAGTTTTTGATAGAAGGCTCAAAAAAGCAAGACATGCTGGAAGCTCCTGAGATCAGTTCTGGTTTTTTATGATCCAAGCAGTCCTTCCTTGACCTTGCACAACTTCACATTTCAGTATACATGGCTAGAATTGCGCAAACTTCACATGAGGCCTTACAGGTGCTCTGCACAATAAATACTTCCTTATCTCCACTGGCCGTTTAAGCTCTGATACATCCTCACATTACATTCCTTTTTTTATGGAGCTGCGTAACTCTGGGAACCCATACTCACTGTGTTACTAGCTAATATAGAGAGGTCTTTCTGCCCTCCGTTTCAGCTGACAAGCACTCAGTCGATACAGGAAATCTGTTTCTGCTGGCCTCAAACATATCATCTTTCACTTTGTGCCACCAAACTTCATTCCACTTCTTCTTCTGAAATCCTCAAGGTCATCAAGCAAATTCCATTAACATACTTCAGCTTTTTGTGCCAACATTGTTAAAGAAAACATGAAATAGGAACAGAGCTAAAACCAGCCCTGAGGAAACTAATTAATATCTGTAGTGAGCTGACCCTGGCTGGATGCCACCAAAGCCACTCTATCACTCCCTTCCTCAAGTGGACAGAGGAGAGGAAATAAAATGAAAGGCTCATGGGTTGAGATAAGGACAGGGAGAGATCACTCAGCAATTACCATCACAGGCAAAACAGACTTGACTTGGGGAAATGAGTTTAATTTATTACCCGTCAAATCAGAATAGGATAATGAGAAATAAAACCAAACCTTAAGATACCTTCCTCCCACTCCATCCTCCTTCCTAGGCTGAACTTTACTCCCAATTTTCTCTATCTCTTTCAGTTCAGTGGCACAGGGGGACAGGGAATAGGGGTTGTGGTCAGTTCATCACATGTGGTCTCTGCTACTCCTTTCTCCCCAGAGGGAGGACTCCTCACACTCTTCCCCTGTTCCAACATTGAGTCCCTCCTGAAGGAGACAGTCCTCCACGAACTTCTCCAGTGTGGGTCCTTCCCATGCGCTGCAGTTCTTCACAAACTGCTCCAGCATGGGTCCCTTCCATGGAGTATAATCCTTCAGGAACAGATTGTTCCAGCATGGGCTGGAACAAGTCCTGCTAGGAAACCTGCTTCTGTGTGGGCTCCTCTCTCTAGGGGTCCACATGTCCTGCCAGGATCCTGCTCCAGTGTGGGCTTCCCACGGGGTCACAGCCTCTTTCAGGCATCCCCCTGCTCTGATGTGGGGTCCTCCACGGTCTGCAGAGGGACAGCCTGCCTCACCATGGTCTCTACCATGGGCTGCAAGGGAATCTCTGCACAGGTGCCTGGAGCATCTACTCCTGCTCCTTCACTGGCCTTGGTGTCTGCAGAGTTGTTTCTCTCACATATTCTCACCCCTCTCTCTGGCTGCAAAATACAGAGGGTTTTCTTTCCCCTTCTTAAATATGTTATCACAGAGGTGCTACCACCATCACTGATGGGCTTGGCCTTGGCCAGTGGTGGATCCATCTTGGAGCTGGCTGGCACTGGCTACATTGGACACGGGAAGCTTCCAGCAGCTTCTCATAGAAGCCACCTCTGCAGCCCCCCCACTTCCAAGACCTTGCCATGCAAACCCAATACAATAACTTTCCTTTAAACCAGAAAGTTCTTCTTTCAGCACATCTTGTTTTGTTACCAGCTTCTTATCCACCAGCAAATTCTTATTCTCAGCCTCATGTTTTCTTGCCTTGTATAATAACTGCAGATGCTGCACTATCAAATACTTTACTGAAGGTAAATTCTGCTTCTCCTATCAGAGACAGATGCTGGGTATTTACATGTCTCTGCCTAAAGGCTGAGAATGGCGGCCTTAGCTTTGTCGTGTGTGAGAAGACAGAGAATGGCTAAGATAGGGAAATGACAATTTATTTGAGAGTGAAGAGGTCTGGAATTGAAATGTACAGATTAGGTGATTTGGTGGAAAAACAAATTGGCAACTTTTCATCAAACAATCTTGATACAAATTGTAAATCATTTCTTGATGAGACACAAATCTAACAAAGTTCCCTCCAGAGATTTTTGTTCTTTGCCTAAATTATATCAAGCTCAGTTGTTCTAAGTGTTCTTCAAATTGCTGAAAGGAGTGAGGTAGCAAGAGCCTCACTGAAAGAAATTTAAGATGCAATAATAAATCAAATTGGTTGTTCTATCAAGCACGCAAATAATAAAAATCTTGTACCTTGTAAGAAATGGTGTGTGAGCACACATACGAGGAAATACTATTCAAAAGCAATAGATCCACATGGTGTCTTATAAGATTCTTTAAAGATACTCTCTGCAAGACCATGCATGCCTTTGTGCCAGAGAAAATAATAAATCCTTTGTGGCCATGACTGGCAAAGGAGGAGTCATTGCTCACGTTGCTCCCATTCTATCTCATCCCTATTGTGCACAGATCCTTGCTGGGTCTTAAAAAAACTGTGAAAATCTGGGGCACATGCGACACCTTTACTCGAAAATGTTGTTTCTCCTACCTCTGCCTTTTCTATGCCACTGCACAGAAAGGGAAATGATGTCTCTGTGTTACTGTACCACCTGCCTGCTCCCAGAGCTGCCTCTAGCCCATGTGGGGCAGAACCTGAACCTGCCTTTCTCACAGAGATGTCGTAAGTGTAAGAGAGACATGCTAAGGGGATGACCTGCAGCATCAGGAGGCAGCAGAAAACAAGGACTGGCCAGCAAAAAGAAAGGTGATGACAGGCCAGGGACAAGAGAAGAGCAAACCTGGAGACAGTGCAGCATGAGGGACCTGCAGTTCAAGCTTGTTTTGCCAACTTAGCCTCCAAGGATTACAGAAACCAGGTTGGGAAGGGGCCCTCCTGATCAAGTCTGACGCCTACAATCACGAGTAACAGTTTAGCACAACAGGATTCATAAAATATCCCTTATGCACACAGTACAAGCCACAAACCCTTCCTCACCATCAGGTCACAGTCTCTGACCAGCTGCCAGCAAGTCCCTGCTTCAGGAGTCGTCTCCCTGGAACAGGTTACTGCTTGGGCAACTGAGCACTCCTCCAGCTCTGACACAAAGAGATGCGGATGCAGAACTGCTGCCTATATAGTAACTGAACATAAGGTCCTTTGTAATGGTTATAAAGAAAAAAAATCCCCTACATACTTTCATGCAGAATTATTGTGACCTGTTATCACAAGAGTCCTGGCTGCCTGCAAGAATACACCTGATTGATGGGTAAAATCCAGTTTCAAAGAGCCCCTTAAAATACAAATAAAAGGTAGCCAGACCCTTAAATCTTCTGACATTTATATTTCTTCAGTCAGATTTTGTTAGTTTTGAAACAGAGCAAAAATACTTATGCTAAATTCAACGGCAATGTTTACTTTCCTCCTCTTCCTTGTTTTTGAAGGAGCTGTTGCTATCCCCTTTTATTCTCTAAGTAAGACAAGCAGCACAGCATCACCAGTGTTTCTCTATAGCTGGCACCACTGGAAACCAGTAGCATGTACCAAAGGTCCCTCCCTAACGGAGTTGTCTGATTTTCAACTCATAGCCCAGTTGCAGACACTCTCTTCCATATCTGGGATGCTCAGATGAAAGTTCTGCAGATTTTTTCACTGCAGCACATTTTGAATCAGTACACCAATTCTGCTTAATTAATAAAGTAATTAACAATAAAAAGGCCTGGTAATTGAAATCCCTTTGAAAATACATCAATTTATTTTCTCTAAGCTTTGGCTCAAGTCTTTATTAATTCTGACACCAAGCATAATGACCATAAAGTATAAATGATCATCACAAAATCCAGGCTTCACAAGTATTTTCTCGGCCTACATACTAAGTTTGTAAAACATCCAGGCTGGGTCATAACTTCTGATATTTGACTCCCACAAGGTAAACAATACGACAATAGGCATACTAAATAATTTCAGCTGATTCTACTAATGAAAACATTGTAAGCCCAGTCTTTCCTATTTATTCATTGAAACAATTCACAAAAGCTAGGGAAATTGCTCAGCTGTAAGTTGAAAATGCTTTGTTTTTCCAAGACATTAAGTGATCAGATGATGGGATATTTCAGTTGAATACTTGTAAGCCAGATGACTGCCCTCCCATTTGACACTGCACATTGTGATTCCACTACAATTCTTGATAGGATCTCATGAAACCCAGAAATGTTTGCTATGTACATAAAATGACTTAGAGCTACGAGCAAAATTGCCGTCTTCCCCCTCTGCTGACCTAACAGATTTATTTCCATGTCAGTTTAGACTATATATGTGTGCACATATATGTGTTATTTAGATCTATATAAAAATATATATATATACAATCTCCACAAGGGGGCCCTCTTACCTTCCCCAAATAGTAGTGAAAGCTTAACTTGCATTCCAAAAACTTACCTTATAAAGCTTTTGTATACAGATACTATGATATCTTAGAAAAAAAATCTTTACCAACTAGAATTTAGTTTATGGTAGAATTTTATACAACAAAAACTAATTTGGAAGGGAATCGGGTTTTATGCACAATTTCCATCATACACCTGGCATGCAGGGAACTTTGATAAAGTTTTTCCACATTTATCACTTGCAATAACCAGCGAAAAGGAAACCTTTTACGCACACAGAGTCAGCTCACACTGCCATGGCAAGGCAGCCTCCAAGACACAGGTTGGCTCTATGTTATATTGCAACTAGCAGCGTAAGCCCGAAGTAATCCACTACCAGCGATTTCAGCTCTGTGTGAATGGAGCCCCTAGGCATAAAAGTTAAGGTATAAATGGTATTAAAGTTATTTGCACTGTCCTCTCAACTCCCAGCAGATACGGAAAACAAATCTTGTTATTTGCTTTAATATTCTGAATGTCTTATGGAGACAGCTTTGTATGTCCTCATCTTCTTAACTCAGTTGTAGCTCTGTGAGGTTTCTTTACCTTTTGGGAAAACTAGTAATTATGTGAATTCAGCCTTGCTGATATAGCACAAACCCACCAATCTGCTAACTCGTTTGAGTAAATCTCCGCACCTTCATCTGCAGCGCAAACTTTAAGCAAAGTTCTCACGATCTCTCAGCAATACTGCCATATGATAGGGTCACATTTAACCAGTGTCAATGACAACACTTGTGCACTTAGGTGAAATGAAATATCCAAGGTGCTGATGGGACTCCATATGAATTGCTGGCTGCAGCAAGTCATCGGGGATGCCTTTGGCCCTGCAACCTTCCTCTGGCATGGACAAATCCTAATCAATGAAGCACATCTGTACAGTAGAAGAAAAGCACTTCCCAGTCCCTTCAGGCCATGAACTGACTACTTGAAGCATGACATCTGATTAGCCTTATTATCTCAACTCATTTATATATAAATGTCGTTAGGGGCCATGAAGCCATCCAGCCCTTATTAAAATCAAGCCACCGTCTCCAAGCTGATATTCCCACCCTTCTTCCTTTTTTTCTGTGAAGACAGTATAATTTCTTTTTTTTGAACCCTGAGTTATTGTTTTTGCAATTTCATTATTGCAAAATAACCTTCTCCTCTTACATTAATGCAGCAGACTGTTGCCGTACCCCCTCACATATGCAAATAGTTCAGGCTTTCTAGTCTTTCCCCACAGAGTTATTTGACATTGAGACTCAATATGATCTAGCATCCTTCTGAACTAAAGGCCAGGGGAACAGTGTGGAGGACTTTATTTTCAAATGTATCTCTCTTGGAAATTAATGAACATCTGTGCAGTCACTGAACATGAATTCAGGCAGCAGAAACAAAACCCATCTGAAATTGAGCTTAAGGTCTAGGAATACCTAATGGTAAGGATCTGTGTCTTTGCAAGTTGAGGATTTCTCCCTTCCCCTTTGAAGAGCCAGAGTGCTTTTCAGGTCACAAACTTACCTTGCTGTAGAGGAAATGGGATGAATATAGTGTTATGAAAGATATTTCTGCATTAACAAGGAGCAAAGTGGATGATGTGTATCCTAAGTAACACAAACATTTGAATATGAAGCATTTATTAAGATTCCTTTATAGACTCTACAAATTGCTCTCTTTTTCATACAGAATATCAGTACAGTCCAGCAGTGATGGAAACAGGAAAGCAAAATTCAGGTGAGAATGTCATACTATTATGAGCATTTTTCTACAGTTGTAATGATATCAATGTCCTTATCTTTTATCTGAGTAGATTACTTAGTCTGGCTCAATCTTATTTTTGATACATATACTGAATATTACATCATTTCACATAAATTAATACCTGTGAATTTAAGAAAGAAATCTCAGCATAGTCTCCTGAGCAACTGAAGATATGCTACCTGCCATAATAGCCAAAAAAAAAAAAAGGATGCAAAATAATCTGATTCTGCTTTTTTGCTTTTAAGATGTTTCTTTTCAATTGCCTTTTTCTAAGGCAATTTTTTAGTTTATAATTGCATCATTTTGCCACATATGACAAAACTATACATCCCGATACTCTCAACAAGTGCTGGTTAGCACTTGTATCTCTTCTCTCTATCTTGAGATAGCAGCTGCTGTGTGTTCAAGCTAAACTATGGCTCTGCCTAGAGATGGAAAGGAAGTTTGCCTGCACATAGACCTTTATTTGTGACACTTCAATAGTCTCCATGGCCTCAATAAATACCCCAACATTAAGCATGCTCATGCAAACCACAGCACTAAAAATAACTCACTTCAGACATTCAGATATTTTTCCACGTCCTTCCTAGTAACACCAGTCTTACTGCCGGGAACAATGATTAGCACAGGTAGGGATTTATCATCAAATAATCACACTCAGAAAAGCAGCAGGGATCTTGGGAGGTAGCTGAGGGCAATGACCACCAAGCTGCACCATCTTCCCAAAGCCCCAAGGGAGATATTTTGCTCAGAGAAGAGGCCAGAAATTCACCTCTCCTAGTCCAGCATCCCTCCTCAGAACCACCTCGTTGGAAGGAGAGGAGTTGGTAGGAAGTGATGGTGCAGGCTCCCCTTCTCCTTCAATTCATAAAGACAATCCTAACTTTGCCCTAACTGAATTGCTTTTTCTTTTCGTCCCAGTATTCTCAAGAGAACAAGAGGAAATATTTATGGCAAATGCTGTGCAAACAGTAACAAGAGAGGAGACTACACAGGTTTCTTGAATTTTTCACTTTTAAACACAATTCTCTGATCTCCAAACATGCTTGTATTTCTTGTAAAAAGGCCTGAAAACTGAATATATAGAACAGACCAACAGCCTACAAACATACATAACCCAGAGACTGAACCTTGAATTATAAAAAATACACTTTATTTTAATGAAAACTTCATGCTAAATGTCTGGAAGCAAAAGATTTGGGGATAAATTTCTTAAATTGGTGAGCCCTTAGCACAGTCTCAACGACAGGGAAGACAATGTTGAGATTCATGAGAGCTACAAAAGTCACAGTGTTTCTCACTTACTATGTGTGCATTTTTTCTTTTTCTTTTCCTCTCAGCTTCTGTCTTTCTTTGGCACCACTTTTTATTGTGGTGGTTTTTTTTTTTTTCTCTCTCCATTTCTTTTCTTCTTTTTCTCCTCATTATTTGTGTTCTCACAGAGCAGTAGGATAACTTTATGCCTGGAGAAGCTGCAGAGGAAACAGAGCCTTTCCGTGTGCAATGGACTGTTGGGCTATACAGAAGAAAATAGACTTTTTCCTAGCTAGGGTTAAGCTCATTTGCTCCTGCACCAAATTTCTCTGCACATTGAGCTGGCTTCAGAGAAGAACAGAGTGGGGGTGGGATGGTGTCACTCAAAGTCCTTGCCAGCCGCAATGCTGTGCCTGCTGCTTGCCAGGGTCAAAGCAGGAGCTTGTGCAGCCAACTCATGAAGCCAGGCTGAGGGTGGGCACATGGGGAGCAAGTCCCACCCACAGATGTGTTTAGGTATGTGGCTGCTTCCCCATAGCCCATTTTCACAGCACTGCCCTCATTTGTGACTCTCCTTCTACAAGCTACTTAGATAAGGATTATTGTTTAATTAGGAATTTTGAATTTTAGCTCATTGAAACTGGATCCACTCTATTTTTGCATTCCTGATACACAGACTCTCCGAGGGCTCAGTTTAGATCCCTGCGCTTTAGGTAGGATACTGTAAGTTTAGGTTTTCGTCGTAAATCTGAGAGCCCAAAATTATTTTGAAAACCTCAGGACAGCTTTCAATGCTGGACATCCTGTAGCAGTTATTAGAGTATTGCAATTAGACTTTGTTCCTCAGCTTGGCTTTGGCTTTCTAAAAAGGCCTTAGAAGAATCACGTTCTGTAAAAACAGCTGAACAAACCCCATCATATTAAAAAGGAGTTCAAGAAGCTAGTTGACTAGTTCATGGAAGATAAACTCATCAAGAGCTATTAAATACAGAGACATCTCCACTAAGTAAAAATTCTCAAGCTTTGAATTTTTTGACCAGGGGAGTATATTCAGGGGTATCATCATTACATGCTTGCCTTGTTCTTGTCCTCCTTGGACAAGTCTATTGTTGGAGACAAGGTATTATGCCAGACAGACCTTTGGTCTGACTCAGCTTAGCCATCCCTGTGCTACTTCAAGCCACCAACATAGTCATACTTTTTTTTCCTTAACATTGATGAGAGAAATATCTCACATGCTGATGAGAATTCAAAGCAAAATAAAAAAGACAAAAGATCTGTACAATTTTAGTCATAAGCATAAAGAAGAATTTGGATGTCATGCTTGCCATAGAAAATGTTCTCTCACCTTCAATAAGAAATCTGTTTTCTGTTTTCTTAAAAATGGATCTCACAATGTGGGTGTTACAAACAGCAGTTCTTTCTCCACTGCTTGTAAAAATGAACACTTTCCATTCATTTAGAAAAAGACTATGAGAAAATATATTATTACCAGGGATTGGTAGGAGGCAACATCAAACAGCATGTCAGCTCTGAAAGAGAAATGAACCATGGAAACAGACTGAATGCAGGAACCGAGCACCAAGGTTCAGCATGCAGGAGAGGAACATCCCATTGAGGCCATAACACAAAAAGAGCAGCTGAGGAGATCTTCAGATAGGCTGAAAAATGGCTCAGCCTCTCCAGATAACTCCACTGCTGTTCTGTACAAGGTCTGCGTGTGGCTAGGTGGCCTGGCAATGCAAATATGACCCATGGCAAACACAGGCAACATGAATTAGCTGCAGTATATTATATGATGCCTACTCTGCTTTTTTGTGTTCATGTGTGCCAGAAGTGAGAAGGCAGATGATATCAGATGGGGCACAAAGTGATGCAGAGCAAACCCACCTATTCTGCACAAAGTCTTCTGGCACAAAAACGATTTATCAACTCATCCTGAATAGTTTGAACTGGCACAGTGAGTTTATGCCAGAGTAGTAACTTGCATCATTTATTCACCCTGTTTTTGAGCAAGTATTGGGGTCTAGAGCACAAGTCTTATGAGGAGCATCTGAGGAAACTGAGTTTGTTTAGGCTGGAGAAAAGAAGGCTCAGGGGAGACCTTATTGCTCTTTACAACTACCTGAAAGGAGGTTGTAGCGAGGTGGGGGTCAGTCTCTTCTCCCAAGTAACAAGTGATAGGGTAGGACAAGAGGAAACAGCCTCAAGTTGCATCAGGGGAGGTTTAGGTTGGATATTAGGAAATATTTATTCACAGAAGGGGTTGTAAAGCCCTGGAACAGGCTGCCCAGGGAAGGGGTGGAGTCACCATCCTGGGAGGTATTTAAAAGATGTGTAGATGTGGTGCTGAGGGACATGGTTTAGTGGTGACCTGACAGTGCTGGGTTGGACTTGATGATATTGAAAGTCTCTTCCAACACAAATAATTCTCTGATTCTATGATCTAAAGGCAGTTTCACTGTATGGGCAAACTATATCCTTGGTACCTAACCTGTTACAACTGGGCAGGAGTTACTTTGGATTTATGAGTGTACAATCACACCGGGATGGTCTGCTTACTTTTGCTGCCCTGAGCCCACTTCTGTGACTGTCCTAACTTACCTAACCTCTGCAGTTCTTTTCATGTAATATATATTTCCTCACTCCAGTATACTAAAACTATATGAAAGACAAGAAAGTAAACGACACAAGTGAAATACTAGATTCTTCATACGTTGACTATCACACATAAAATTTAAAGGAGTACAGCATATTTCATAACAATACCATGTCAATTCCATGACAAAATAAAGGTATGAAAGCCTCTATTACAAGGTGAAATATTGTCTTCAGAATTAGAAAATGCCAGAAATAATATCACTTGTGCTGCTTTATTTTGCTATTATGATACCCTATTTATTTGCAATGAAAATTATTACTTTTCCACAAGACCCCCACTTTGTTAGTGCACAGAACAGGCAGTGCTCAGTAAGTGAGATGCCTGTTCAATGTTTCTTTTTATCACCATCTGAAAGCACATAGTTCAATGTTTTATTTACAGCATGTTGCACAGACTCTCCTCAGAGTACAGAATGTCACATTGCCTCATGGCTTTTACTATCACAATCATCCTTGCAACACATTGTATTTAATTTTTTTGGCGTCGTATTTCCTACAACTCCTATTACAGTCACATCCTCACACTTTTGCCCACTGAACCTTGATTTCTTTTGGGATAAAAGGAAACAGCACCAAACCAAAGACTAGGGACAAATTACCTCCTCAGAGAGGCAGGAGCCATGGAGCTGCAACGGTCTTGTGGGCAATGGGAGAGGCAAGCTTGAGTCCCTCAGGCAGAGGAAGAGAATGAAGAAACATATCTCACTTTCCACACACTACCCCCAGCATTTGCCAAAAGCAGCGGTGACTGCTATTTGGTGTGGCACTCGCTTACATCTGCATGTGTTACGTGCACCTCATGGCTCCCGGTGCAAGGTGTTCCCCACTTGTGCTCCCCAAGAGGGACTCATGGGGGCTCTCAGATCCTCCCAAAGCAGGCAGTTATACTGCATATCCACAGTAACCCAGTTGGAGACTCCTAAGAAACCTTACTAAGCACAGCTAAGGTCTCCCATGACAGTGGAATCGGGCAAGGTTTTGAGTATGAGACTCCCAGCCTTGGTACTCGCTCCTTATGGCTTGGTGTCTCAGACTACTTCATTAAATACTGACATCCTTGGAAATCAGGCCACCTCTTTTCAATTCTCGCTGGAAGCCTGAACTTGAGCAACAGTATTTTAAAACATCAGCATCCTGAAGATTCAGTAATTTATCTATCTTGTAGTCTTGCTGTATGTACTGACTGCAAGTATGCATGGCCCAGGATGATGAAACTCTTATTGGTATGAAAATACCATTACTACTACATGGTCCATTCTCTCCCTCACTTTTTGTTTGGAAATGGCTGTCTCTTATTTTTCATTGCATCTTTCAGGTAGTACAAATCTTAATAAGGATATGACTGACATTAATAAGGCAGTAATGTGTTTTCAGAGCCATCACTTAGTGGCAGACGCTAGGAATAACTAAGACACAGGTAAAGGATAATTAAAAGAAAGATGTTCACATGACATGGCTTATTTTTGTCCGCATATTTCTTATCAAGAAATATATTCTTGAGTGCAATAACTGTCTCCAAATAGCTGATAAGGAAAAAAAAAAGCCTAATAGAAAAGGAATATTGGATATATCCACAAATAATACAAAACTTTAATTTTTATTATTTTTTAAATCCAGAGGACATATGGATGCAATAAATTGTCAGTCCGTTAATAAGTAACATTAACATCCTTTAAGAAGTACATCTAGCCTACCTAGAAAACTTGGTTTTAAAATCAGCCCACTGTTTTCTACTCAGTAATAAGCACAACTTCACAAGCGAATTTACTTGAAGACAAAAATAAGAGTTTGATGAGATGGTATGAGGGACCAGTTGGCTACCTTGTCACCATTACTACCTTGTGCAAAGTTAAAGACAGGCCTGTGCGCTTTGCTGAATAAAGACATGCTTTAACTGCCTTGCTGAACCAGGACTTCAATTATTTGTGGATATTAAAAAAATTATTATCTAATTCATTATGCAGAGAGACAGTTGTGAGCACAGTAAATTAGCTGGATGATAGGTGGACCGCACATGCTCTGAATTAAAGTAATCACCATTTTCTTTTCTCTGGCAGGGATTTATTCAGTCAAAGTGCAAATAAATGATGTAAATATGGGTAAGCAAATAATTATTGCAGTATTGCTTCAGTTCTGGAGATGTTTTGCATTCGTTTGTGTTTGAAACCTGACTGCTTCAGACTTCAAGAGTCTGTGAGGAGATACCACAGAGAAGCACGGTCTGTGGGAGCCCTGCTTCTGTCCAAACACCTGAAAGAGCCCTGGTTGCAATGCAGAGCTGAAAGGCTGTGTAAACCCTGTGAGACACTGTGTCCTTGACTCATCAAGCAGCACCACCATGCAAGGGTAAGCCAGGAGAGAGCAAACCAGTGTGTTTCAAAGAAGATAAGATTACTTCAGTTTAATTTTTCAGACAAAATGTTTTCTACCTTTAAAATATGGAAATATTCCCAAAATACAATCATACGACTCTGTGGGATACAATATCAATGATTATGAACAGGATTATATCTGATTGATTTCTTCTTTTTCAATGACGGGAGATATCTTTGGAGAGTTCTTTGGAGCCAATAATTCCATAAAATCTTTGCTTTCTTGTATCACCTCTGGTCTTTGAAGTCTGTAGGACACTACCAAACTCTTAAATATCTCTTTTTTTTTCTTGAACCTTCAGTGAATTGAAATACGGACTTTTGCAAGATCTCTTCTAAACAACCATTGCCCCAATCTATAGACTCTGTTGCCCAAATATCCTCTCAGTCTTCCCCGTCATGACCTCAGAATTTCCATGCATGTTTTGCTGTGAAGCACTGAAATAACTGGTCTCTGTAAATGTTTTTTGGCTTAAATGTCCTCACTCTGGAAGCCTTGGGAGTGCATTCTGCCAGTGCACTACAGTGTAGTACATGGTTTGAGAAGAGCTGTGCCTGCTCTTCCTCACCCTTCTGACATTTTATTTCAATGTAATTATGTGGATAAAATCCTTCCTCTGGGGAATTTGGCACTGGGTATGGGAACATTTATCAAAGAGACAAAACATGTAACTTACAGACATTCTAACACAGATTTTCTTCTGAGCTATCACTTAAATGTTATCCTTCCTCATTTCTAATCTGTCTTTCAGGATGAAAATGGTTAGTGTAAACACACTCAAAGTATTTTCAGTTTAACATACTGCCTTTTGACTGCTGCTGATACCTACCTCCTCTCACAGGACTTTTAGTGTAAGACCTATTTCACATGCTGTCAGCCAATGTTAAATAGCTAGTCTCAGGCATTTCAGTTCCCTATGCAGTCAACAGAGAAAGGTGGGTGCCTCCAGGGATGATTTATCCCCTCCTAAGACAGCTGTCTGTGAGACGCTGAATGAGTTTGCCTCTGAAGGTGTGCTCCAGCTCAGCTCTGTACAGTTCTGTTCACTTTTGCTGGCCACCCCTGCCACAGCCGCAGCCACCATCACCCCATTCTTGATGTCAATGAGGCTAGATCAAATGCAACTCAATGACCGACAGTCATCACACTGAATACTTAAATGCTGCACTTAGTAGACGCTCCCTTCTTTTGAGCAACATGGTAATCAGTCATAGTCTTTGATGACCAACTGGCAAAGACATTTTCCCCAGATGACGTGCATTACTTTATTGTGAAAATTACTTGCTTGCATCACTTCTTTATAAAATGCTGACTTTTAAAGATGGTTATCTCTTTGGCGTTTAATAAGTCGAGTGCTACTTATCCTGTTTCACTGTTGTGCTGAGTTCTCCAGCTTCATAAGTGTAGCTGCTCAGTGATCCACTGAGTCATTGGTTTATTGCCATATCATTCAAAATAAATGATGGTCCAATTCATGTCTTAAATTTCTTTTGTGTCGGAGCTTTTGCCAAGATCTGTTCATTGCTGTCACTTGGCAGAGGAAATTACGATGCTGTTTGGCATGTGTGTGGCAAGCATGGGGTTATTCAGTCGCTTTTGCTTCTGATACTAACTAAAACCAGTAAGATAATTCATTGAGGAATGCAGTGGTTGATTGCCTGAGCCAAAAGCTTGATAAGTGACAGCAATTTTGCCCATAAATTTTAAGCTCAGACAAAAAGAGTTTTAGAAAAGGGATGGAAATTAGGCTTCTAAACCTGTATCTAGATTCCAGTACAAGTAGGTTGACTTCTTGCACAGCATGAACTTGCAGTCATTTCCATCACCACAGTGCAGGTATTACAGGAGTGCAATCCATGTGTACGAACTGCTGTAAAATCTAATACTGTCCCATAAATCCATGAAAAAAAATGCTACCATTCCTTAGCTGTTGATATGGTCATATAGACTGGTAATTAAATGACGGGGAAAAAACAGAAATTAATGTCAAGTCTGGAAATACTGCAAGAATGAATTTATAATGGGTGCTACTTTGATCAATGTTATTGGATGAGAATTTATCTAGGGCAATATACTATGATTAAACACTTTAAGAGAAAAGATATCAAGTGCACTAATTAATTGTGACGATGACACTATGTTGGAAGATGCCAAGTAACTGCATGAAAACAATATAAAGATATCAGAGAATTTAGTAAAACAAATAATAGAAAATTGTATGGAAACACAGGAAGAAAAATGTAATCTGAAACAAGTATTTTATGGGATGGAAGCATTTTAGGACTCAGAAATATGAAATAATATTGGAAGTGCTTTTTACATATACACTTTGGGGAAAAGGGGGAAATTTGTCACTTCATCCACAGAAGTATCCCATTGTATGGTATGACTCTGCTGCCTGAAGTGTATTAATGTCTGAATTAATGACAATGTTTTGGGATAAGAAAAGAAAATTAACAAGCTGGAGAGAATGGCAGCAAACTGTTGAGAAGACAGGAGCAAATCTGTGAAGCTGTGCTATATCAACTCTTGCTTCTTGAGCCCTGAAGACAGTCAAAGTCTACTACAGAAGTCAGCTCAGGATCACGACCTCATCTCTGGTTTTGCTCATCTCTGAGGATGGAGACCAAACAACCTTTCTGGGCAACCTGTGCCAGTGCTTGGTCACCCTCACAGTGACAAAGTGTTTCCTGATGTTCAGAGGGAGCATCCTGTATTTCAGTTTATGCCTATTGCCTCTGGTCCTGTCACTGGGCACCACTGAGAAGAGCCTGGCTCTGTCCTCTTTGTACCCTCCCTTCAGGTATTTGTACATGTAGGTAACATCCCCCTGAGCCTTGCTTAGAGATATGGTTTAGTCAAGGACTTGTCACTGTTGGGTTAATTATTGAACTTGATGATCTCAAGGTCTGTTCCAATCTAGGCAATTATGTGATTCTATGATTCTTCGCTTCAGGCCAAACAGTCCAGCTTTTCTAGCTTCTCCTCATACATCCAGTGTTCCAGTCCTTTAATCCTCTCAGTGACCCTTCATCGGATGTGCTCCAGAATGCCCATATCTTATATCAGGGAGCCCAGAATTAGACACACCATTCCAGGTGTAGTCTTACCAGATGTGGTCCCACCAGCACTGAGTAGAGAGGAAGAATCACCTCCCTTAATGTCAGCAGTTGCAAGATGGAGTCCCTTAAGAATGATGTAATTTAAGACTTTACAATTTAAAGCATACAAACAAAGCAAGGGGAAAAAAAATCAATTAGGGACAAGTAAATGGCTAAACAGTAAGGAGAGACATGACAATAATTTAACCGCCCTGTAAATTAAACAGAAGAAAAGATACCTGGATGGTGGAGGCACTATTTTCTCAACCGTACTAACTTAGGTCACTTAAGGAGTTGCATTAAGCATAGTCAGACTTAAGCACTAGGAACAAACACTGGCACTGGCAGAGGGAAAAACAATGTTAGAAAATGCAATATGTCTCTTCCATTTTTAACTTCTAGGAACATGTGTTGCTTCTTTTCTGAATGCTAGCAGATGTCAGCGCCCTGCAGACTGGTTTCTCAGTGGAGGAGAAATCAGAGTGGATATACTCTAAAGGCAAATTGAGTAATTTACATTTAGACACTCATCCTGGAGCAGAGATTGTCATAAATAACACACAGACAATCCTTCTTGCAAGACACTCAGCCAAACCCCAATGCCCTGTTCCCAGGGAGCAACTTCAATCAAAGATAGCGGCCGAAAGCAAACTCTCCGGCCTCTCACACAGCGATGCCCTCATCAGAAAGGTGTATTAAAATGTCAGCAGGAAAGAGATGCCAATCTCTGCATATCCAAGCGCACAATGACATTTTGAAAGCAGTGCCACCTGGTGACACCTGCCAAACAACACTCCGCTGCTCAGCAGAGCGTTCACTGCCTCAGAAATATCTCAAAGGAGGATACGGGATTGAATGAAACCAAAAGAAAAAAAAAAGTGTAGTTTGTTGTTGTTTTTTTTTTTTTCTGTATTTCCTTTTATTATTCCTTGTCAAGTTTGCATATGCAAAGAAATATTTTTTTCTTCCTGAATAGTGGTGAGAGCAGGCGATGGGTTTAATCACTGGCATCAGCTCCTGCCTGCTAGCACCATAATTTATCTCAGCAGAGCACAGCCCTTCCCTATGACAAGCTGCCGTGCTACCATGAGTTATGAATCCTCTCGCTAACAGCCAGGCTGACCCATAACCAACACCACCAAGCTAGTACAAAGTGGGTTTTGAAGCACAGTTAAGCTAATGCAGGAGTGATCACATAGCCTTTAAATGCTGCAAATACCCCAAACACTGTCTGGGGCAGCACCTCCTCCTCACATGGCCAATACAACCATTTTGTGATACTGGCCACCATAAGAACGAGTCTTCTGCATCAGGAATGGACCCTAGAAAAATCTGAACATTAGGGTTTGTTGAGAGAAGGTGGGTCAGCTCTCTTCTGGTTCAGATGCTACTCTGTCAGAGGAAATCCTGCCCTCATTCACTGGTATTCATCCCTCTCCTGAAAAAAAGCTCTTTTTTTTTCAGATTCAGTTCCACATCAAACTATAAACTGTTAGGTATAAGAGAGCCAAGAACCTGCAGGCTGAGCAGCAAGCCAAAGCAATATCTTCTCCATAAGCATCTCAAATACGGCAGGGCTGTTACACAAAGCAAAAAGCTATTGCTTTATACTGTCATATCCTTCAGCTGCTGTAAAAGTAGTCTTTTATCTGTCCTCTGGATCTATTTTTACCTGCCTACTCCCAAGTATCAACATTCATCCAGCAAAGAGAAATCTGTTGCTGCTGAAGGTCTGTGCAACTGAAATTCCCCTTAGGTCCTATGTATGCCACCCTCTCTGTCCGCTGAATGATTGACATTAATTACTTCAATCACAGCATGGACACTAGTTCTCGGTGAAAGGGAAAGGGATTAAAGTAGGAGCAAATGGAGGAAATTTTCTCAAGGAGGATGCAACACCTCCAGACTCAACAGCAGCTTCTGCTAAAATTGATCCCCATGCTAGACCTATTTGGATATTTGTATGCATCCAGCCATCACAGTGTTTCAAGCCCAAGGAATGGATGTGTCATCCCATCCAACAGGAATATATTATCATCCCTGTCTTTAGAGAGATCAAGTCGTCTCGGAGTCACACAAGGAGCCTGCGGGAGAGAGAAAATCTGCATCCAGCTTCCCTATGTCTCTGGTCACTCCTGATCTATCAACACATCTTTTTAAACCAAACCATCAACTACTTATGGCCAAAAAAGCTGCTTTTACTTCATAGTATGCTGACTAAAGAAGAGATGGTAGATGACTGAATAGGGAATATTCATACCCAGCATATTTTCCTTGCATCAGAGGCTGGCATGAAGTCAAAGAGGCAGGCACCAGCCCACCTCTTTGTGTCTGTATCTATCATATCTGATAGATTTGCATGTCAAGTTTGAAACACGGAAGAAAATGCAACTCATCTAATCTATTTCTCCCTGCCCTTTAAAGACAAAAGCGTAGAAAAGAAGCTTGTGAAATGCCTCAGGTTGGCTGGTTATTTTTCTTCATCTTCCAATTTGCAAATCAAAAGACTTGGTCATAAAAAGATTAAAAGCTGTCTCTGAAAACAGAACATCCAGTACACATGAAAATAATAAAAACGTCAGAAAAGAAAAATCACTTGTCAAATTTCCCTTAGACTTCTGGGTGGGGGTTTTTTGAGAAACAAATATTCATGGAATTGCATCTGGGAGGTGTTTTTGATACATGTAACCATCTAGATCCTGAAGATGAGGGTAGGCCAAGAGAAGCCAGAGTACCATCATGAGAGATTCAAAGCTCTTTAACCATTTCTTGTTTCTCTTTAAAATGGGGATTTTTCTTCCTATTTAAAGAGCTATTAAAACAAAGAGAGAGCTGGTGTCAATCTATGCTCTGGATCTAAATATTTTACAAGGCAAACATTAACGCTGAAAATATCTGGATGCATATATTCTACCATGAGCCATTATATTTTAATATTTCGGTGTCTGGCAAATCACTAAGTGCATCACTATCTATCCTGTGAGATAATTAAGTTTAAAAGTCATAACAAATGTAAAAATAACACATAATGAAACAATCTATGCTATGCATTCACATTTTCCTTGGAATATTTTCTGATTACCCTCTTGAAAATCGTCAGCTACACAGTAATAGTAAAATTGTTTGAATAATTTTAAGAGAAAAATCAAACACATTAACTTTTAATAATATTTTATGAGACTCATAATTCTTTGGGATGTAATAACCTCTTATCCTACTGCGATTAGTCACTTGGATCCATGATGTTGGTCCCCTGGTACTCAAGACAAGCTAAATTTTGAGTAATACTGGAAAAGGTAATAGAGATTCAAAATTAACACAGTCCTTTGTGCTTGTAATGTTATTCTTAATGGAAGCTTTAAAAAAAAAAAAATTAAAACTGAACAAGGGAGCAAATTGTGAAGAGACAGAATATGACATAATTTGCAGGAGACAACATTGTGATGCGACCCTGGTACGAGGGTTTAATTATTATCTTGAATAATCCCCGTTCTAATGATAGTCGTCTGAAACGACACTAGACACTGAAACTCCCTACTGCCCATGCCAGCAGCAAGAGGCGGGAAGAGAGTAAATCCCTTTTCAACTTGATGGAGTGCAGGGAAATCTCATGTTGAGGTTAGCAGCCCACGGCTCACCGAGCCCACCGTCACAGGCTGAGGGAGGAGGTACTCTGTATCTCATGGAAGACCGCTGTATTTCTCCCGTGTTCTTGCCATTGGTACTGTTCAGAGTCTTGCTTATCAATTTAACACCTTGGCTAATTTCACCCCAGAATAATGGATGTTTACATGAATCTATTCTCCATGGTAAAATAGCTAATGCTTGAGTATTTCAAACGTTACCCTATTAATGGGAGACAGGATGGTGAGCGCAGACGTCCTATAGAAAATTACCGCACTCTCTCCAATTGCCTGTGTTAGTCCTGCCTGTCGGTAAGTGGTGATTAACACCCCGCTGGCTGCAGCTGTACTTCTCAATATAGCTTCTCTGAGTAGGAGGATGCACAGAGAGTACCTCATTACTATGTCTTTAAAGCTGTAAAGCAAGGAATAATGCAAAATAAATCCTTTAAACTAAAGGTCACAGACCAGAATATGTCGGCATGAACACCTGCTCGCATTTTTTTTCCTGATAAAATCACAAAGGTAAATGATTTATCTGCTTTTATTCTGTTCCCTTTCATTGTGGGTATGCAGAGGCCACACAACTGGATGTTAATAATTCTCAGCCATAGCAGTATGTTTTTATGTAATGCCAGAAGAAAAGCTTTAGGAGCTTAGCGAGCAGGCTGCTTTGTTGGCTGAGACAGCAGAGCTGGCATTAGCTATTTCTGCTCCATGCCCCAAGCTTTTTTGTTCACCGCAGACTGAGGGAGAACAGACCAGTCATCCCGTTCCCTCCACGCTTCCAGCAATGAAAAGTTTGTTCCAATTCAGGCCCTTTTTGTCTGCCCATTCAATCTGTAAACTGACAGATAAAACTTGGCTGTATTGCTAAGATATAAAACCCAATAACCACAGACTTATACGAGAGAAAATTATTGCCTAACAAAGCTAAGAAGTCCACATGGTCACCACCTCAATAGATTGTGGTCTCCTTGTGGATAATGCTCCTGACCAGGGAGGAGGTTGGTGGCTACCCTCAGTTTCTGTCTCTTGCTGTCTCTCACACAAGCTCAGAGGCCGTGCAGTTACACAGACAAGGGCAGCAAACACCACTGCACGTAAAACCTAGCAGTGCTCTGGTGTGACCCCACCAACTCCCTTTCTAGCTGGAGACAAACCCTTTGCCTTTTGCCAGACACAGTGCTACCTGGCATCCCTGGGCACTGATGGGTGCTGCAGGAGTCCAGCCCCAGTGTGTGGGGTAGGGGCATTGCCAGGTTGAGAGCAGGCACCCAGTCCTTTTCCAAAGGACCCAGCGCCCCTTAAAAAATCTAGTCCCATATATGAACAGTGACAATATCTAAAAATACAGCTATGCATGAGTGAGGCACGGTCTTCTTGCCCTACTGCCTGCCATGGGCCTGCTGGGCCAGACACAGCTTCCACCACTCCAGCTGTCACAGAGGTGAAAGTCTGTCTTGGGCAGGCACCAATAAAGAAAAACAGAAAGAAAGAAAATCTGACTCTTGCTGGTGAAAGAAGTACAGGCTGATTCAGAAGTACTTGGATAGGAAAGATTTCTACTCAACTGAGTCACTGCGAAGCAAAGAATAGCGATCGCATCTCTCGCTGCCGCAGGAACTGAGCACAGCACCCTTTCAGATCACAACTGCCCCATACGACAGACATGCAGACTGAGTTGTCCTCAGAAGACACCACCTCTCACTGCACAGAATTATCCTCCTAGGCACAGGGTTCACCCACGTCCATTCTGGCCAAGCAGCCTGCAGAGAACCCTGCCAGGAGGAGAATCAGGAAAAGATCCACCTCGTGTTTCAGTGACTGAAAGAAATGGTATGATGGAGACTGAGCAGAGCTGCAAGATGATATCTTAAATTGTGGTTGGAGTTTTGCAATATTTAGGAGTTGAGGGCAGATTTCCCGCAGTTCCCTGCTTGTCTTGCTGCTCTACCAAAAATATGGGAATGATACTAGTCCTGACAAGCTCAGTTGATCGACTGTGATCAACTGTTGATCAGCCTGTGATCAACCAATATCTACCTTCTACCCTAAAGGAAGACTTCAAACTAAAAAACTTCAGAGCATTGTCATAATTTCAGAAATTATCATGTTTCTATAAAATTCACAAATCACTGCTGAACATATAACTTGTGCCTTCTGTTTGTTTCTGAACTGGCTTGCTCAGAAAGCAGGCACAGGGGGTCCTGCTGGGACTAGGGGATTATTCTTTGTCAGCCTTCAAGCTGAAGACTTTCACTCAGATGAAAGATCTCCCTTCTACAGCAAAAGAAAATACATCCTGCTGGACCTCTGAAAGACTAGCTTCTGTCATCTCCCAAAGTGCCTTTGGTGCTGCATGAAGAACAGCCAGCAGAAGCCAAATTCAAGTAAGACTGATGTATATGGGTTGAAAGAAAATAGACACTGGTCTCACAAATTCAAAACTCTGTGGACTTTTGAAGCTGCATGGAGGACACTACTCCTTAATTCAGTAGGTTTACTGGCAGATCCTGAGACCCTCGAGGAGCTGCAGAAGCCAAGGGCTCTCACTGGAGATTGACAGACAGCTCTCTACTGCCCACTCAGAGTCTTGGCCATCCCTGTGGGCTTCTAGACCAGGTCAATGAAGGTCTTCTGTAGTTAAGGAGCTCTGCTTTCCCTTCATGTGAAACCAAGCAGCCTGGAGAAGACACAAGATGAAAAAGTTCAAGTATATGATGGAACCACCACTCAGGCATGTATTCTGCCCAGGCAAGCTATTTGGTGTGTAGTGTGATTCAGCTTTCTGAACTGACATGTAATATTTGCAATTTCCTCTAATGCACACGGGATTATGCCTCGGTACCTGACAAGTCACCTTGCACTCTGTAATCACAACTTTCCGTTAGGATAATTAAACTGTCACCTAACACAGGGAAGCTTATGAGTGCAGGGGACAAACCTGATTTAAGAGTCAACCAAATCTGGACTACTGAACATTTTATTTACTTGTTTTGTCAGAGATAAGAATAGTCATGAAACACGTGCCAAACTGCAAAAATTTAGCACAGCTTTTCCTCAATGTGTCATTTACAGACAGAAGCAGAGAAAAATTTGTAATTGCAAGAACTCATCACATCTAGAGAATGATAAGAAATAGAATATTTTTGCTTTTAAATACTTGGGAGACACTCAGATAGCCTGGTTATGTCAGAAGGCTTTAGACTAGATTGATAATGCAAATATGTCAAACTTACCCACCTGGAGAGATGCAGTACAACTAAGATTAATAAACATGTCACCAGGAAAAGCTTAGGTACCAGAGTCTGCAGATTTGCAGCTCGAATTGTTGAGGCATTCTTGGGGAAAGAAGTCCTTATGGAACAAAAATGTGAGATAAGTTCAGGAGAGAGAAACCTGACTGCCGCAGTCCTTATTTACACTCAGGAAGTATTAGGGGGAGAATGCCCCCTGTTTCCCAGCACTCTTTTAAATCTGGAGATACCAAGTGTGTCTCTAGGCTGCTTCCAGGTAACCATGTTTACCTTCACCAAAAACCTCTGTTCCCTGGAACGCAGGAATCTGAGGCAAATCCAAAATCCATATACTTTTGCATGCATTTTGGCTGAAATGGTGACTAGAGAAAGACCCCAGGCAGCAGCGAGATCCTTCCTTCCAAAAATGCTGCACAGCAAGATGGTAGAACAGGCTGGAAAGTCACCCCATGCTACCACCAATGGACAAGCATTAGAGGGTCCCAAAGAGAACTTAATGCCATCTGAGACAACTGGAAGAACATCGGAGAAATCAAGAGTCACTGATCAGGGCAATCCCCTTCAATGTCTTCCCTGGCCACATCACTGTATTTTGGG
Source organism: Eurystomus gularis (assembly GCA_013400335.1). Classification (NCBI taxonomy): domain Eukaryota; kingdom Metazoa; phylum Chordata; class Aves; order Coraciiformes; family Coraciidae; genus Eurystomus; species Eurystomus gularis. Next base: position 91,128 of record VZZY01017761.1, read on the forward strand.
CCTGTCTTGTCATTGCTGTGTCAGAAGCAGGCTTGCCCCTGCCAGGGAGGGATGCCATTCTTTCCTTTGCTGAGCTGAAGCTGTGGTGGCCAAGAGCAGTGAAGACAGACATGCTCCTCCACCCCACACATCCTTGTTGAAGCTGTGGCAGACCAGACTGGCAATCATCAGGACAGACAACCGAACAGAGAAGGATACTGCCATCCCTGTCTCTCAGATGTATTTTTTAAGGCTGGTGGAAGTACATGCCAAGGATCTCACCAGTCAAACTCAGGTCTCTTCTTCCATGGCTATTCTCACTAGTTTGACAGCCAGAAAAAAACTATTTTTTTTTTAAAGCAGAGACTGCGATGCCGAATTCAAGCCTCAACCATTCACCATTAGGGTTATCCTGTAAGGTAACCACAGCTGGTGGAACCAGCACGGAGAAGGTGCCACTCCAACCCAGGGCACCCTGGCACAGACTGCATGGAGATCCTGTTACACATGCTTAATGTATATTAAGTGTAACATCTCTTTGATCCCATGAAGAATGATTATGCCTTATCGCATTAAAGGCATGGTTTGCCATGAGCCACCAAAAATCATTATGAAGATTAGTGCTCACCTGAAGATGAGCTGAAACACTTAAATCACACCTGAACCATGGCATAATTGCTGCTTTTCTCAACAATGAGAAAAATGCTTAATTAACCATATTTTTTTTTAATTTTTAAATCAATTGACAAAGTGAATTTAATGTTTTTTTAAAATTAAAGATTATAGTTTTTTTCTTAAGATGTATGACTACATTTTTAAATTAAAAAAGGAATAGGTGTACAACTTTGAGTGCTTCCCTAATTTCCCTTAGACCCCAAAATAATTAATGACAATACAGTAAGTTACCTTGGAGTATGAATATAGCCTGTCCAAAATAGTTTAACACTTGTAAAGTCTTCTTGATACTTTCATAGTCATTAACTGTAACGCAATAGTATGCTCCTGGGAGCTCCACATCTAATTGCATTTCAAAGGTAAGAAAACTTTTATTTAAGCATTAATATTAAATGCATTCTCTCGTGAAACAGTATGTCTCAAAGCTACATTAATACAAAATATGTACAAATAAATGCACCTGTGTAATCTGTGGTGGCTTCTTGATTAATTAGAATGAAGACTACAAAAATGATGAAAAAAATCTGACATTTTTCTTAAGAAGAGTTACCTCCAGAATACATGCATAGCTAATATTCTCCATATGCACAGCACGCAACGGATTTTCACAAACATCCTCATTCTATGTCATGGCAAGAAACAATACAAAACATATTGGTTACCGAACTGCTTGCATGAATTTTTACTGCGTATAAAGAAGCATTAAATTGCAGCCTGTGAATTACCAAGCTGCCTTAACAAGAAAAAGTGCATATGATCATATTACTTTAATTCTGCAATATGGATTCTTCATGAAGCCATTCAGCACACTGTTTATTTGTGCCACATGAAACACAAAGCTTCCCTGATATAAGGAAAGCACTGTTCAGAAATTATTATGGTTCGCAAAATTTAAAATATTATTTAATCAGATTTTATTTAAACATACTGAAAATATAAAATTGATGCTTATAATCTGTTTGACAAATTGTGTGTAGGATCTAGTACTGCATGCTGCTCTCGCTTGGGATTGTCTTCAGGAACAGACCTGCTACCTTCTCACCATGAGAGGAGGAGTCAGCATGATACAGGGGATCACGCCCGATCAATCCAGGTGATCGATACAGCAGTAATCTTAATGTTTGTTTTGCAGCATGTCCTGCCTATGTGAGAACACACATAGACAGAAAGTATAACTTCCAAGCAATTAATCATATGAAAGGGGCAAGCAGCTTTTCTACAACTTTCTAACTAAATTTCAGGAGCTCTGCTCAGTCTCTACCGCGGATTTATCAGTACTACCAGAGCTGTAAGAAAACAAAGAGAAGCTGTGAGCAAGCGAAGTTCAGCAGGAGCCTGCTGCTGGGCCAGAGCAGCAAGCAGGCTTTTGGTGAAGAGCCTGAAGAGAGAGGGAAGCACGCAGGAGCAGCTCGGTGCTGTGTAATTTATCACTGCACAGCCGCAGGCTATGACGTATGGTGCTCTCAGTGATGCACCTGAAGGCAGCTTGGTAAGGCTCTATGAAGATCAATGATACACCAAAGAATACCATTAAAAGACACATTAATCTTCCCCTAATCAATAATGGTCTTAAAATGATCTCCGTGACACACTATTCTTACAAGCACTGCTGCTGGGCTTCTCAGGCTCACTTGTCATCCTCTGGCTCAAGTCTTATTACTGGCAACTACTTCACACACTCCCCTTAGTGGAGGAATTTGGCTTCCCCTGAAATTTAACAGACAGAACAAGGAAATATAAAAGTGGCATCAAGTCAAATGAAGACACTGAAGTGCGTTCAGGCTCTTCAATAACCTCTGATACAAGCAGCGCACATGGCAAGTGATTTTTTTGTCTTTGATCAGACCAAAACAATCTACTCTTACACACGTTCAAAGATCCTAGCAAGCCATTGTCAAGGGGATTCAGAATTAATGAAAAGCATCCTCAGATCTGAATAAAAAAACAATTAAAAGATAAAGAAGCAGGAGACCAAAAATGCAAAGCTTGATCTGTCTTTTTGCGCAGGTGAAGTGCATTTGTGATCCCTCCATTGACAGGGATTCAAGTCCTCCTGGAATGAGCTTTATTCTCCACGTGGAAAGCTGAGGGTAGCCCCCAATGCAAAGATGTAGCAAAAGAGTATCTCGAGGCTGCCAGAACCCCATATGTTTCTTGATCAGCCTGGCTGGTGTCCAACTCCTGCACAAATGGGAACTGCTAGTGGTCTGTGTCCTTGTAGCTCAGCTGCCTTCAGGGCAGTTGCTAGGGAGTACTTTACAACCTCCTGGACCACAACATGGAATAAATAACTTTATTTTTTGTTGATCCTTTTACATTGGCTTGACCAAGCTGCTAAGTCAAGATATCTTGAGCACTAGTGTCAGAGTGACTCATCTGCCTTATAATGTGCTTGGTCAGCATTGTTGAGCAGAGTTTACCATCACAGTCTTGAGGGCAGTAACTCAGAAGCCATGTAGGAAAGGTCTCCCACAGTCAATGTCCACTGGTAACTCTAATAAACCTGAACCTATGGCACACAGTTGTCCCTAAGTTCACCACATCTGATTTATTGCTCTTTAGTACTGTGTTAAGCATGGATAGAAAGTCCTCTGCTTTACCACCTAGCTGGAGTTTAGTTCTGCTTAATTAAAACACCATTCTAGCTAAATGAATGAGATAGATGATCTTGATAGATAATCTTGATAGATATTCATAGATAGATGGGATATCTTGATAGATATTCATTTGGTAGAGCTCACAATAATGATAGAATCATAGAATCATAGAGGTTGGAAGGGACCTCTAGAGAGCATCTACTCCAACCCCCCTGCCAGAGCAGGATTGTCTACAGCAGGTCACACGATGTCGTGGTCGGGCACGCAGAGGTCTGAACACGTCCAGATGGGTTTTGAAAATCTCCGGAGAAGGAGCCTCCACAACCTCTCTGGGCAGCCTGTTCCAGTGCTCTGCCACCCTCAAAGTAAAGAAGTTTCTCCTCATGTTTAAGTGGAACTTCCTATATTGAAGCTTGTGCCCATTACCTCTTGTCCTCTTACTGGGCACCACCAAAAAAGACTGGCCTCATCTTCCAGACAGCCACCTCTCAAGTATTTGTACACATTAATAAGATCCTCTCTTAGTCTTCTCCAGACTAAAAAGTCCCAAGTCCTTCAGCCTCTCCTCATAAGGGAGATGTTCCATTCCTCTAATGATTTTTGTAGCCCTTCTCTGG
>VZZY01017761.1:95073-115295 GCA_013400335.1 Eurystomus gularis
TCGTCCACCAGGACTCCCAGGTCTTTTTCCTCAGAGCTACTCTCCAGCAGCTCAGCCCCTAACCTGTACTGCTGCTGGCGGTTATTCCTCCCTAGGTGCATGACCCTACACTTGCCCTTGTTAAACTTCATAAGGTTCCTCTCTGCCCAGTTCTCCAGCCTGTCCAGATCTCACTGGATGGCAGCACAGCCTTCTGACATGTCAACCACTCCTCCCAGTTTTGTGTCATCAGCAAACTTGCTGATGGTACACTCTATCCCTTCATCCAAGTCATTGATTAATATATTGAACAGGACTAGACCCAGCACTGACCCCTGAGGAACACCACTGGTCACAGGCCTCCAACTAGGCTCTGTGCCACTGATCACAACCCTCTGAGCTCTGTCCTTCAGCCAATTTTCAATCCACCCCACTGTCCATTAATCTAACTCACACTTCTTAAGCTTATCTATGAGGATGCTGTGGGAGACGGTGTCAAAAGCCTTGCTGAAGTCAAGGTAGATGACGTCCACTGCTTTCCCTTCATCTACCCAGCCAGTCATGCTCTCGTAGACAAGCATACTATAGAACTATTTTTCCTGCACCTAAAATATAATTCCACCCAAGCTACAAAGTTCAGATTTGAACCCATTGTGCTGGGAAATCCAAAACCCATGCATGTATTTGAATTCAAAATTGCGCTTGAGAAAAGTAGCCTACGGACCAGGTTGAGAGGCTACACTCCTACAGCATCCAGAATTAGTAGCTTTGCAACTGAGCCTTTGCCCAAGATGATTCTCCCATCTGATGCTGAAACTTGCAACTGTGAAAAGGTTTATGTATCTTAAGAAACAATTACAGCTAGTGATGCAGAAGTAATTCCCATGCCAAAAAGATTTCAGAAATTAGGAGAAAATATAACTCAGTTTTGATTATAATTAGGCTTCCTGTGGTTAGTTAAATGTTTTCTCATTTACCCTTTCATTCTACTAGTGTAATCAGTCACCTGGTTCTTCATAAACTATGCGTCATGGTGGACGTGCAAAACTGGCTGGAGATAGTCTCAGGACCAGCTTCTGCAACTGTGACGCCTCAGGCAGGAAATAGGCATGGGGCACATAATATTAAGAAAAATAATAATAATAGTAATTAAAGAGCAAAGCTTAGCTCCATTTTATTGCTTAAAACTAATGTTGTTATTACACTGAGCAACAGGACTTTTAATTTCTAATTACTGTATTTATTTTCCTAAACAGATTTCAAAGTTGTTGCAAAAACCTGGATAATTGTTTCACATGAGCAATTAAATATTAAGACAAAATAAACAATATTCATTGGATAATTATGTTGAACTATGTCATTATTTAGGAAAACAAAAATGAATCAATAGTTTACATTTTCTAGCCTTTGGGGAAGAAACCGTTTTTTGGAGTTTCTTATTAAAAGTGGAAGGATTTTTTATATCTTGTAAAACTCAAACTCCAGCTAGTTCAGGGACCTGCTTGCAAACCAGATCCATATTTGCAATGAATGTAAAACTCTAAAGAACGTTTTTCACTGCTTAAAACCAACTACTTTTGAGTATAAGTCTCCTCTGTGAGATTTTATTTTCCTTTAAAGGGAAGGGAAAGGTTGGCAGGGAAGCTGAAAGAGGGTATACAAAAAAAAAAAAAAAAAAAACTCCAAATCTTTCTGCATTTGGTTCCATTCCAGCTTCTCTGCTTTGCAGGACAAATCAAGAAAATATATTCACACCTTTAAAGGAACATAGAAATGGAGGACATGCAGCAAGTACCCCACTTACAGCCAGTAGGTAAATCAGGTCCTTTGCATGGGCTGTCAGGGAAGCTCACCATTAGTGCATTAGCTCATCCTTAGCGCTGCTCTAATTCCAAGACCACTATCTGCTTGAACACTATTTCACCTGTGTTGAAAATAAAGTGCAATATACAGTTCGGGTTCAGTTGTGGATATTTTTCCACTGGAAGTTGCACAGATTGGGTAGCAGAGCATCTACCCGCTATTGCTGCTATGGTTAATATTTTGCAGCGCAGTTTTAACTGCCTTCTCTGATGCTGTTCTTAACTTCAAGAAGCAAATAGTGTTTTAACCTGAAGTGTTTCCTAGATCAAGACATCGATCTTTCATTGTGTTTTACCACTTTGAGACTTTGAAACAAATGCAACCTTCTTCTTAACCTTTAATTGTTAGCTGGCACGAGAGTAGCATCATAAAATCATGCCAACTATTCCCCAGATAACTGTATGTTCTTGTGCATCCACATGTGCTCATTTCAATATATTATCAGTATTAACCAGCTGTTCCCTTTACTAAGTACACGGAATACAAGCAATACTCTAAATGTTGATGTTGTCACATCTAATTGCCCAAAATAAACCCGACAACCTTCCAGGGAAATGCACCACAGGTATCACTACACTTGCTCACTGAGCAATGTCCAGTGAATAGTCAAAATGGAGTGTGGAATGGCAGAAAACACCGATGTTGACACCTAGGTTTTAAATACTGTGGACTTTATTAAAAGTAGTGATTGCAAAATTTCAAGCTTAAAGATATTCCTCCCTCTTGGCTGCGTGTGAAGTTGTGGCTCCATATGAGCACAGCTGAGCTACTCGCCTGGTATTTGCAATTATTTTTCATGAGTCAAAAAAATTTCAAGCAATCCAATATCTTGCAGAAAGGGAAAATTTTATCTGCGAGGCATACATGACAAAGCCACTCATCGCTTAGAAATCCAGACAAGTTTTACAGCTAACAGTTTTGTATAAAAGAAGCAAATTTCAGAGTCAAAAACCCAAGAGCACAAACAGTCCCAGACAATTTATAATTCTATACCATAAATAGCTGGTCCATAATTCATTGACGGAGAGTTAATGAGAATATTTGTAACTAATACCCATAAGAAAGATAAGGGGTGGTATAATGTGGTTTATACTTTCCTACAATACTTTTCAAGGACAGCAGGGAAAGCTTCCTGACAGCAAAAAGCAACAAGAAATATTGCACTGACCTACCAATTTCCTACATTCCCATCAAAGTAATCCATGTGTAGAGACATTAAAGAACAATTTGTCCCAACTGACAGTTTCCAAATAACTAGATGCCTTTTAATTGCTGGCATCATTAACCTTAATAGTATAATTGTGTAGCTCCAAATAATAGTAATATAATTTCCCCTCACTTCCAAATCGTTCAGCAAAACTAGAAAAAAAAAGATGCACAGAATAAATTCTAAGAAGGAAGAGAAAGGGGGAAAAAGCTCCTAACAGATAAGAGCAGAAACTTTATCAGTTTTATCTGCCACAGCTCACAACCTTTAAGGAGTAAGTATCTGCATGTAAACTCCTTTAGACGAGTAATAAATATTAATAATTGCCAACTGCCTACAGGTTTTAAGTGACCTTTTCAAACAACATGTCAGCTCTCCCCATTCTGAGGACACGCTGTGGAACATCGTATTAAAACCAGTGTTGTCTTGAATGATTCATTCCTGTGCACACCCAGGCTTCAGCAACGCCACCTGCTAGAGTAACCTCTACTGAGACAGGCTGACATGCTCTTATTGACAAGTTTAACCACGCATACAAAAAAGAAGGTATGTTCCCTCTCCCTAAATAGCCAAAAAGGCCTTTCCTACCTAGTCTGGAGTTCCTGAGACACGCAGGATTGGCTACTGGTCACCACAAGTTACCTCTGCACTCAAGACATCACTAAAGGCAGCTCAGATTCCATGATGTGAATGATCCTTGAGGGGTAGTAGATGGCTTAGTTTGTGTCTAGCTGGTGATGAGATGCATTTGGATTAGAAACATCTTTTGTGTTTTAAACAGAATGAAAAGGGAAAGGAAAATTCATTTTGTCCCACAAATCTGACTCAGTAATGTCTGATTCAGCACAGAAACATCTGGGTGAAGAGCACCGGCCTTCAAGGGGAGACAGTTGCTCAGTATTTAGATACAGGTATAAGTGCTGTATTAAATATAAAATCCACGCTATGCAATTCTCTGTGTCAGTGAAACACACAGAACTAAATGATACAACCTGAATATTAATCTTTGGGAGAAAACCTCATGAGAAAGGAAGGACTGAGGTAGAACAGCTTCCTGGATAATGTAGGAGGCTGGTCTTCAGCTCTGTTCCTATTTTGGCCGTTGTTACACTCGTCCAGCTATCCTTTACCAGTCTCTTTATCATCTCTTGACTCTTTCCTCAAACACTAAACAGGGATAACGATTCTTAGCTCCTTTAGGTTGTGCTTTAAGACCCATTGATATAAAGCTAATCACTATAATGAGGCTTTCTACAGTAATTATAATTGTCCTGAAAGACAAAAAGGGGATACAAAGAGGATCGCCCTTAAGCTTTGAACTGCAAAGTATGCAAAAATACTTATTTGATGATAGCGTCATTTCCTAAATGTTAAAAATTCCTCGAAGTGGGAAGCTTACAAAATTTCTGATTCTCATGCCTTCAATTCTGCATTAGGTACACTGATATTTCAGTGAGGAACCACATCCAACAGCAGTGAACACTTTCTTTTCAACCTGTGTTCTCTGATGAGTGGTACTATGCTGTTTCCTACAAATGTATTTCCAGGGAAGAGTCTAAGTTTATTTTGCTTGAAGCCCTCATAAATTTCTATAATATCCTTATAAAGCTGTTTTTGAGTTTGGTCTGACCCATGCTGGGGCTTCTATATCTACCTCATTCTGCTGCACTACAGCAGGCAATAGCTACTCTCCACAAACCTTTCTGCCCTGAAGTAGAGTGTAACGTGATCGATAAAAAATAGACAGGTACTGGTGTACCTTCAGATGTGCTGTTTTAATTCTTGGGACAAAGGTGCTAAGCTTCAAAGTTAGCCACAGACATACTTGAAGCCCTAACTGGAAAAGGGATGGAATAGTCTGGGGACAGGTGTATGAACTATCTCAAGTATTTTGAAATTTAGCACTTCTGCTGAGTATTGCATTTTCCTCCCCACTCTATGCTTAGAGTTGACGCTTACATTGTAATATCATATTGTGGGACAGTTCTATCAAAAATCAAGGGGATTTGATTCTTTGCCATGGTATATACACATACATACTTCCATTTTACAACCAAACCTAACCAAAATTTAAGTAACAGATATTTCCGTAAAAGCTCAGCTCTAGAAATCCCTAGTGTACCACGAATATTCTTGTTGAAAGGGACATTTAAACACTGTGACTCTCTAGAGCTGCCTTGTTGAGCTCTATGTAGCAGGAGTATTACACATGGAACTCCCAGCAGAGAAGCTGAAAGCTTGAGACATGTCATAGACAACCAGTAGCAATCATGTCATCAATCATCTCCAAATCTTATCCGATAAACTCTCATAAACTGTTATTTAATATGGCTTTGTCTGGAGAGAGCTCCTAGGAGACCACCTGCTTCCAAACAGGAAAAGAAAAGAAGATCTGGCAGCTCAAGGCTTAGACAGGTGGACTCTTCACTGGGTTAGAAACTGGTTGGATGACCAAGACCAGAGAGTGGTGGTAAATGGAGTTAAATCCAGTTGGTGACCAGTCACAAGCAGTGTCCCTCAGGGCTCAGCTGTGGGACCAGTCTTGTTTAATATCCTTATCAATGACCTGGGTGAGGGGATCAAATGCACCCTCAGTAAATCTGCAGATGACACAAAATTAAATGGGAGTGTCGATCTGCTCGAGGGTAGGAAGGCTCTGCAAAGGGATCTGGACCGGCTGGAGTGATGGGCTGAGGTCAATTGCATGAGGTTTAACAAAGCCAGGTGCTGGGTCACACACTTCGGTCACAGCAAACCCATGCAACAATACAGGCTTGGAGAAACATGTCTGGAAAGCTGCCTGACAGAAAAGGATCCTGGGGGTGTTGGTTGACAGCCGGCTGAACAGTGTGGGCCAACAGTGTGTCCAGGTAGCCAAGAAGGCCAATGGCATCCTGGCCTCTATCAGAAATGATGTGACCAGCNTCATGCCTTACGAAAAGCGGCTGAGGGAAGTGGGTTTGTTTAGTCTAGAGAAGAGGAGATTTAGAGGAGACGTTATTGCTCTCTACAACTACCTAAAAGGAGGTTGTAGCGAGGCTGGTGTTGGTCTCTTCTCCCAAATTACTAATGATAGGACAAGAGGAAATGGCCTCAAGTTGTGTCAGGGGACATTTAGATTAGATATTAGGAAGAAATTCTTTACTGAGAGAGTGGTTGGGCACTGGAACAGGCTGCCCAGAGAGGTGGTGGAGTCACCATCCCTAGAGGTGTTCAAAAAAATGAGTAGACGTAGCACTTGAGGCTATGGTCTAGTGGCTAGAGAGATGTTAGGATGAAGGTTGGACTTGGTGATCCTGATGGTCCTTTCCAACCATGATTCTATGATTCTATGATCTGTTTTTAATCTTTCATGCTAAGAAAACAAGATTGAACTAATAAAATACAATTAGCAAATCTGTTCGGTGTAGTGAAATCCAGCCAAGCCTGCTGCTTTAAAACTTTCTGCATGTGTGTTAATGCCAATTTTTGTCTTTCTCTTGCATTTTTGTAAAGTCCAAATTATTCTCTTTTTAGTTGCACGGTTTAGATATTCTATTAGGACACCTGGAGATGGGCATTGGAGCATAAATGTTCCTCTGTGAAAAACTCTGGAAAGGTGGGGCAGACTGTGTTTTTGCTTTGCCACTAAAAACCTCTTTTGTCTTAACCTTCTCTATAGACATCTTTAGGGCTACGAGAAGAAAAACATCAAACAGAAACACACAGGTTGTCCTTATAAAATGCTGTTATCAGCAGAGCACAGACTTTTTGTACATGGAGGTGATATTTTAATCCATTAATACCTCGACCAGCTATTATTGCTTGTTGTCACCTGTAAAAGTTACGTCTTATTTTTAGGCTGCAGACTAGCAGTTACATATTGGGAGATAGCTGTATTAACTGTATTGCCTACATGCTGCATAGCAAAGGAGTTGACATTTCTTGGGAACAAGTCAGCACGCTCACAGAGCTCTGTGTTGTTCATTAGGTTGTGACAGCTGTTGCCAAGTTTCTCTTCGGAACGCTCTGCAAGAGTGAAAGCATACCAAGATCAAAGGTAAGCTTTATAAAAAATGACTGTTGTAGAAGACTTAGAAGAGAAAAAGCTTGGCTATTAAAAAATACATAAGACTCCAGGACCAGATAACTGAATCTCACCTTAAACAAGCTTATCTTCCCTGAGATGAAGGTGAACTAGAAAACTGATATGGGGACCTCTGAACTGAAAAAGATTCTTAATTCTGTGAGTGATCTCTGCAGGGATAATCATGATCTGTTCTGTGTAAATGAAGGTGATACAAAATGTTAAAAACCTATTTCTGACAGTTACAACAAGCAATTAGCAATTCTGCTATTGATGTGCTTTAAGAAGCTAGTAAGACTAAGACTTTAAAAAAGGAGGTTACAAACAGGATTAAACACAGAGGAAAAACATGTATGCTTCCAGGAGCTCTTGCTTAATTTGATAAAAGCTCAAGAACAGTTTCTCTCCGGAACCACAACAACAGATTATTTGACTGGGGCAAGAGTAATCCTGAGAGTCATGTCTCCTGCCTTTGGGTCTTCTGTTTGCTCATTAAAGCTAAGAAAGGTTATTCCACATAAACTCTTCAGACAGGCCTAAATAATTGTGCCTTTCTGTAAAGCTCTTACCAGGGAACAACTGCAATTCATGAGACTGAGCCACATGTCGTAGTTTAATCGATGTGTTACTGACTGATACTTTTCTTGACTTTTGCCATTATAACTAGATTTTTCCAAATTCTTGTCTCATTTGGCACATGCTGTTATTTGTTATGTGTACGTGCACATTCAAATGCTTGTGAAGAAGTACAGCTTATGTTTTGATGCTTAGCGGATCAAAGCATTCTGCGAGCATGAGGTAGATGTGTTTTAGGCTTCCTTACTTAAGCTGACCAGGTGGCCACGTTATCCAGCTGGCTGAATTCTTCCTACGTAACACAGAAAGAGAAGACTGATAAAAATGTAATGTAGAAAAAGATGATGAAAGAGAAGTTAAAGAGAAGGGGAAAAAAAAGGGTTACTGCATCAAGTTATGTCCAAGCAAAGGCATTACGCCCATTTGCCTGCAATCACTTAAGAGTATCAAACAGCACAGCTGTGATGTGGCTTGCTAGTCTCATTCCCTACCGGCATCCCTGTGTTGACTGGAACTCCATCAGGGAAGGTATGTCTCTCCTCATCCAAGCTAGCGGGCCAGTAAATAGCAAATACCTCACAGTCCCAAAAGGAAGAGTCTCATTTTCGAAAGAAGCATCTCTATTCCTGTGGAAATATGGGAATATGATTTCCCAAAAGACATATTAACCAATCATGTTCAGCTTACTGTATTCAGCTAAAAGCTTATTATATTCAGCTCACAGGTTCCTTCTCCCTCTTTCAACAAAATATGTCTACTTCCCCTAAGGTGTTTCAAAAAACAACAAGCTGTTTGCAGCAAGAACCAATGTTCTTTCACACTAAGTCCCATCAAAAGACCAGTCAACTCTCAAAACCACTCAAGGTCAGTCAAATACAGCTAGTACTCAGGAATCTCAGTGGTCTTCAACAACGCTATGAGAGGTTTCTTTCTTCTAAGAAGTTGCTGGTCACTAATATGATAAATTCTAGAGCTGAATAAGAATGAATTGCACTGCAAATTGTGGCTCAAGTAGCAGTCAGGCTCCTTAAGAAAAACTTTGTAGGTGTAACAGCATGCATGAAATGCTGTCTGTCAAACACACAAAGGTTTCTTATAAAAACATCTGCTAACTCTTAGAGCTTGGATCATACAGAGAAATAATGTAAGAAGAAGTAAGTGGACCTCCTCTTTTAAAATTCAGTTTACACATTCCCTCCAATCTTCTGCTCCTGCTTCTGTGTTTTCTGCTAGGGAATATATCAAAGCCAAAAGGGAAGAATTCACTTTTATGGGCCAGTGTGATCCGGTTTGGTTTAAAAGCTTCTGATCTGTAAAAAGCACAGTAACAAAACACACAATGTGGGCCCTGCTTACTTAATGCACTATTTCCCCAGGAATTCTGGCACTGTCATAAATACAATTTCTCGCTTTTATTGCTTTGGAGATATTTCCCTTTTTCAATAATTCTAACAGAACTAAATTGTTTATATAAATTTTGTCTTCTTTCCACCAACATTACCAATCAAGCCTATATCATAGTAAGCAGTGTCAACATTTTTATGAGCATTGCTACTCTAATAACTCAGTGTAGGCGGCACTTTGGTCTCTCAAAATAGGCCAAAAATTAGACTGTTAAGGGAAGAAATATCTGGCTGTTCTGTGTATTGGACATAAAAACTCCTTCTCTTTTTTATGGCTGCCGTCAGCTTGATGAATGGAGCAGAGGGTCAGCCATCTCCTGTGCAACTTCCCCGCTATGGAGGTCTGCAGGTTCCCCTTGTTACCAAGCTTCAGTGGTGGGGATGGGGCTTGCTTGGGATGCACAGACGAGGCACTGTGGGTTTTGGAGCATTTAGGCCTAATCCCTTTTCAAGATCTACTCTTGTTTATGAAGCAGGCTCAGGAAAGGACACGTCTCCATCTGGCCTTCTGTTAGATGTGAATCTTAACCAGGAAGCCTCTGTGGCTCCTGGATTACCTTGTCCACTGCCCTGCTGGAGGTAAGCTTGTCTCAGGTGGTCAACGCCTGGCCACAAGTGCCAACCTACACCTGAATTCTCCAACAATGCCTTGAACTTTGATCCTTCTGACTGCTCAGTGAGAAAGGAATAAACCCTACCTTTTCCCACGAGGTCAAGCACATCAAATGGATTAAGTCCAGCTGTGCAAGCAAATGCCTGTTTCAAGAGTGCACTACCAGGACGTCGGCACCATCTGAAGTATGGCTTGGCAGCAGCACCTAGACGGATGCCACACTCTCACTGCCACAAAGGAGCAAAGAAAGGCTGAACGGCAGCAGCGTGTGAATGACAGAGCTCAGCACCGCTGAGGAGCTACATCAAAACTACTGGGAGAAAATCTAGGTACGTCCAACAGAAATTTAGTAAGTAGTATCATCACAATACTACTTTCTTTTTTCATTTGGAGAGCAAAGAAGACAGGAAGAAAAAAGAACAACCAAAGCTTATCTTTTTCAGTCTGTCCAGATGTCACACTGCTGCTACATTTGCACCTCCAAACTTTTAGACAAAGTATTGTGTTATGTCTGAGACCTGCATGAGAGTTCCTATTTACTTGGATGAAAATCCGAAAAAATAAATTCTTACTGTATGGCACTGGCAATTTTTTATTGACCTTTTTCTTGGGAGGAAAGCAATTTTTAATGTTTGTTCAAGATATTTATGTAGCTTTCTACCTTCCTAACACAGGCAAAAATCCATAACTCTTGTGTCAGTGCTCTACGCACACTTAAGGTTACTCTTACGGCTATACAGTGTCTTATCTAAGCAGTTTGCTCCTTAGTAGTAGATACACTCCTTACAACAGGTCTAATTTCCTAAGACTTTACTTATTCCTTACTCCTAAACAGTATTTTTAGTAGTAGTTCTGACACTTGTTCTCATTGATTGGGTTACCACAGATTCAGGTGTTTTTCTGTGACTTCCTCAGCTCCAAAATTTTGCAGGAATTAAGATCCTACTGTGGATGGGGCAGAGGGGAACTGGAAACAAAGGATGTTTCTCCAAAAGAGCTTAATGGCCCCAAAGGGGGCACAAGGAGAAATGGCTTCTCTTCCAGTTCACAGGTTGAAATACTACCACCAAAGTGGTGTGAATGCAGAGCTTGAAATTCTCATTTAGTTCCCTACATGAAGTCTCCTTATCCTTGACTTGAGAAGAGCAAGATTAATTTCACTGATGGAGAATTTCAGGACAGTGCTTGATGCATACTGGCTTTATAATTAAAAATATACAACTGCAGAAAAGACGGTCATAAAATGTTGCCTAGGGCTAGATCTAATACATGATGTTGTTTTAGTTTCCTCCTTACATTATATTTTTGTCATCAACCCAGGGAGTTCATTAAATCTGTAAAGCTGTTGGAAGTTATCTGACAGCGGATTGTATTACTAGAGAGAACTATCGATCCAGGCTACTCGAACCCATTACAACACACTTCCATAAAGCTTGCGAGAAGCAGCAATCTGTTGCTTCTGCACTGACTATAGTTATTTCTCATGGATGGAATAATGAAATGTTTTCTGATGTATAATCATGACAGATTTTTATCTGGAATGAGTAAAACAAGTAAAAGTCAGTCATAAAATATAGCACGGCTGGAATCAAAGGAAGCAAACTCCTTTGCTCTTCCATCAGATTGACAAATAACTAACACATTGTGCAGCTCCTTGTATATGACATTAAATCTCAATCAGTTGTTTTCCTACTGTGAGATTAAAATGGAATTATTTATCTGGAATATCAAAAAGGGCACTGCATCATGAACTCTAAACTTGTTGTTTTGATGCAGTATCTTTCCCAAGACAGACTAAACAATGCCAAATGGACTCTCTCATCACCAAAGATGCACTATATGAAACTTTCACCAGGGCAGGGAACTACTACTTGAATCTTAAAAACAATTACTAAACAGGGGGCTTATGTCATACATAATTCTTATAAATGGAATTCACTAGCCTGAAATTCATGAGGAAAAACTCAACTTAAGCAAATTTTTAACATGAAGGACTCAGAGGAACTCTTTCAGCAGGTTTTACATAATGAAATACCAAATTATATGTACCAGTTTATGTTACTATATTGACAGCTGGCAGAACTACATCCCACTGAATCAGTGCCATACTTTCATATGATAATTTCAGTACTCGCAATGTAATCAAATTTTAATATTTGCGGCTGAGATTTTCAAAGAATAGTACATGCACAAATCCTTTTTTTTTTCTCCTGAAGAGTCAGTGTTAAGAGAAAAAAAAAAAATCTCTATCCTCCCTACTACCCAGTTCACATGTAAAAATCTAGAATTTGCCTTATGGAAAAGCCTGAACACAGTCATGCTTTGGAGCAACAAAACACATCTTAAGTGCTACTCCAGTGTCAGGAGCACATGGACATTGAGACGTTATCCCAAGTTGGCCATGTTTTAACACTTCTGTAAAACAGTTCATACATGCCAATACATGCAGGACCAACTACCCTGGGGAGGGAAGGGCAGTGACAAGAAAAGAAAATCAAGGAAAGACTGGCAGCATGCTTCCAAGCTGAGTTTAAAATTTAGGGACCCCTCAGCAATGGTCTGCTAGCAGGACAGAAAGCTGGGTAAGTGAGAACCTCACAGTCCTTCAGCCTGGCCACTGGTTTATTGACTAGGAAAGAGTTACCTGCTGCCTCATGAACTGAAAAGGTCTGGTCCCCCCCTGTGGATGCACTGCAGTCTTCTGCACAACTGGTGTTAGACAGTTTGTATCAAGTGCTGTATTTTGGCACCTTGTCCCACCATCTCCCTGCCCCCAACACAGCACGCTTCCTAAGATCTAAATTAAAAACTCTAAAATGGGAGAGTACAATTGGTGGATGAAGAATTCTTCATGAAACAGCTCATCCATCTCATAATATAGTCCTTGTGGACCATCTCACTGTAATCACAAAACAAGCTGGTGTCAGGGTAAATATATGTAATAGGTGCCTGTCAGTGTAACATCTGGATTTTAAGTCATACATATGAAAGAACTAAATTAAAACAGCATAAAACAGCCTTACCTCTGGCATTTCTTGACTTCCACATGCTTTATTTGACCCTGTAACACTCTCTTGAAAGGCTTTTTTTTTTTCCTGTGTGCATGCACATCTACCTCTTACACTACTACAAAGTACAATGTACTTTCATTGCATGCTATAAATGTCATAGAATCATAGAACTGTCTGTTCAGTATTGGAGTACTGCTTAGAAAGAAGCACGACAAAATGTAAATTAATTTGGAAAAGGATGCCCTGTAGATACACTATGTGGAAGGAATCAAAAAGCAGCAGAAGATGCCCCACATGAGCTTGTGGCATCAAGTAGAACGAAGGAACACAAGTTGTGTATCTGAGATAAGGCTTGGGCTCCAGTTGCATCCATTTCTTATGGTTAGAACATGCAAAATCTTTCCCCTGTTCTTTGCTGCAGAGCCCCTCCACCCAGCTGCTTCAATTTATGAAATGCATAGGGATAATAATCTGAGACCTTTCCACCTCTATCAATTTTTTTCAGTAGATTCACTGAGGAAAACCAGGCAGACAAACACAGTACAATCACATAACCTGTAAATTACTTTGGTGAAGTGTTGTTGGGAGCTGAACAGAACAAAACCAGCAATCAGTAACCCAAATGCTATGATTTGACATGCAAATTTGACACAAAAGACAGCTGGCTGCAGAGAGTTCACGTGTATGTTGTACAGCATGGTCAGTTCTACAATTAGTGTAGAAACCTCCTATATAAGGGTTTCCTTAGATGTTACCAAATCATTTCACAAATGGCTTTGTGATGCTTTTGCTCAGGGTGGTTTCAGAGTTTAGAACACTACATCAGAGCTTTATTTCTAAAAACTTGACCTCAAACTCAGTGGCTGCTCCCCAGTGGGCTTAAGAATTAGCTGAAGATGAAGCACAAATAATTCCATTAGGTCTCCTACTGGCAATAAAGCAAAAGCACATAACACAGCTGCAGGACAAGAGGAAATGGCCTCAAGTTGTGCCAGGGAAGGTTTAGGTTGGATATTAGGAAAAATTTCTTCTCAGAAAGGGTTGTCAAGCACTGGAAGAGGCTGCCCAGGGAAGTGGTGGAGTCACCATCCCTGGAGGTATTTAAATGACACATGGTGCAGAGGGACACGGTTTAGTGATGGCCTGACAATGCTGGGTTAACAGCTGGACTTGATGGTCTTGAAGGTCTCTTCCAACCACAATGAATCTATGATTCTATGATGTCTTCTTGCTATTAAATGTGCCCATTCCTTCTGCAACCTCTGGAATGTCACACTAAATTTGTATTTTCTTCTTTGGAGTCTAGTTTCTTTGTCTCTAATAAGAGACCATAGAATCATAGAATACCTGGTTGGAAGGGACCTCAAGGATCATCTAGTCCAACCTTTAAAAGATAGGAAAATAAAGAAGAACTCTCCCTTTCCCTTCTCCAACAATTAATGATTTTTTTCTCAAAAATGAGAATTAAGTTGGACTGCACAAAGATATGAAATGTAGCCCTGGGTTGGATACATGGAGCAACAATTAGGAGAAAGATAACTTTACCTCTAAATACTGCATCGATGAGAGCCATACCAGTATATCATATAGCATTCTGTCATTTTCCTTTTACAAGAATAAAATAGAATCATAGAATAACACTGAAGAACCTACATAAAGCTTAAATAAGTGTTATAGTGAGGGACTTAAGAAGTTAAAAGTGTTTAGCTTTTAAAATAAGACCAAGAAGAGATTTGATTACAGTGAAGCTGTACCTTTCCAGGGAGAAAATGCCAATATTAAAGGCCTATTTAATCTAATGGGGAATGACATAACAAGAACCAATGACTAGAATCTGAAGCTAGATAAATTTAAATGAGAATTAATGCCTCTACTTCTAGCACAGAGGGTGATTAACCTTTGAAACAAACTACCAAAGGAAGTGCTAGGTACTCCACTAACTGAAATTTCAGATGAAGACTGTATGACTTTCTGAAAATCTCTTTAAGTTAAACATGTCTATGGGCTCCACATGCAAAGCTTTTATGTGACTTCCTTAAGAGTGGAATCTACTTCACTTCTTGAATGATAGCACCACAGCCTCACACACTGACACCCTCACTTTTATAAAACCCCAGCTCCCTCCAAAGTAAGAAAAGCTTCAGTGTATCTTATAAAGAGATTAAAGAACCCAAGACTAAATTGCTTCCTTTCCCTTCTCTCTTCACACTAAAAGTGAGGCAAGCTATAGGTCCCATTTAGCATTTTCAGTTGGAAGGCACATTACTGGGCTCCAAGTAAAAACAGTATGTGTTCTTGGTGGATCTCCTACTGCTCTTTGATCCCAGCTCCATTCAGCCACATACCTTACTAAAGGATAATTATGCTCTCATTACAACAGCTGGAAAGAAACTCAGTGGTGTCAGTCATGCAAACTGCCCTGTTGCCTAAATTCCTATTCACGCCACTAAACCTGCACTCTCCTCCACGTGGAAGGGGCTGCGGGTGGTTTGGGAATAATGACAATGCCCACCAGAGCAATGGCAACTATCGCACCGGTGCACCACCTCACACCTCCAACCTGCCACAAGACCCAGAAGGTCAGAGCAGCAGTTAAGTCATACGTTTTTAAAAGTGTTTCATTTAATAAGGTACAGAGGGTTTCACTCTTGAATTACCACTGTATCATATGGCATGAAATTGTAATAAATTTATGCATGTTTCTTCAAGGATGATTAACTGATTTTCTCTATTAGAAAAAGGTGGCATCTTAATTTGGGTGCAAATCATATTACACTGCCACCGTGACATCACTGAGAATAAAGTCTCTACATTTTGTCAGGTAATGCATATGCAAACCAGGCACAAAAAAATGACAGTTACACACTCAAGTCATAGCCACTGTTCCATCCGACCCATCCAGATACTTTTACTTTTTGTCTTCTCATGCTCCAGAGCCCAGAAAAGCTTTCCCCACTTCTTTTTTCTGCTCTTTTCCGTCCCAAAGTCATCCTGTCCTCACCTACAGAGGTTTGCTCTTTGAAAAGTTCATGTGAGGGAAAGAAAACTGTTAGATGACACAGTGCTGTCCTTGCTATCTGCTGGTTCGGTTTTGGTCCCCACTACACAAAAAAGATGTGGGCAGGCTGGAAAGGGTCCAGAGAAGGGCCACAAAGATGATAAGAGGATTGGAAGACCTGCCATATGAAGAAAGGCTGAGAAAGCTGGGTTTGTTCAGCCTTGAGAGGAGAAGACTTAGGGAGACCTTACAACCATGTACCAGTACATAAGGGGTGGCTGCCAAGAAGATGGAGACTCCCTTTTTACAAGGAGTCACATGGAAAAGACAAGAGGTAATGGGTACAAGCTACTTCTTGGGAGAGTCCAGGTAGACTCCAGAATAAAATCTTCCACCATGAGAACAATTAGACATTGGAATAATCTCCCAAGAGAAGTGGTGGATTCCCCCACATTGGACAGTTTTAAGAGTAAGCTTGACAGCATCTCATTTAAACTATATTTTTACCTCAAAAGGTTGGACTAGATGATCCTTGAGGGCCTTTCCAACCTGGTATTCTATGATTCCATGGTTGCTTGGGTGACTTTTACACTAAAGAGGTACAAGAGTGGCAATGGAGATTTTACCTGCAGCCGTATGTCTCTTCTCCTACAAGATGTTGTACAAGGCTCACAAAATTCTGGTGAGCCAGTCAAAGTGTATTTATTCAATTCACTGCTTGACTTTCTACTGCTGGCTACTTTGCATTTAAAAACTCCACTCCACTCACAAGCCATTTCTGACTGCAATGATATTCTGTATATTTAAAAGGGGGGCATTGTCATTCCACAAATCACACAAAATATTTTTGCATTCCTCACGGCAGAATGTCAAGTCCACAGGTTTCTATGATCCCTAGAAAGTAGATTTAAGTTTCTAATTGTTTTGTGCCCATTTTAGTGCACTATGCTTCCCTCTGCTTTGGCTCAGGCTTTTCAAGTTAACCGTGGCTGGCTGTGTTGCCAGAGTTAAAAAAACGCTTACCTGATCCATCACAGGCAGTCTCAAAGATAGATCAGCTAAGTTTGTGTAACTAGCACCTCCCTCTCAAATATTTAAATAGCAAGTAATTAATATGCTCTAATAAAAAACTGCCTGACCCTGACAGCTCCAAAGTTTGCAATGCAAAGAGTGCAACTGATGGAAAGAAAATTCTAATAATTAGGCCAAAATGTTCTGCAGCTCCAGCATCAAATGACTGCACCACAGTTTATACATGACCTCCATAACTCAGAAATAGAAATGTAAACTCTAACTTCCCTTGTGACAGGGGTGACTCATTGTCTCTCCAAAAAGCAAATCATAACGTATCTCCTAACAAGTTTGACTAAGTTTCCGAGGTGTTGCATTTTTGAAAGTCTTTACATATTCTTTGAGGTATTTTTGACCGCAGTGATATTTCCTGCTTGTATAAAAGGCGATATTGCTGGGAGCAAAACCAAAATGTGTAATTTAAGTGTATTCATTTACAAAGTCTCCTTCTGCTTGGCTGAAAAGTCAAAATGCTGCTTGCCTTCTTGTCAAAACTGATTTCTTTCAAGCCTGTTGAGTATAACCAAAGGGGCAGTGGCAGGTACACCTCTCTTAAACCACCTGAGACTCTGACTTTTGAGTAAGGGACAGTTCCCCAAACCAGTTTGTATCTCAGCCACACACCCAACTTGAAGCATACCCAGCACTGACACAGAAGGGAGAACATATGTAGCAGAGTAGGGCAACAGGCTTAATTGCCATCCTCAAACATTTCATCAAAATGATGAAAGAAATGCTCACTCAAAGCTTGGTATCATCACCTCAATTCAATAACAAGGAGACAAACTCACAAGATGTCAAGGGATCTGACTAGGAAACTTGTGGCTGAGTCACTAAGACCCACATTTTTACTGACTCTGTGTGACATGCCCTTACTCATTAAGCATTTTGGGTTAGTATGCTATCAGAAAATAGATGGATATAAAAACATACATCCTGTCTGCTTAAGACAGAGCAGAAGCCAGATTCTAAGATTCATAATCTTGCTATCACTGAAATAAAGGAACCCAAAGACAGAATATACACCAAAAAATCATTGTTTTCCTTAAAGCAAAAAAAATCTGTTCAACTTCAAAATGCACTCTTTAGGATGCTCCCCTCCTTTTTAAGTACAAAAGCACTAGGACCAAAACTCATCATGATTTAGAGGAACCACTGATAAATAAATTATAATTCGTCACTACAATTTTTAGGATGCATGGTTCTTTTATTAAAATCAGCCTTCGAGCACTAACATGAGAAATCACAGGAAATGAGACCTATGTTTCTGCTGCACTGCAAAGGCTCTGAAAATACAGAGTGCTCGCTGATTTGCAGCACTGACGTTGCCAATTCCCCCAACTGATGACTACCCACAGGCTTTGCTGTTGGTTGGAAATAGCACTGAACTTTAGCCAGTGCAGGGGTTTGATTATGGAGGCAATCTCTTCTCGTCCTTTTCATTAAGCTGATAAAACAGCAGCTAGCACTTCACATTAGGTGGAACTTCTACTTTAATTACAGGAATTTTACTAAAGCTTGTCTTTCAGTGACACTTCAGGAAATGTGGAGTCTGCATGTGTAATGTAAAAACAACTAATTGATTCTGCATTACTGCTACTTGCAATAGATTATGGTTCCTGCTATTTAAAGTGCGGAGCAGTAATATAGTGATATCCACTTGCTACCTAAGGGAATACTCTGTATGAAGAAAAGCCTTTTCCTGGATGGTAATGTAAGCAAAGAATGAAGTTCTTCCTGGATGGTAATGTAAGCAAAGAATGAAGTTCTTTCATTGTATCAGATAAAACTTTATATGAAATATACAAAAGTTTTATTAGAAGCATATTTAGAACAATAGTTACCTATAGATGGTGACAGATTACTCAAGTTTAAAAACTGCGTCAAATGTTGAATTTAATCAATACGTGATGGCGATGGCAAAGTCAGATTCATGAACATTATTAAGTGCAAACCTGCTAGGAATAAAAAACAATTCTAACTAACTAGGAAGAAGTGGCACCTCACATGAATGCTGATCTTCCCAGCTTTATCAGTGATCAGAAAAAAACACAGTTAGTAAGTAGCACAGCGTTGCAGTAAGTTGTCTCATGGGCCCTGGATTCCTAAAAGTCTTAATGAAAGTCACAGCCTACGGGACGTTACAAGACTTCCAAAATTACATAGTCTTTGTTTTCTTTTCAAGCACCAGCCATTTTCAGGAATCAGTTTTAGTCTCCTTCACTGGGCCTTCAAGGGGTCACTTCTTCTCTTTTAGGACATCTGCAGATGCATCTACCAAATAGCAAAAGAAGTCACTAGAAACTGGCACTTCAGGTCACAAGTCATCTGACACTTTCAGATGCCTAAAAACACTTCTAGGATGCAATGAATTGTGCCGTGAATGTGTGCATTTCTCTCCATAGACTAAGGAAATCCCAGACGAGTAACTCTGATGCAGATATCTATAATTAGTCAGATGAATCCCACTCTCAGTGTCTCTGCAGAGAGACAAGCTCAGCAACTTGGATGCACAGTTCTCATACAAAGAGGATCAATATTTTCAGGCATGAGCACAGAACTTCTTTCCCAGTCTCATTATTTCCAGTGTAACACAGGTAGTATGTGACTTGCCCCAGCAAAACACACTTCACAGTCAAGAGGAATCTCCCTGTAAAGGAGATATTGTCTTTCTCCTCTGATGAGAGTGTGTAAATGCCTTACAGTGAGCAGGAACCTGAGGTACTTTACCCTTGGGTTGTACAGTATAATCTCCTTACTGTCTTATAGGCTGTACCACCTATCAAACCTAAGAAAGCTCCGTTTGCACTATCATAATTCTAAACTTGTTAATGCGTTTAATTGAGCCGCCATTCCTCACTCCAAGAGTGATCATGATCACCTCCCTCAACATTTCTAGTAGGAAAAAACAATCTATTGCAGAAAATTACTGATCTAAGCATACTTTCCATAAATTAAAAGTTCTGTTTTCAAAAGTGACCTCTCAGCCACAGACCTCCCTGACACAAGTTGTCAGGACATGTAGGAAGGCAACAAGAAAGGCCAAAGCCCTCTTAGAACTAAAAATGGCGAAGGAAGTAAAAAGGAACAGAAAGGGCTTCTTCAAATATATCAGTAGCAAAAGGAAGAATAGGGAAAGTGTGGGCCCTCTGCTGAATGAGGTGGCAGCCCTGACAACTGAGGATGCAGAGAAGGCAGAGTTGCTGAATAACTTCTTTGCTTCGGTCTTTAATCTGAAGACGAGCCCTTGTGAATTCCAGACCCTGGATGTAATAGAGGAAGCCTGGAGGAGGGAAGACTAGTCTGACTCCACTAGTCAGTGAAGACTGGGTTAGGGATCAGTTACAAAAATTGAATACGCACAAGTCCATGGGTCCTGATGAGATGCACCCAAGAGTGCTGAGAGAACTCGCTGATGTTGCCGCTCTACCACTC
>VZZY01017767.1:0-10976 GCA_013400335.1 Eurystomus gularis
GTTAGCACTAGGTCCAGTAGCACAGCTCTCCTTGTTGCCTCCTCCACCACCTGAGTCAAAAAGTTATCATCAATACACTGGAGGAGTCTCCTGGACTGTGTGCTTAGCTGTGTGGCCTTCCCAGCAAATGTCAGGTAATTGAAGTCCCCCATGAGAACCAGGGCCTGTGATTGTGAGGCTACTTTCAGCTGTCTGTAGAAGGCCTCATCAACTTCCTCATCCTGGTCAAGTGGTCTGTAATAGACACCCACAACAGTATCTCTTATACTAGCTTGCCCCTTAATCTTTACCCACAAGCTCTCCACTTGCTCATCATCCGCCCCCAGGGAGAGCTCAATACATTCCAGTTGCACTCTCACAAAAGAGCTACTCCACCACCTCGCCTTGTTGACCTGTCTTTCCTGAAAAGGACATAGCCATCCATTGCAGCATTCCAGTCATCTGAGCTGTCCCATCATGTCTTGGTAATCGCAATGAGATTGTGGCCCTGCAATCGAACACAGATCTCCAATTCCTTCTGTTTATTCCTCATGCTGTGTGCATTGGTATAGAAGCATTTCAGGAAGGGAGTTGAGCAGGTAGATCTCATCCTTGAGGGGTGGTAGGCCTTTTGGTTCCCAAAACTAATAGCACACTGCCCCTTCAGTGCAAAGCTACAACCCTCAGGTGCCTCTCTGACAGACCCATATACATCCTTATCCCCCTTCAGATCTAGTTTAAAACTGTCAGTGAGCCCCGCTAACTCATTCCTAAACATGAATACAGTATCATGTTTTCTCTGGTAAATCTTTTCTCTAATTAGTCCTGATATTTTTCCTGTTACTGTGTCCATAATATAGTAGCAGAAATACCACAAAAACATACCACTTCAGTTTTATGTTTCTCTTTTATAAAGTTAAATTGCTAATCATGGATTTGTAGATGCTATTTGAAGGGCACATGGAAGAGCAAAACCAGCTGATACATGTTGAACCACTTTCTGCCCAAAAGGCAACTTTTAAAGCTTTTTACATTATCAGATACAGATTTTATTGGGAGGGGTCATATAACCTGCTTTTGTAAGATTTCTGTTGTTGGCACTGTTCTAAAGCCTTGCCAAACTAAAGAATAGCAGATAATAATATTTAAATTGTTGAAGTTTATTCTTAATAGTGTTATCTTTTTTCATGTTGACTCTTTAAGAACCACTCTAGATCCAATAAAATGGATATTTTCACCATGAAGTTTTGTGGTTAACTTCATGCCAAACACCAGAATTAATTTCTCCCATGTGTTTTTGAAGTACTAAAAATTTATTTCTTAAGAGTATAAATCGAGTATTTCAGGTGACTGATTTAAATTCTAATCTCTAAACAAGGAAATAATCTTTGCACAACAAGATTGAAGTATACAAACCATCATATTGTAGCTGAAATCTGTTTGGATTTTTGGATTCTATTGCAATTGACCTGCCAATTAGATCCATTAATTATATAATGTAAGGTGTGCATCACAACTTTGTTTTCTGTAAGAATGCTGTAAGTAGTGACTGGGGGAGAAATCAGTGCTCACTTTTAATTTGTGCTGTCACAAGTTACTGAAATCTTGCAAGCTTGTCAGTCTGATAATCGTTATTTGCCTTTTTTTCTCATCCAAGATTGCTGCATTGGTTTGCTATCTGCAAAAAGAAATAAAATAACAAGAGGCTTTTTTAAAGGATGTGTTATATGTAACAGCCTCAGGAAATCTATACTCACGTTTGCAAATAAGACTCCTTGTATTCATTTCTCAAGTATTTTCTGCTCTGTGCATGACACTTTCTCCTTCTATGAAAACAATGTTGTCTACTTCAAAACAATTTTTTTGCGCTTATGGCTCTTACATCTGAGTTTCATTTGAATTTTAGAGACCCTAGCAGAGCAGATGAACACGACATTAGTGACTTAGTGTCTAGGCCCAGGCCTGAAGGTCAGATTATTTCACAGGGTTATGTGTTTCTGAAAATAGGTGACACCTTTACCGTGTGCCATGTTTAGTCCATCTTCCAGTGAAATAGTTTTACTGAAACGTGACTTCAAGTCACAACACTACATTTGGAAAGAAACATCTCTCCACAGTGCTCCTAGAGGTAGTCTGAACACCTCTTTGAGGAAAGCCCACCAAACCAAGTGTAGAGAATTCCAAAGTCCCAGTGAGGCAGCTTGAGGAGTGAAACTTAAAGATGTTTCTTGTGGTTGACAGCTTGGCTCAGAAAAAAGAGCAGAGTATGCACCTTTAGGCTTATCCTCAGCGAGACTTAGTTCTGGAAGAGAGTGAAATCTTAATAAAGTAGAGCAAATGGTTTTTAGTACACTGACTGATTCTTAGTCTATTACAGTATTGTAATCATACTGATTTGCTAGAAAATCTCTCCAATGACAAAAAGTATCCTGGATCAAAGCAAAATTGTGTCTATGTGGCATTACAAAGTAGTAACAGTTCAACTAAAGTAATAATTCTATGGAAGACTTCTTTTAGGGGAGGAGGAAGGGAAGGAGAAGATATGATTTACCTATTAATGTGGGATTTTAATAAATAAGCACAGAAAGGGAATATGTTTTTAAAAGCTGCATCTTAAATGAATTTTACATGTTTTTATTTGTAATGGAATTTTGTTCAGATATGAATAACTTAAACATAAGTTAACTGTGGTCTCTGCTGTGTCATGATTTCAGAGGGCTCAAGCTGCGTTGCGCGCTATGGATGTTATGCAGTCTGGAAACCTGGGTGGTGCAAGTGCTCTTAATGATGAAGGCGAGCCACTTCCAGGTCCAGGTGCTGTTCTTCGAGTCGTCGTTGATAATGCTTTCTATGTTGTCACTTTGGAAATGCTGCATCAGGTAATGAGGATTGCTTAAAAAAAAGTAGTTAAAATCTGTTCCAATGTTGCCATTGTAAATCCATTAACTTTATTTTTAAGTACCTGTGGATCCTTAATTGTTTGAATGAGGACTGTCACTTTAATATGATTTGTTGCAATTTAGTAATCCAGGCTTAAATCAGTGTTGCACAAAAAAATAAAGCTAAACAGAGCTGCTGTACTCAGCTTTTCATGATGTCTTTCATTTCTTTTAGTTCCTTGGTTTCTGTGGAAGCCGCAATAAACTTGAGGTGTTATATCTAATGTATGCCCACATGATGAGCAAGTGAAATACTGATTATTATGAACTTGTGGACCAATATTTTAGCATTCTTTGTGCTTAGTAACTTTTGTAATTTTTATTAAATTTTAGGCTTTTATATTTGCTTCCATAATTCAATGCAGGTGATGTAATATAAAAGTAGAGTTGTTTGGACAAATGTTTTTGATTTGTTCATCGACTGCTAGAATGCCATTTTCTTTAACTACCTCTGAAAGCCTGGAATAGTGGTGGCCTATAACTATGAAAGACATTACCCTAACTCCTGATAGAGGTTGTTCTATGCTGTTGAACTGAAAGTTAGTAACTTTATGAGCCTATCTGTGCCTAAAAGATTTTTTTGATACTGTTTTCAGGTATCTCAAAGGATTTCACACTTGAAGCTTTTGTAATTAGTAGTAAATTTGTGTAATAAAAACCACGCCCCAAGTAACAGTCTCTTGAATTAATAAGACTTAAAATAATTAAGATGGTTTTTACAAGAACCTGCAGTCCTGGAAGAAGGTTTTTACTGCTCTACTAGCATCTCAGCTAATAGTTGATTGTTACCAACACTTTATTCTTCCTCTTACCTTTTAATACTTCATCTTACCTTTTAATAATTCCTCTTTCTCTATCTCTTCCCCATAATACTGGTTAACTAGTATATTAGTTGTCACTTTCATGTAGCAGTTTACCTCATTTAAACACTTTTATTTGTATCTGAGTATTGTTCACTCAGTAATGAACTCATGCAAATACTGTGTCAACTGTTGAGGATTATTAGTGCCCTCAGAATAACCTGAGAACAAACTTTGTGGTTATGGGAGCTGTACTAGTTTAATAGTGCAACAGTAACTCCTGGATCTAATCTTGTGTGGGGTTTTGGGGTTTGGTTTTTCTTTTTTTTACTAAGCAGGCAGTAGAAGCAGAGATTCATGTTAATTTACTTTGATTAACGTTTACTTCAGTGCAGCGGAACCATATTGTCAGTCTGAATTACCCAATGAACCTTACTCTACTTTTGCAATAGGTCTAGAAAATATTTGAAAAGGGAGCTTATTTGGAATCCCTTTTACAGGGGGCAGTCTCCTCCAATTAAGGCAGCACTTTGTGTTGATAGCTACAGTATAACATCTTTAAGTGTGGTAAGCTTAATGGAAATTGAAATTTTCATTAAGTATACCATCATATGGAACACTAGGAGGTAAGCGGTCATCCAAAACTTTGATTGTATTTGCTAAGTTACAACTTCTTGCCAAGAAACTAACACTTCTATTTACCACAATTCACCTCAAAATACTTATTATAAGAAACAATGTTCAGTGTTATCTTTGCAGAAACTAAATTGATACACACAGTAGGGTTTAGGTTTAAAATGAAACAGGAATACATTTAATTTAATGATCTTAAAAAGGTCTATTTAGTCTTGTAGATAAACATGGAAAGGCATATATTCAGAAGCTGTATTTAGGCCTTTCTTAAGGGGAATTGCTTTATGAACAGGAATTCAATGGCTAATTTTAAAATTCTGTGGAAAAGGTTTCTTTTCAAGATGACTGCAGCATAAAAACCTTGTTTCTGAGAGACTGCAAAACTGGGCACAGAAGTTTAGGATAGTGTGTCCTGTATCCATAATGCTGGGTATAATAGTCTGGCAAGAGATGCTTGCCCTTATGTGGCCTTTTTCTCCATTCCAGGCTTAATACTTATCTGGGGGAGTCTCCTTTCCTGACTTTGCATTGATTCTATCAGTTTGTTCTGAAAGTGTTAGTATTTCCCAAACTCACCTTTCCTCTTCTATTAATTTGGACAGATTTCTGCACTTGCATGATGTGTCCTAGCTATACTTGTGTTCTTGTTCTTTGTGGCTTTGCTTTTGCACAGACAACTTCATGTAGTGCACAGTCTCATTTTGAGTGTTTATATATTTAATTTCAACCTTTTAAATTTTTTCAGCATGCATTTTTTGCAGTAAGTCAAATACCATTTAATTGTAAATTAGAGGGGTAGGTCCTAAACTTGTTCTTTGTCTTGCTTCTTTCCTTGGTCTTCTAGTTTGGACAGTGGGTCTGTATAATTAATTTGTAGGCACATCACCTATGTAAAATGTATTTTTGGTCACTAAATTTGCAGAATTTGTTTGAAGTCCAGAATTTAAAAGTGGATACTTTGAAACGCCATTTGCAGTTCCTATCTTAACTGACTTGTGAAAGTTCATTCCCCAAACGTCAACTTTGATTATCCACATTTTCTCTGAAGACATTGGACAAATACCTGTTTTGGTTGTCCTTCCTTGCTCTTAGTTGAACTGTCATTGCTAAATCTTTAAGGAAATTTTATCATTCTTCCTCATGTTTTGTAGCCTCTTTTAAAAATTTTTTGTTTACCTGGAAAATTCCTAGTTCACTCAATTTCTGTTCAGCTCTCACAAAAGAAATAATTTTCAGAAATCTATGAAGTATTAAATGCTAGGTTTTACTGAATGAATTACTCATTTCTGAAAGTCCATGTTTTTCCCTTTTCAGATTTTCTCTACATTTGGATCTGTCTTGAAGATTGTCACCTTCACTAGGAACAATCGATTTCAAGCTTTGCTTGAATATGCTGATCAAGCGAGTGCATATAATGCCAAAATGGTAAGTGTACTGTATTCAGCTTAATTTATTGTTGTTCCTACCTTCCCGCCATAAACGCGGAACATTAGAGATAGCTTGATCATTACCTTTGACTTCTCATCATTCTAACTCTTTGTTGTACATGAAGAACTTTGACATCCCTCATTAGTTAAGAGGATAGCAATTTATCAGCTGCAAACCTAAACATGTGGCACACACCCCGAGACCTGCTTGAGTCTACCAAAACAACAATCAGAGCTGTTAGTGGTGATGAGCAATGGTAACTCTGGTTGACCAAAATATTTTGCCTTTCAATGTAAATGGAATCTTTTCAGTGAGGTTCAATACTAAAAGTAGTGTAGTTAAATGCCTAGAGATGAAATGAATGTTACACATTTTACTTCTTTGGATTTCAGTGAGAAATTTACAGGAATCAATGTTTTCACCTCAAACTTCCTAATTTCAAATGAGCTGTACCCTGATTTTTAAAATGCATGTTCTCAGTAATCAAGAATGCTTACCTACTTCAGTTATTTTGTGGCAGGTGAACCTTGGCTGGCTGCCAGACAGCCACCAAGCTGCTCTTACTCCCCTTCCCCAACAGGATGAGGGTAGAAAACAAGATTAAAAAGCTCATGGCTTGAGATAAGGACAGGCAGATTGCTCACCAATTACAGTCACAAGCATAACAGACTCAAGTAAGATTTATTTAATTTATTACCAATTAAAAATAGAGTAGGATACTAAAGAACACAAACAGCAGTAAAAACACCTCCCTGACACATTCCCAAGCTCAACTTCATTCCCAGCACCACTACCTCCTCCAGCCAAGCGGTGCAGGGGGATGGGGAATGGGAGTCAGTCCATAACACTGTCTCTGCTGCTCCTTCTTCCTCACACTGTTCCCTTGCGCCAGGGTGTTTCCTCACCAGGGGATGTGGTCCTTCACAAACTATTCCAACATGGGCCATTCACATGGGTTGCAGGTAGGTATCTGCTTCACTGTGGCCTTCCATGGGCTGCAGGGGGATGACCTGCGTCACTGATTTTCTTCAAGGGTACCTCTGCTCCAGCACCTGGACCACCTCCTACTCCCCCTCCTTCTCTGACTGTGTTGTTTCTCTCATTTTTCTCACTCATCCCTCTCCGAGCTGTTGCAAAGTGTTTTCTACCCTTCTGTAAACGTTACCACAGAGGCACCACCAGTGTTCTGAGTAGCTCTGCTTTGGGCAGCAGTGGATCTGTTTTGGAGCCAGCAGAACTCACTGTCCAGCATGGGGCAGCCCCTGGTCTCTTCCCACAGAGGGGTAGCAGACCCTCCACTACAAAAACCTTAACGTGTAAACCCAATATATTTTGGGTTTTTTCAAAACAACTTTTAGAATTAGTTTCCATAAAATAACTAAATATTGTTAACTTATAGAAAGTATTAGGAACTTCTTCAGTTGGAAGTAATTTGACAATTAAATGCTGAGAGCAAAGACCTCAAAGATTTTTGCAGAAGGGACAGCATTGTTATAAATTATCAGGTTATAATATCTGAACTGTGAAGAAATAGACAGAAAATAAAATACTTCCCTTCAAACTAAGCCTGAGACACTTTGTCTTTCTCTTTAACCTGTGTTGTCACCTCAATATTAGTAAGTAAAGTCAATTTGAAAGTTCCCATAGAATGTACATAGAAGAATAGATTCTGCTAAGTATTAAGTGGTATTTAGCATTCAGTTTCTTAAAGTTGCTGAAAGACTAGAGCAAATGGAACTTTTACCCCCAGTTATTGAAATTGAAGCTGAGAATAAAGCCAGAATTAAAGGCACAGAATGTTTATCTATTGCTACTTGCACTTTAGTCCAGTAAGTAAATTCACTGTTTTAGAGATTAATTATATATTGAAAGTTAGTAAAGGTAGTTAGAATTATACCCTGTTTGCTAGCAATAGCATCTTTTCTTAAGAACACTATTAATAAAAAAATTATACTTTATTAAAGGTTTCACAGAAATTATAATTTAAGGCATATTATATTAATTGTAACAAACTAGTATTTTTTAGTGGTTTTCTCCCCTTCGTCAATCATTGTGACTTTGACTGCTATAGGCAGAAAATACTACTTCAGTGATCTTTCTAACCATAGCTGCTCTTAAAGATGGGTTTTATAAAATAATTTAGATGGGAGAAGACCTTTAAGATCACTGAGTCCAACTGTTAACTCTGTACTGCCAAGTCCACCACTAAACCACGTTGTTAAGTGCCACACCTACACATCTTTTAAATAGCACCAGAGATGGTGACTCTACCACCTCCTCAGGCAGCCTGTTTCAGTGCTTAACAACCCCTTTGGTGAATAAATTTCACCTAATGTCCAATCCAAGTCTCCCCTGGGGCATTTTGAGGCCATTTCTTCTTGTCAGATTGCTTGTTACCTGGGAGAAGAGATTCTCTCCTGACTCTCCTTTTCTCCAGGCTAAACATCCCCAGTTCCCTCTGTTCTTTCTCACAGGACTTGTCCTCCAGACCCTTCAGCAGCTTATCAAAGAGGTAGTTCTGTACAATGAAAATCTCCAAACTAGTATTGCTACTAGCTTCTGATACCGTGTTGAGTGTGAGATGAGTAAGATTAGAAGCACAGCTAGAAAGACAAATCATGCCAAAAGCTGCGTTTCATCCATTGGCATAAGGCACCATAATACTACTAATTATGGGACTACACTATTACTCTACAGAGGATGTTTAGGTAAGGATAGTGGCAGTATAGTTTGTTTACTTGTTTAAAAGCAGTACCTTAAAACCAAAAGATTATTATCTGCCTGGATACAATTGTGGGGTAAAAATAAAATAAACTTAGTGGTGACTGCCACTATGCATTTTTCTCTGAAAATGTTATTATTTTTTATTAGGTTCTGGATGGCCAAAATATCTATGCTTCGTGCTGCACTATGCGTGTTGATTTCTCCAAGTTAACTAGCCTTAAAATAAAGTACAACAATGACAAAAGCAGAGATTACACTCGTGTTGACCTTCCGGCTACTGAGAGCCCCATACTTCTGCAGCCACCCATAGCTGTTCCCTATGGTAAGAAACTTTTGCTTTCAGTGATAAATACACAATAAGATCGTTATGCATTTATGCTCTGGCATCATATCAGGTATTATAGAAGGGTACATTTTGTGTACATTTCTGTTTATTAGGTCCAGTAAAGTTTGTATAACTTTACTATTTTCCAGATAAATTAATATCTGAAACTATAACATGAGGAATGCTCTTGAGCAAATTCAAAGTGTTGTCAAAAAGCTGCATTTGTAAGGTGTTGTGAAATTATACCATTGGTACAGGTTGTATAAGAGATGTTGTATATCAGAATAGGCAATGGCAGTCATCCAAAATTGGCACTGGTTGCCTAGAACTACTTGAAAATAAGTGGTTTAAGGGTGTTAGCTCTTATTTGTTGACACTTTAGGATAACTGCCTGCAGTAATGAACAAAGCCATAAGAAATATAGAAATGCTACATTTATCTATGTTTTGTAGTCACCTGCTGAAAGAAAATTTTTTTAACATTTCTTGCATTTTGGAGGTCACTACCATGGCATAGTGGAAACAGTTTGTTTAAAGCCACACTGGAGAAGCCTTTTTGGCATAAATAGTTCAGGCATGCTCATTTTAATCAACTTTAGTAATAATGCAAATCACCAAACAGATTAATCTGATGACCTGGCAGAAGGGCTCACAATGCAATCTGAGTGGTTTTAGCTATTTTTTTTCTCCTGAATGACAACCTTTAGCAATGATACACAGCTAGGAACAGTCTCAGTTGTTGAATAGGTGTCTAAGTGCTTTCTAGTTGGTTAGAATAGTAGCAAAGGCTGGGTAAGTATTCCCTTTTCTTGCTCTAGTTTTTTGTGATAGCTAGGGCAGATACTGGGTTTAGTTTGGCTTTTTGTATAGCTGGCTGAGGTTAGAGTAAGAGTGAGTTGCACTCACTACTTCATTGCTTTTGCTGGTCTGCTTAAAGGCGGGCCTTGGATCTTAGTGTAATGTAAAACCATCTTTATAGTTTCTTGAGGGTTTGTCGTAACAGCAGCACGAAAACATGCTGTTATAGACCNGACCTGATATATTCTGATTAAACTTAAACCATTTGACATGTCAATGAAAGGGGGAAGTAAAATTAGAGTAGATAAAGGACAAACTTGCTTGTAGGGCAGAGATAACATTGTACACATACTTTTAGAGGGTGACACGTGAATGCTTCTCCATTTCCTTCCCCTTTGCTCTTCCAAGCTTGCAGTTGCTATCCATCTTGTTTTCAGTCTGAGTGTTTACTGTAATAGAGTGCTATGATTGGAAAAGACCTTTAGGATCATCAAGTCCAATTGTTATCTGACTCTACCAGTCCCACTTCTAAATAGTTCTAATAGTCCTGTTCTAATAGTAAGAACAGGAGAGGTGCTGGTGTAAAGAAAAGTGATGTCTGTATCAAAATGTCTTTGTTGTGCAGTCACAGTGAAGCAGATGCATAGATATTATTCTTTTTTAAATAGCTGTGAATTGGGAGAAGTATGCTTCTAGCCTTTCTGGCAGCGGTAGCAACATGCATATGTTGCTGTACCAGGCATGTTCTGCTAGTCTTCAGTTGCATGACATGAGGAAAAGATGTTAGGAAGTGTAAGTGCTGACATGACTCCCATGTTATTACCAGTGGGCAGAGTTTCGAGGGAGAATTACAAGATAAAGCAGGTGACTATCAGAATAATACATCAATTTTTTTCTGTAGACTTGAAGTTACCTTAATAGCAAAACCTGACTGCTCTTGAAACTTATTTTCTTCATTTTTTTCTTCTGTGTTTGGTGGAAAAGATACTGCACTATAAACAAGCATATTTTGTGAGTATTTTGCATTTAAAGAGTTCCCTTACCCAGTGAGTGTAAGCAGAGATACATGAATTAGTTTCCTTTGAAAGCTAGTTGCTTTCAAAGCATGAGCCATGAAGCAAATTATTTTACACACAAAAAAATACAACTAAGAATTCCAGATCTTTCTGCATTAGCTCTGTTTGACAATTTTTTCATGCTTGATTTTGGTATCAGCGTGCAACATGCAGGTCTTATTTGGCAGAATAAAAGCACTTTATTTCTTCATTAATGTGTTCATTAACATTCTTGGATTGCAAATAAGTGATTAATATCTATATTGCCAGAACTTGTCAGTATAATGTACCTGTGT
>VZZY01017770.1:7476-22993 GCA_013400335.1 Eurystomus gularis
AGGGCACCTTCCATTGCACCCGTCGTAGCGAAGCTCCAGCAGGACCCGCAGACGGCCTGGTCCTTCACAGGGGTCACAGCACCTGGGGACAGTGGGATGGGGACACAGCAGTGGAGGATGCTGGATGTCCCCCACACAAACCCCGGCATGCACAGCTGACCCCCAGCCTCCCGAATGCTCTGGGCTTGCACGATGTTGGCACCAGCTCCATCCTCACCATACAGCCGCCAGTCGAGGCTCTCGGGCAGGATGAGGCCAGTGTAGNCATGGTGAGGGTTAGAAGGGACCTCTGGAGATCATCTCATCCAACCCCCCTGCTCCAGCAGGTCACCCAGAGCAGGGGACCCAGGATCGTGTCCAGGCAGGTTTGGAATCTCTCCAGAGAAGGAGACTCCACAACCTCTCTGGGTAGCCTGGGCCAGGCTTGGACACCCTCACACCAAAGAACTTTCTTCTCCTGGGTTCCAGTTTGTGCCCACTGCCCCTTGTCCTGTTGCTGGGCACCACTGACAAGAGTCTGGCCCCATCCTGTACCTCATGTTATGGATGAAGGTGTGCTTGCGATGCTCATGCTCCTCCTCACTGTCGTAGCTCTTCCCGAACCGCTCCTTGTAGCGGTGGAAGAGGTGATGGTGGATGTGGTCTGTCTCTGGTGTTCTCCCCACAAACTCCTGCATGGGGTTGGCCACGATGCGGTGCTCGGGGCCGGCCGCGGGCCACTGCTTACACTGCACCCCTGCCACAAGACATGGACAGCGGCTGATGCCTCCTCAGCAGGGACGAGCTCTCCTGGCACCCCAGCCGGGATGCACAGTGTGATCCTTCCCAAAACCATCGGGGTTGTCCATCCCATATCTTGCAGGGCAGATCTGCACCCACACCAGAGCTGGCTCCCAAGCACCCACCATTCCACCCAGCACACTGCACTCCAGCACGGAGGAGCAGGAAGGCACCCGCATCACCCCGGCTATCAACATTTATCACATTTCTCCCCTCTTTTTTTAACCAGCCAAACCAATTCACCCAATTAATCAGGCTAAAAACCAAATAAAGAAGGTAGAAGGGGTGGCCAGGGACACTCACCCTCGGGGAGCTGGAAGACGCTCGCAGGGAAGCGGTGGCTGAAGGAGGAGTAGTCGATCTCGTATTTGTCATAGTGGGAGCCCAGGAGGCTGTTGAAGCCACGCACCTCGTAGTGCAGGGGCACGGGGCCGCGGGCAGAGCTGCCCACTCGCAGCGTGTAGACGTTCTTCTTGTGACCCCAGTAGGAGATGTTCTGCCAGACGGCACAGTGCTGCCCACGGAACCACTCCTCCCTCACCCGCTGGGCACAGAGCACGTGTCAGGGACTGGGGTGACACACGGGAACCAGCACCAGGCTCCCCAGTGAGCTGGGGCACCCCACGGTGATAGCACCTCATCCTCCTCCACCTAATCCCTCCATCTCCATCGCTCATGGCTGCATCCAGCCTTGTATTTACCCATTCGCAGCCAGGGAATCACAGAATCATGGAATGGTTTGGGTGGGAAGGGACCTTCAAAGGTCATCTCATCCAACCCCCCTCCAGGGAGCAGGGACATCTGCAACTAGAGCAGGTTGCTC
The DNA here is from genome assembly GCA_013400335.1 of Eurystomus gularis. Lineage (NCBI taxonomy): Eukaryota > Metazoa > Chordata > Aves > Coraciiformes > Coraciidae > Eurystomus > Eurystomus gularis. The sequence goes on from VZZY01017770.1 coordinate 9,080, forward strand.
AGAGCCCCAGCCAACCTCACCTGCAATGGTGCCAGGGATGGGGCAGCAACCACCTCTCTGGGCAACCTGGGCCAGGCTCTCACCACCCTCAGCGTCAAAAATCTCTTCCTTCTCTCTAGTCTAAATCTCCCTCTTTTAGTCTAAACCCATCCCCCCTTGTCCTGTCCCAACAGGCCCTGCTCCAAAGTCTGTCCCCATCTTTCTGACAGGCCCCTCCAAGTCCTGCAAGGCCCCAAGAAGGTCGCCCTGGAGCCTTCTCTTCTCCAGCTGAACAAGCCCAACTGTCCCAGCCTGGCCTCCCAGCAGAGGGGTTCCACCCTCCCATCATTGCTGGGGCCTCCTCTGGCCCCGCTCCAGCAGGTCCATGTCTCTGCTGTGCTGAGGACTCCAGAGCTGCCCCAGCACTGCAGGGGGGTCTCACAGAGCGGAGCAGAGGGGCAGGATCCCCTCCCTGCCCTGCTGCCCACGCTGCTGGGGATGCAGCCCAGGAAGCAAGCATGAATCACCAGCTCACATCCATCTTTTCACCCCCCAGCACCCCCAAGTCCTTCTCCTCAGAGCTGCTCTTAAAGCCTTCTCTGCCCTCATAAAGAGGTAGTCATCAGACACATGGTACCTGCGGGTGTCCCTTGTTCCCCCCTCCCCTGCCTTATCCTGCATCCTGGAGGACCATGCCCAGTGCTCACCTTGAAGTTCTCCAGGCTGGGGAAGACACTCTGTGGGGCGATGAGGTCCCTGTCAGTGCCATTGATGCGGAAGCACTTGCGGACGTTGACCTCTGTCTCTGTGGTCTCAGGCGTCACCTTGAAGCTGGCACCAAAGGGCTCGATGGAGCCGAACTGGTAGGTGACCACTTGGCCTGGGGGTGGGGACAGCAGTAAGGTCAAGCCAAGCCCCCAGGTCCTGGCATGGTGATGGCTCCCAGGGCTTTCCTGGGGCTCCCAAAGGTCCTGGGGCAGAAGGAGGAGGATGGTAAAGAGTTGGGGGGACCGAGCCCTTTCTGCACCCACCGCCATAGTACTCGATGCGACTCTTCCCCGCTGTGAGGTTGTACCAGGCTTCGAAAGGCTCCCTGATCTCCGCGTAGGGCAGGCTGATGACTCCTGTGGGCACAGAGGGGCTGGGCTTGGAGAGGTGCCAAGCCCTGGGGACATCCCCTGTCCCCTTCCCCAAGAGCCTACAGCTGGGAGGGGAGCACAGGGTAGGCAGGGAGTACCCCAGGACCCCTTCTCCCACCCATGGCCACCACCGGCAGCACCCCCGGCAGCGATGTGCCCCAGCTCCCGGGTGTCACGGGGCAATTGGAGCCTCCTCAGCTTGGCCACGTCGGGTGGAAGCCGGTGGCTGAAGGTGTGGGACTCGCTTGGGCACCATCCCACCAGGGAGCCCTGTCCCCGAGCGGTACCTGTGACATGGTAGATGTCCCCAAATGTGGGTGTCTCCAGAGGAGATTTGCACTCTGCTCCTAGAAGAAAATCCAAGCCAGATCCCTTGATGCTGTTGGTTACTCAAGTCTCCATGGCCAGGGCTGACAGCAGTGCTGGTCCCTGGCTCCCTGTCCCCTGGGAGAGGGGGACAGACCCAGGGGAGCCCATGCTGGTGGCAGTGCTCCCGGCAGGGCAGAGATCAAAGGTCTCTCCAAGCTGGGGGACCCTGCTCCTCTGCCAGCCCTCAAGCTGCCCCCCACATCCCTGCTCTCCCTGGGGTGCAGCAAGATCAGGGGTACCCCAGAGCCCCCTCACCACATGCCCAAGGCATGAAGGACAACCGTATGCCCCCCGTATTCCACAGGCATGGGGACAGGGACAGAGCAGCCCCTTCCCAAGGCAAGGACCCCTCCCATCAGCCCAGGGCCACTGCAGTGCCAGGCTAAGGGGCACGATGGCATCACCCCATGATGATGGCACAGCATATGGGTCTCCCCCCCCCCAACCCCGAGCCCCCGCTCACCCAGCAGCACAGCAGACCCCAGCACCAGCAGCCACCCCAACCTCTCCATCCTGCACACCCCAGCCCAGCACCCACGGGTGGCTTAAATACCGCTGGTGGGTGGGCAAGGAGCTGCCAGCAGCCAACGGGCAAAGCCTCACCCTTCCCTTGGCTGGGGCTAGACCACAGGGGAGGTGTGGCTTTTTGTTGCCCCCCCACCTCCACGGGCACCCATGGGTGCCTTTCGCACCCACACCAGGGTGGGTGCTGATGCCACGTGCTTGCAGGGCTTGGGGAAGCAGGGTGGGATGCAGACCCCATGGCAGGGCCATCCTCTGGGGCAAGGCTGGGCACCCCAGAAGTCAGGGGTTGGTGATGGGTGCTGGGGGTGTCCCTGTGCTCCCCCCCTGCCCTGCACAGCAGTTTGCAGCCCAGCTGTGCTGCGAGAAGGGGGAGTATCTGCAGCCAGGGGGGGCAATGAGGAACAGGGGGACCCTGCCAGGCAGCCCAGAGCCCCTTCGGGTGATCCCTGCCCTCCTGGGACAGGAGCCAGGTTGTCCCCACCAAAGGCAGCCGTGGGGAGACGGGTGATTCCATCCCTGCATCCTTCTGAATGCACCCTCTGGGCAAGCCCAGCACTGCCATTACTGGGGTTTAATTGGGAAAAAGGGGAAAGATGCAGATGAAAGGTTAGGAGATCCATGGAAAAATAGACGTGAGGAGGAGAGGAGAGCGGAGCTGTCACTGTGGCACAGTGGCCTTCACCCCTCCCGCTTGCTGCATGTCCAGCTGGCCCCGAGCCCAAGGTGACAGTGAGCACCCACGGGGCCACCCGAGCCCAAAACAAAGCTGATAAGGGCTCAGTGTGGGGCGGCTGCACGTGCCACCAGGGATGAGTTGGGCCAGATTCGGCTGCACCCATGGGTGCGGGGCTGGGCTGATGCACCCCATGCTGCAGCATCTCCCCAGGGACCACCACCACTGCCATCAGAGCCCACCAGTGTGAGGTGTGTCCTGCCCAAAGATGGGGGACCACCAGGGTCGGAGCAGAGGCACCTTCCCACCCAGTTTGTCAGATCCTTGTGCACTGACTCTGCTCCTCCCAGAGCCCTCCAGTTCAAACCAGGAGCACCCAGTGAGCCATGGCACAGTGTAAAGTGCTTTTCCCTGGAATTATAGAATCATAGAATGGTTTTGGTTGGAAGAGACCTTTAAGATCATCAAGTCCAACTGTTAACCCAGCACTGCCAGGGCACCACTAACCCATGTCCCTCAGCACCACATCTCCACAGCTTGGAAACCCCTCCAGGGATGGGGACTCCACCACTGCCCTGCCCAGCCTGGCACAGCCCTTCACAGCCCTTGCAGGGGAGAAATTGTTCCTCATCTCCAACCTAAACCTTCCCTGGTGCAACTTGAGGCTGTTTCCTCTTGCCCTGTCACTTGTTCCTTGGGAGAAGAGCCCGACCCCACCTGGCTCCAACCTCCTTGCAGGGAGTTGTGCAGAGCCAGAAGGTCTCCCCTGAGCCTCCTTTTCTCCAGGCTCAACACCCCCAGGTCCCTCAGCTGCTCCTCACCAGACTTGTGCTCTAGACCCTTCCCCAGTTTCATTGCCCTTCTTCTGCCTCTCCAGAGAGGAGCAGCCCCATGGGGTGCAGGAGAGCCTGGGTCGTGGCGTTGGCAAACACCACTGCTGCCATCCCCACCCATAGCCACAACATGGGCCAGGGCAGTGGGGCAGAGGGCGGATTCCTTCTCCTCACCCCAACACCATGCACCAGGAATTTCTTGTCTCAGCAGAAATTCCTGGGGTTGTTTTGCTCCACCTCAGAGAGCTCGAAAAACCTCTCCCCTCGCCCGAGGTGTCTGGCACTGTCTGCGAGAGCCAACTGGCTCTGCCAGGTGGGCACCGTCCCCTCACTGGGGGTCCCTGAAGCCCCATAGGACAAAGCAAACAAGCTTGGGGACAGGGACCTGGACAGATGTGTCACAGGCTGTGGGCACCGTGGTCTGCAAAGGGGGCAGAGCTGGGTGGGCAGCAATCGAATTCCTCCTGGAGAATCAAACCGGTATTTTTCCAGGGTCTTTATTGGCAAGGCCGCAGCTAGATCCCCGAAGCCTGCCCCTTGTCCAGCACTCCATGGCCCTGCCACACTGTGTCTCCAGCTTCCTGCTGCACAACGGCTCCCACCGAAGGGGCTGTTCCTGGATGGGTGCTGATAGCATCACCGAGGGCTCTGCCACAGAGCCGAGAGGTGACTCAGGCCAGGATGGGGTAGGTGGCTTCGGTGGCCACACCGCAGTTGTTGTCCTTCATGGCCATGAGGATGTAGCCGTCGTTGCCCCAGTACGTGGACCAGGAGTTCTTGATGAGCCAGTAGCTCTTGCCATGCAGGACCCCGTAGCCCACAGCCAGCACTGCGTGGTCCAGCGATCCTGGTTCATTCGCTGCAGGGAACAACATGAGAGATGGGTTTTGTCTGGAGAGCATCCCTAGGCAGAAATCATCCCTGCTCCTGGACCACCTGGCAGCACCAAGGTTGGTTCCTCCCTCCACCCCTGCCCAAGCTGCTCAGCAAGGAGTGGATCCCAGGGGTCCTAGCATCTCCCTAGGCACCCAGGTCTTCCTGTGCCCCTTGTGCCACCCAACTCACCGCACTTGGGCTCATAGTAGATGCCGTTGGAGTAGAAGGAGAAGGTCTTGTGTGAGGCATCGATGCTGACGGCCACAGGGCCATGCTTGTAGATGGCAGCTTTGACGGCCGTGATGTTGCCTGAGGTGACGTTCACGTAGCCCGTGATCTTGGCCAGCATCTCAGACTGGTTGTAGTGGCACAAGCCGTTCTGCAGCACCAGGAAAGGAGGAAACTGTGTCATTAGGAGCCCCCAGATCCCCTTGCTGGGACCCTGCCCACCCTGTCTGCCCCCCTGCAGCTCTGCTCTGATGGAGGGAGTGATCTGGGACAGGGGCTGTGACAGCATCCCAGCTCTGACCCCTCTGTCCTCCCATGCCCGCCATGGTGGGGATATTTTCCTAGTTCCTGCAAGGACACAGCACTGCCCACGTCCAACACGGGGAGCTGGCTCTGCACCCAAAGCCCTGGGGGGATGTTGCATCTTGCAGCCATGTCCCTGTCCCTGGGCAGTCCTGCTCCATCCCTGCACCCCAGGGCATAGAGTGACCCATGGCACCACCCATGGGTGGAGGAGCCTCATCCCAGTTTTGCAAGAAGAGAAACTGAAGCACGTGGTGATGAAACCACCCAGCTGAGCCCTGCGGCTCAGCTTTGGACTGGGCTTTGAACCACAGGGAGCCCAGTGCCTTGTGGATGAGGTGACATCCCCATCTCCAGACCCTGTTACCACCTCTGACCTACCCTGGTGGGCCCTACTGGGGCTTAAAAGCTCAGGGGGGGCACATTCCTGAGAGCTGGGGGACCCCAGCAAGGACACGAGGCCACCCTCACCTGCCCCTTGTAGGTGCCATAGGACTCAGTGCTGGAGATGCCACCATGTTTCTTGATCCACTCGTAGGCTCGCCACTCCTCGCCCCCATCGCAGGCGTAGTTCCCAAAGCCCCAGGAGCAGTCGATGAGAACTTGTTGGGACAGTGGGGTCAGCACGCCAGTCTGGGGGGGACATGTTGTAGGGATGGGCCCAGGCACCCCCAGGGCACCCTGGCCATCCCTATGGGGCATGTTCCTGCTCTCACCTTGAGGAAGAGGGCACCTTCCATTGCACCCGTCGTAGCAAAGCTCCAGCAGGACCCGCAGACAGCCTGGTCCTTCACAGGGGTCACAGCACCTGGGGACAGCGGGATGGGAGGGTGAGAGGCTGGGGTGGCACAAGGGGAGGAGGGCAAGTGGAAGGGAAACTGAGGGAGGAGTTGAGGACTTGCCGCACTCCCAGAGATAGTGCAGCCAGTGCTTGGTGCTAATAGGCTTGGTAGGACAAGAGGAAACAGCCCCAGGGTGCACCAGAGGAGGTTTAGGTTGGATATGAGGAACAATTTCTTCCCCAAAAGGGTTATCAAAAGCAGTGGTGGAGTGCCCATCACTGGAGGGGTTTCCAAGCCATGGAGATGTGGTGCTGAGGGACATGGGTTAGTGGTGCCCTGGCAGTGCTGAGTTAATGGTTGGACTCGATCTGAAATGTCTCTTCCAACTGAAATGATTCTATTATTCTAATCAGGGGGGTAAATACACCAGCAAACCTGTGGGACCCCTGCCCTTGGGTTGGGGCAAGCTCTGGGGGTGTCATTCCCAGCTTCTGGGGACATGAGGAGAAGCCAAATGTGGCTTCAAAGAATCATAGAATGTGTTGGGTTGGAAGGGACCTCTAAAGGCCATCTAGTCCAACCCCTCTACAATAAGCAGGGACATTTCTACCTAGGTCAGGTTGCTCAGAGCCCCATCAAGCCTGACGTTGAATGACTCCAGGGATGGGGCCTCCACCACCTTGGAGATGGCTCCAGATGTCACATCTGTCCCTGGGTCACCACACTGAATGAGGGCCAAGTTCTGACCAAGCCACCTTTTGCCAGATGAAGCCCTGCTTCAATCATCCGATGGCTGAGCAGAGTGGGGGCCACAGGGGGATGTGGGTCCCAAGGGACAAGCAGCCCCACAGGCTCCCCAGCACGGTGACGGGGAGTGGGATGGCTCAGTTGGACTTGGCACTGGCCTGGATGAGGAGCAGTCACACCCTCCAAACCACCACCTCGCACCAGCCCACAGCACCCTGACCCTGCACCTACCGTACATGCGCCAGTCAAGGCTCTCGGGCAGGATGAGGCCAGTGTAGAGCTCGGTGGGGAAGGGCTGCCCGTTGTTGGGAGCCCCGCTCCGACGCCGGCCCCGCAGCACAGCCAGCTCCTGGGGCGTGCGGTCAGCCAGATGGTTCAACGCCAGCGTGTAGGAGAGCGCGGCACGGTTCCTGGAGTGCACAAACCTGCCACAGAGCAGAGATGTGGCAAGAGGGGAGCAAGGGCACCACACCGGTCACCCCTTTCCCAACCACCCTACAGCCCATCTCCCTGGCATCACAGAATCCTGGCATGGTGAGGGTTAGAAGGGACCTCTGGAGATCATCTCATCCAGCCCCCCTGCTCCAGCAGGTCACCCAGAGCAGGGGGCCCAGGATTGTGTCCAGGCACCTTTGGAATCTCTGCAGAGAAGGAGACTCCACAACCTCTCTGGGCAGCCTGGGCCAGGCTCCCACACCCTCACACCAAAGAACTTTCTCCTCCTGTTCAGGTAGAACCTCCTGGGTTCCAGTTTGTGCCCATTGCCCCTTGTCCTGTTGCTGGGCACCACAGACAAGGGTCTGGCCCCATCACATCAGCCAGCTCCTCTGCCATCTCCTACCATGGATATGGTGCAGGTCCCCATCCCCAGGGGGTCAGCATCCCCCCCTCTGCCTGTACCTCATGTTGTGCACGAAGACGCTCTGCCTGTGCTCCAGCTCCCTCACCGAGCTGTACCGTCGCCCCAGCTGCCTGCGGTAGTGGTGGAAAACCTCATGGGCCCAGGGCTGGTGCTGTCCCACCAGGTCCTCCATGGGGTTTGCCAGCACCCGGTGCTCCACTGCACTTCCCGGCAGGACTCCGCACTTCTTAGTCTCTGGGGAGCAAGGAGGAGATGCCATCAGCCCAAGTCCCACTGGGCAGGATGGATGGGGCGGGGGGGCAGCCCAGCTCACCATTGATGGGGAGGTCAAAGATGGAAGCGGGGAAGCTGTTGTCAAACTCGGTGTAGGAGATCTCATACTTGTCGTAGTGGGAGCCCAGGAGGCTGTTGTAGCCCCACATCTCATAGTGGACGGGGGCCACCCCGCAGCTGGAGTTGGTCACCCACAGGGTGTAGATGTTCTTCTTCTGCGCCCAGTGGGTGATGTTCTGCCAGACTGCGCAGTACCGGCCCCGGAAGTATTCCTCCCGCAGGAACTGGGGGAATGTGGCATTAGGGATTGGGCGCTCTGGGTGGGGACCCCGTATCACCCCTGCCGTGCTCCGTCCTTCCCACCCAGCCCCTTTGCAGGAGCCCATTGTTCCCAGTGCACATACAGCACCTTCCACCAGTCCGCACTAGGCGCTTGGGGTGGATCCGGTGGCTACAAAGAATCATGGAATCATTTTGGTCAGAAGAGATCATTGAGTTGAACTGTTGACCCATCACTGTCAGGTCACCGCTAAACCATGTCCCTCAGCACCACACCTCCATGGCCATTATGTGGGCCAATGATTTGGCGTGCAACACAGGACAGACCCCCCCCATCCAGCTCAATGGCACACAAGGGACACCCCACCACGCACAGTGCCGTACGTGCACCCATAGCTGGGGGCCTGGCTGCACCCTCCAAAAGGTTCCAGGTTTTTCCTGTGTGTTTCCAAGCTCTTGTCCTAGGTACGGTTCTGTGTCCAGCTTGGTGACAGGTTGTTGTCCCCACCGCACGTGTGCTGCACATCTCCTGTTGCGCCCAAGCGCTGCCGGAGGCTGGGGCCGGCGGGAGCTGAGCCACCGTGCAGAGACTTGCCCAAGTCATCCCGAAACGTTCATGTGGGATGCGGCACGTCCCAACACGGCTGCCAGGGTTGGGAAAGAAGCTGGGAGTCCGGCCCTGATCCGGGTGGGGAAATGACCCTCCCTGTGCTTTGGGGTGTGGGGGCATGTCTTGGCCTGTCCCAGCACCCTGCAACCCTGGGATGCAGAGGAGCATCTCCAGCTGCCCCCACCCAGAGCCTGAAGACGGTCTGGACAGATCCAGGCTCTGGTGTTTCTCACCTTGAAGCCATCAATGTTGGGGAAGACGCTCTGAGCCTTGACCACATCCTCCTTGGAGCCGGGAATCTGGAAGCATCTCCTGGTGTTCACCTCCTTCTCAGTGGTCTCTGGTGTGATCTTGTAGCGCATCCCATAGGGCTTCACCGCTGCCAGCTGGTAGGTTATCACCTGCCCTGTGCCAGCGGGAAGGGGAAACTGAGGCACAGCGGTCCTGCCCATATCCTCCCTCTGCACTGGGACTGGTGTGGGATGAGCACAGCCCAGAGCAGATGGTGGGTGCCCTCCTACTTACCCTCATAATACTGGATCCGGCTCTTGTTTCCTGTCAGGTTGTACCAGGCTTCAAAGGGCTCCTCAATTTCAGCATAGGGCAGGTTAATGACACCTGCAGGGCCCCCCACATGGGATATGGGTCAGCCCTGAGGCCTCAGCACCCCGATATCCCTGCCCCAAGCCCTCAGCACCCAGAGAGCCTGCAGACCCCCAGCCGACCAAGCTGCTGTCCCCATGGATGCTGTGTCAGGGAGAGGCACCCAGCTGTGGGAAGCTGCCCCAGTTTGGCACTGGGGTGGCCTGGTCCTGCACGGTGCTGAGCATCCTCTGCTCCCCACCCTGTGGCAAAGGGCACTGCGGGGTCCTGTTACCTCGGACGTGGTAGATGGAGCCGAACTGGGGGGGTGAGCAGGAGAGCCCATAGTCCTGTCCTGAAAGGCAGAGAGGGGCAGGGGTGAGGGGGGGGCTGTCGTCTCCCCATAGTCAATAGCCCTTCCCGCGTGGGACAGTGGGGCTTGGCTGAAAGCAGCTCCACAAGCCCACCGGTGGCACGTGCAAAGGCCATGGATACACTGACACCCTCCCAGGGCCAGAGGCATGGTCAGCACCGTGCCGTGACCTGCCCGTGCTGCATCCCCAGGGCACCCCGGCTGCTGGGGGGGCTGTTGGGGTGATGTCTCTATGGGAGACAGCAGCGCCCTCCCAGTGCTGGTGGCCATGGCTTTGGGTGATGTTTCCAAGGGGGGGACACAGCCAAACTGTCCCCTAACAAGTAGGGAATGACAGAGGGGTGCCAGGGAGCTGCCTGGTCCTGTACAACATCTCCCAGTGACCTCCCCAACCTCCCTGTGGGCTCCCAGCTTGTGCAACCCCACGCCAACACACCCGCCGCTGGGAATGGGCCTTTCCCTCCATCAGCACCTTCTTCCTTCCCGGGAGCAAGTTGCTGGCAGCACCTGCCCCATGCCCAGCCCCGGGCAGATGGGACCAGCCCCGGCTCCGCTTCTGCTCCCGGAACGTGGAGCAGGCAGGGACCAGCATGTCCCATGAGTGCCCATCACCCTGGGGCTGGGCCCCCACAGACGGTTCCTCGGAGCGGGAGGAGGAGGAATGGATCCAGCAACCACCCAACAGTGCTCAGCTTTACAGCTGCTCAGAAAGGGGGGTCTCAGGGGGGCACGGTCCCCCCCACAGCCCTATCTCCTCCTGTTGCCTCCATCACCCTGCCAGGATTCCCAGCCTGCTCCGTGCAGGCGAAGCCAGGGAAAGAGCTCGGTTCTGCATGGATTAAAGCCCCTCTGGCTCAATTTAACCTTATTTTCACCCTTTCCATCCCCACCAAGCCCCCAAGGCAAACACATGCCCCCCGCTTCTTCACCGCCCCATCCCAACTCTCCTCTATCTTGAGGGAACTGCAAATCTGGGGACCCAACAAGCGAGAAGTCGTTTCCCCAGCCCTGCAGGGCAGGCAACATGACCGGGGGGAGACAAGACCTGCCTGGGTACCCCCAGCACCCACCCCCGGGTGTCCCCAGTGGGGACGGTGCCACGGGAGGACAGACTCACCCCGGACGGCGATGCAGAGCACAGAGCCTACGAGCCAGTGGAGAACCCCCATCCTCGCCACCCCGGCTGGCCCAGCACCAGCTCTCACCTTTCAGCCGAAGCCGGTGGAACCCGTCGGAGCTAATGCAGAAGTCGGGGCCCTCCCCAAAGGAGGGAAGGAACCGGCATCATGTGATGCCCAGCGGGGGTGCGCGGGGGGCCGGGCACCGGTGGGTGCTCGGCAGGGAGAGCGTGTCTCGGCAGGGTGCCCATGGAGCAAGGCTGGGTGCTGCAGGGAGGTGGGAGGTGCAGGGTGAGCCCCGAAGAGCAGACTGGATGGATCCATGGGAGCCTTCCCCCCCCCTCCCTTAATGTGACAGGGAAATGGGGTGCTCGGGGCCGTGCGACCCCTCTTTGTGCAAGGAGAAAGCCTCCCTGGGGCTGGGGAGCTCTTTGCCAGGCAGCCCTGAGGCTGGGGTGATGGGCAGGAGGCAGCGCTGGGGACTGGGGGGGTTCAGGGCTGGGAGCGGCTCGGCAGCAATGAGCCAGGCACTGAGACTGGGAGCACTGGGAGCCCTTTACTGGGGGGGCTTGAAGGGAAGGAGGGCTGAGCTGGCCGTGGGGCACAGGGAAACCCCCCGGGGTTTGGGCAGAGGAACCAAGCTTGTCACCCCCTGCTCAGCCGACTGCGAGGAGGGAAACTGAGGCACAGGGCTGAAAGGAAGAGCCTCGGCCAGCAAGGCAAGGGAGTGTTTCCACCCCCACCCACCTTCCCCCACACCCCTACCTGCTCCCGAAGGCTTTGGGGGCTTCCCTGCCCCTCGCTGCTGGAGCTCCAGCCTCCCCAGGCCGTGGGGACAGAGAAGGGGACATTCCTGGGTGGGGGGGAGGGTTGTATGTCACCACCACCCCCATTTCCATCCTGCACATGGGGAGCAGCTGGGAACAAGGCTGCCCCCCACCCCCCAAGGGGATGTCCCCAGGCTGTGACCTCCAGAGATGGAGGACCCCATGGCAGCCCCTCTCCCCACGGTTTGCTGGATGCACCCCCCCCGACACATGCTGCCTGCTCCTAGGGGTTGAGTGTTCAGCATCTCTGACACCCCAGGACCAGCCCTGTCCCCTCCATGGTGGCTGCCCTGTGCCAGAGCACCCTGGCAGGGTGCAGGCAGCTGGGGGGGGGCAGGCAGAGCTGAGGCAGCTCTTTTCAAGGTGAGGGGCATGTGCCCTCCCTGGGGCTGAAGCCAACTAGAAACACCTGGGCCCACAATTTGGGAAGGGCCCTGGGAGCCCAGGTGGAGCCCAGAAGGTCTCCTTGCTCTGCAGGTGACCTCTGGTGAGCAGCCCCTGGCCCTGCTGTGCCCTGTCCCCTCCCAGGGACACTGGCAGCGCTGGCTCCATCCCCAGCAGTGTCTAAATCCCCCCCACCCTAGCAAGTCCCAGAGAGCACCGAGAGCCTCCAAAGCTGGGATTGAAGGGGAGCTGGGATCCCAGAGTGAATCAAGGAGTGGCAAGGCGAGTGTGGCATCGGTGTGGGGGGCATGTCCCTGTCCCAGTGGGACCCCAGGACCTCCACCAGCCTTGGCCCCACCGTGAGAGCAGGAAACACCAGGGCCAGACTCACTGCACACAGGAAAGAGGTCAGCCTGTGAGGGCTAACCACAGAGCAAGGAGGATGAAGGCTCTGGAGAGATGAAGGACCCCCACCCACCAGCACACAATCCAGCCGGGCTGTGTGGGGAGACTGGGTGGCTGAGCTGGGAAGCAGCCAGCTCTGGGCTGGAGTGTGGCCACAGCTGCTCACCCCCCCCTGAGCCCCCTCACCCCCCCTTGGGATCACAGCCCCACGCCGGAAACTGCGGTGGGGGGGACACAAAAATATCACCAGCCCCTGGTTGTCAGTGTCCCTGCGGTGGGAGGGCGGCTGGGGGCTGGGGGGCTGTGCAGGATGGGGGCTGGGTGGAGCTGTGAGGGTTATTTCCAGCAGGGAGGTTTTGCCTTGGGGGGCGGGGGGCTGCCCCACACCCCAGATTTGCAACAAGGGACCCCCACTGAGACCCCCTGAGAGCTCAGGCTGGGTGCATTGGGGCTCAGGTAGGGTTCTGGGGGCTCAGATAGGGTGCTGAGGGGCTCAGGTGGGGTGCTGGGCAGCTCAGGCAGGGTTCTGGAGGGCTCAGGAAGGGTGCTGAGGGGCTCAGGTAGGGTGCTGAGGAGCTCAGGTGGGGTGCTGGAGGACTCAGGCAGGGTTCTGGGGGCTCAGGAAGGGTGCAAGGGGCTCAGATAGGGTGCTGAGGGGCTCAGATAGGGTGCTGGGGGGCTCACCCCCTCTTCCAGAACTTGCCGAAGTTTGTGGGTCTATGTAACCAAGCCAAATCTTGGGGTTGTCCCACCAGGAACTTTATCTGGACAAGGAGTAAATAAGGGTCCAGTGTCCAGTGGGCTACTGATGGCCACAGCAACTGCCAGAGCTGGCCTGGAGCTGCACCCCATCCTGGGGGGACACACGGGAGCCCCCCAGAACATGGTCCCTGCCGTCCAGTGGGCAAGGTGGGCTGCTCAGCACCACTCCACAGCTCTGCCCCGAGTTCACCGCGTCCCAGCAGACGGGACGATGGGTGAGGGGCAATGCCAGGCTCTGTCCCGCGATGGGTGCAGGTAGCACCCAGCCTGACACAGGCGGTCTCCGAGAGCGGAGCTGGATCCCACAGAGCCCAGTATCCCCTCAAACACGCCGTAAATCCCGGCAGGTAGAGATGGGGAGCTGCACTGGTGTCCCAGTGTGCTGCTGGGGACTGGGGACCCCTCAATACCATCTTGTCCCCATCAAAACCACCTCCATGGGCAGGTGGTGGGACTCCTTAATGCCACCCTGTCCATCCCAATGCCACCTCCATGGGCAGATGGTGTTAGACCCCTCGATGCCATCCTGTCCCCCCAGTGCCACCTCCATGTGTAGATGGTGGGACCCCTTGATGCCATCCTGTTCCCCAGTACCACTTCCATGGGCAGATGGTGTTAGACCCCTTGATATCATCCTGTCCCTCTAGTGACACTTCCATGGGCAGGTGGTGGGACCCCTTGATGCCACCCTGTCCACCCCAGTGTCACCTCCACAGGTAGATGGTGTTAGACCCCTCCATGCCATCCTGTCCCCCCAGTGCCACCCCCGCGGGCAGGCGATGGCCCCGGGCGGGCGATGCCGGAGGGGGAACCAGCGGCCGCCCGGGCTGGGCTGGCTGGTACAATGAACCATTGCCGGGAGCGCTGGGAGGAAGGGGGGGCGAGGGGAGGGGAAGCTCTTGCTCGGTTGCGAGAAGCTGCCGAAGAGAGGGGAAACACAGGCACGGCCGCTGCCGCTGTCCCCGCACGCAGCACCCCCCACCCT
>VZZY01017770.1:23457-34449 GCA_013400335.1 Eurystomus gularis
GGGGGGGGGTGAGGGACACGCACCTGCTGCCCCCCGCCCCACAGGTGCCCACGGATGGCGTTGCCAGCACCAGCAAGCGCTCACGGGGGGCTGCTGGGGGCTGAGCGCTCCCCAGGCAGGGCTGGGGACAGCTGGGGGGGTCTCAGGCCATGGCTCCCCCCGCTCCCCGCCGCTCTGCCTCGTCCCCGGTCCTTGGTGTGTCCCAAGGAGGGACAGGAACCCGCTGCTTCCTGCCCTGCACAATTCCCTCCCCGCCCCGCTCCTCCCGGGACATTGTATTTGGAGCCCTGGCCGGCTCCCTCCCTCCGCCCCTGCAGCCCCTCGGATCCGGGAATTGCTCTTCTTCCAGCGGAAATCCTGCTTTCCCAGCCAGCGATGGGGCTGGGAGGCCGGGGGGGTGTGTGAGGGGGGCTCCCTCCTCCTTGGACAGGAGGGGACACCTCCTGCCATGAGTCACCCCTTGCCATGGGTCACCTCTTGCCGTGGGACACCCCTTGCCATGGGACACCCCGTGCCATGGGGCACCCCATGCCGTGTGTGGGGAGGCTGGCAGGCGGGCTTAGGGAAGCTGATGTTTTTTGGGGGGTGATGAGTCCTTCCTACTCTGCCCTGGGGTATCGGCAGGGGGGGCAGCACCCTGCCACCTCCTGAGGCTGGCGCGGGGATGATGCCAGCCAAGCACCAGCCATGCCCAGCCAGAGCACAGCCAGTTTTGGGGGACCAGTAGCCTCTGAACCCCATCCTTCTCACGGGCATGCAGGGAAAGGGGTGTCCCCCTGGGCATCACCACTGGAGAGTGCCCAGGTATAGCACGGTGCCAGCACTGCCTTGCAATGGGCACATGCCCCCCCGTGTGCCTTAACCAGGGTGGGACACCCCACCAGGAAACCCACACTTGCTGCTGTCACCCCATTGGAACGTGCATCCCCTTCTGCCATCCCCGCTGGTGTCCCCACATCTCGAGGCAATCTGGAGCTGTGGGCTTGTGGTGTGGGTCTCTCCAGCTACAGCAGGACCTTCCTCTCCACCCATCTTCGCACCCCCTGGCCTTGGGACTCTGCTCCCATGGGGCCAGCTGGGAGCTGCAAGGGACTTGCCAGTCACTGGGTGAACTGGAGGGACTGGAGCATGAGCAGGGCTCTAGCCCAGGGCCCTGGTTCTGGGTTGCAGGGCTGGACTGGGGACTGGGAGCAGCAGGGAAGGAGCTGGGACGTGCCACCATCTGCCACCGTGCCAGGCCGAGAAGCGGGTGGTGGAGAGACAGGATGTGTCCTCTCATCCCTTCCTCAGGTCCTGGGCACAGGATGGAGACACAGCTCAGGGTCCTGTGTCCTAATGAACCACCTAAAATGAGGCACCATCCCTTCCTGCGCTGCGGCTGCTTCATGCCTCAGTTTACCCCCTGGGACCAGGGAGGTCCAGAGCCGTGGGATGATGGAGGAGCCCGGGCGGGCTCCGGGCTGGCCTGTGCAGCCCTCTCGGTTCCTCTTCCACCGGGGAGGCTGCGACAGGGCAGCGAGAGCCCCCAGGGTGCAGGGCCACAAGCAAAGGACAGGCATGTGACAAGGCATGAGGGGGGCACAGGGTACCCAAGGGGCTGCAGCCACCTGCTCAGCCCCACTGTGATCCCTGCCTGACCCCTCCCGGGCTGCCACTGTCCCCAGGGCCTGGGAATCTGCCAGCCCTGAGGTTCCCCTTGCTGGCCACAGCACCATCCTCTTCCTCCCCCGCCACCCCCATGCTGTGCTCCTGCTGCTTCCTCCTCCCGGGTTCCTCTGGCAGCTGCCCCCACGCTCCCCGGGGAGCTGTGGCATGCCCAGGTGCCAGGAGCTCACCCTCAGCCTGGCCACTCTGCCTTGTCCCCATGGCACTGGGTGCCCCCCAGCAGCCCCCGTATCTCTCCATGCAGCTGCATCCCCCCAGAACCTGACCCCTCCATCGGCATTGCTCCCCAGAGGGAAACGGAGGCAGGGGATGGGGTGATCCCCCTGAAGCGCCTCAGCACCGGGGAGGACACGCAGGGGGACACCGGTGTGCCCCAGGACATGGTGCTTGGGCGCAGAGCTGGTGATGGGGATGAACTGCCCCATGTCCCGGGTGGGGGGACCGGGGAGCAGATGGATGGATGGGCAGCCAGGGATGGGGCTGCATCACCCCCAGCCATGCCCGGGGGTGACGAGTTGGCTGGGTCTTGGCGCGGGGCGGGAGCTGGCAGCTCGGCCAGGACCGGTGCCGGTAGAGCCGGTGTGGGAAGGGCTCGGTTGCCATCTGCTCCCGGGCTCTGAGCAGCTCCTTTTTGGGAGAGCCGGGGCCAGACGCCAACATGCAGCCATCAGAGACGGGGCCGGCTGCGTCCCCTCCCCAGGGGTGGCACAAGGGGGATGGTTTTTGTGCCACCCTGCCTGGTTGGGAGGTGGCAGGGACCCGCTCGGGGTTTGGAGGTGCCCAGAGAAGGGGAAGAGTGGGTGCAGCATGGGCACGGCAGCAGATTAACCCTGTGGTGCTGCATCCTGTCTTGGATCAACACCACTGTGGCCAGCAGGACCAGGGCAGGAATTGTCCCCCTGCAGTGGGCTCTGGGGAGACCACCCCTTGAATCCTGGGGTCAGTTTTGGGCCCCTCACTCCAAGAAGGACCTTGAGGGGCTGAAGCGTGTCCAGAGAAGGGCAACGAAGCTGGGGAAGGGTCTAGAGCAGGAGTGTGGTGAGGAGCAGCTGAGGGAGCTGGGGGTGTTGAGCCTGGAGAAAAGAAGGCTCAGGGGAGACCTTCTGGCTCTGCACAACTCCCTGGAAGGAGGTTAGAGCCAGGTGGGGTTGGTCTGTTCTCCTAAGGAACAAGTGACAGGGCAAGAGGAAACAGCCTCAAGTTGCACCAGGGGAGGTTGAGGTTGGAGATGAGGAAGAATTTCTCCCCTGCAAGGGCTGTGAAGGGCTGTGCCAGGCTGGGCAGGGCAGTGGTGGAGTCCCCATCCCTGGAGGGGTTTCCAAGCCATGGAGATGTGGTGCTGAGGGCCATGGGTTAGTGGTGCCCTGGCACTGCTGGGGGAATGGTTGGATTTGATGATCTTAGAGGTCTTTTTTGACCAAAACAATTCCATGATTCTGTGGTATTTCGGGTTTGCTCTCACCTAGAAGATGCTCTTTGCCTGCCCAGTCCCTGGCGGCAGCCAGGGCAGCACCACCACCATGCTCAGCACAGAAGCTCAGCAGAATGGGAAGTTTCTGATGCCGTGATGCCGGCAACAGGGCGAGTGATTCCCACCCAGAGGGAACAGGGTTTACAAGAGCTGGGAATATTTGTCAGCTGAAATAGCTACTTATTGTCAGCAGAAATAAAACCCCAACCAGCCAAACCCTCTCGGATTTGGCAACGTCTGCAGTGACCATAGCCTTGCCACACTGCTGATGTCGAAAGCGAAGGTGGAAGGGTGAGAGCTGGGCCCTTTCCACCCCCCTGCTGAGAGAGAGGAAAGAATCAAAGACCATGATGGGGGAAACCCGCCTGAAACGTCTCATCCGCCCAAAAACCTCCGTCTCCTGCTCTCCAGACAGCAAGGGCCAGGACATGGCTGCCAGGTCAAATCCGGCTTCACGGCACCTTCCCTCTGCAGAGTTCATGACCAAAAAACGCTCTACCCAGCCCAAACTGGGCAGACTAGTGCGGGTGGGTGTCCAGCACCCAGGGGAGGTGACGGGGCTGGGGAGAGAAATGTCTCCTTGCAGCCATGGTGGGAGATGTCCGATTTCCTCCCCCTCCGCCGCGACACCTTCGCTGCCGAGCGCGGCCCCGTCCGGAAGCCCACGGCCCCGACCGCAGCGATGCGAGCAGAGCCCTTCCTCCCCAAAACACCAGTTCCTCTGCTGAGGGGACTGGGACGGGGACGCTTCGAGGGCTCCTTTCCACCCAGCCTGGCTCCCTCCGGCCTCAGGGCAGCGGGGGTGGCGGGGGTGGGGTTGCACATCTCCCCTTGAAGGGAGGTGATCGCTTTGGTGAGGATGAAGTGGGAGAAAAACCTGCTCAAGGATGTGGTTGCAGCCCGTGCAGGGGTGTTACAGCCCAGGCAAGGGTGTTTTAGCTCATGCAGAGGGGGGGTTAGCTCATACAGGGTTGTTCCAGCCCATGCAGGAGTATTGCAGCCTGTGCAGGGGTATTGCAGCTCATGGCAGGGGTGTTTTGACCCTTGGAGGGGTGTTATAGCCCTTGGAGGGGTGCTTTAACCCATGGCAGGGCTGCTGCAGCTCTTGAAGGGGAGTTTCAACCCTTGGAGGGGTGTTGGAGCCCATGGCAGGGGTGTTTCAACCCTTGGAGGGGTGTTGGAGCCCGTGGCAGGGGTGTTCCAGAGCTCTCCACCTGATGCCCCCCCTGTGCCCACAGGTGCCTCTTCTCCCCGAGGTGACATGGAGCAGCTGAAGTGACCCGAGGAGCTGTCACAGTGAGTGGGGTGGCTGTGGACGGGAGCACTCATGGGTGCTGGGGGGGGGATGCGGGGTCCCCAAGCAGCTCAGCCTTCCTCAGCCCGGGTGGCAATGCCCAGTGGGACCCTGGTGTCCCCACGTCACACCCAGCTCGCTGTGCCGGGGGGTGGGGGGACCCCGCTTCTCCTGGGGCTGGGGTGGGTGGGCAGGGGCTCATGTGTTCACCCCAGTGCCTCCAGCTGGGACCTCAAACTGTGTGCAGAGCTCCCGGTCCCTCTGTCCCGCAGGCCGTGCCCAGGATGGGATGCGTGCACTGCAAAGAGAAGGGGTCCAGCAAAGGGCAGGTGGGGGGCGAGGTAGAACACCCCCCGCCCCCCACCTCCCAGTACGACCCCGACCCCACGCAGCCAGGTGCCATCTTCACCCGCATCCCCGACTTCAACAACTTCCACGGTTCTGCGGCAGTGCCCTCGGTTCCATCCTTTATGGGGCCGGGGGGGTACAGCTCCAACACGATACAAATGAGGAGTGGGGGCATCACAGGTCAGCAGGGGGGGGCTGAGTGATGGGGAGGGGGTAGTCTGGGGTGTGGGAGAGGACCTGGGGGCTCACCGTGGTCCCCTCCGTGCGATGCAGGTGGGGGGGTGACGCTTTTCATTGCCCTGTACGACTACGAGGCCAGGACGGAGGATGACCTGACCTTCCAGAAAGGGGAGAAATTTCACATCATCAACAACACGTGAGCTCCCCTGGCCCCCCAGCACCCCCATGGCACCCTAGGGAGGTGCCCCCGTGCCGTGGGTACCCCCTGCAGGACCCACACTCAGGACCCAAGCTCTGCCTCAGCTCCATTGCTGGGTACCTGCAAGAGAGCCAGGGCCACGTGTGTCATGAGTTGAGTGGTCTCAGCAGAGATGGGTGCCCACCATGGTGGGGGAGAGAAGGTCTGGGGGTGCCGTGTGTGGGGAGGAGAGCTGCAGGGCAGCCAGGTCTGTCTGTCTGTCTGTCCCTTATCCTCACTCTCTGTCCCTCTTTCCCCAGGGAGGGTGACTGGTGGGAGGCCAGGTCGCTAAGCTCGGGCACCACGGGCTACATCCCCAGCAACTATGTGGCCCCCATGGACTCTATCCAGGCAGAAGAGTGAGTTTGGGAGGGGGCAGGGATGGAGGGTGACCCCCAACCCCACCTGCCTCGGGTGCCTGGCAAGCCCTGGCAGCACCACAGGGGTGGTGGCACGGGGCTGTGGCACAGGGCCATGGCACAAGGTCCCTGTGGGTGCTGTGGTGCAGGGTGCCCGTGGGTGCCCCTCGTCCATGCCCGCCTGGCGCTGAGCCCGGTCCCCTGGCAGGTGGTACTTTGGGAAGATCGGGCGCAAGGATGCAGAGCGGCAGCTCCTGTGCCACGGCAACTGCAGGGGCACCTTCCTCATCCGGGAGAGCGAGACCACAAAAGGTATGGGGACAGGGATGGGGACACTGGGGGCTGCACCCTGTGCCCCCCCGACCCCCCCTGACCCATGCCCCCACCTAGGTGCCTACTCCCTCTCCATCCGGGACTGGGACGAGGCCAAGGGAGACCACGTGAAGCACTATAAGATTCGGAAACTGGACAACGGGGGCTACTACATCACCACCCGCGCCCAGTTTGACACTGTCCAGCAGCTGGTCCAGCACTATATAGGTAGGGTGGGATGGGGGGCACGGGGGGGAGAGGTGTGCAGAGGGGTGATGGGGAGGAGTAGGGAAAGCCCAGGAGCCCCCTTTGGCTGGGCTAACTGGGTTTAACTGGAGAAGGGGGGGACTGTTCTGGTGGTGACATTAGGGGACTCCCCCTTCTTCCGTGTCCTCGATGCAGGGAGCACCCAGCCTCTCCGGAGAAGGTAAATGTCCCCTGGGTCTGGGGGGGTGGGCGTCAGCCACTGCCCCGGCACAGCCCCCCAGGACTGGGGGTCTAGCCCTGCTGGGGGGGTGCGGGGCTGTCCCTGGAGTGGGGAGGGGGGTGCACCCCATTTATGTGCCTGCATGTTGGGAGCACACAGGAGCCTGGGGGATGCCCCGGGTAGTGGGTGGTGGGAAAGTGCTGGCTGGGGGGGGGGTCCATGCCCAGGCTGATGCCTGTTGTCCCCCCCCGGTGCCACAGAGCGGGCGGCCGGGCTGTGCTGTCGCCTGGCCGTGCCGTGCCAAAAAGGAACACCCAAGCTGGCCGACCTCTCGGTCAAAACCAAAGACGTGTGGGAGATCCCCCGCGAGTCCCTCCAGCTCCTCAAGAAACTGGGCAACGGGCAGTTCGGGGAAGTGTGGATGGGTAGGGCCCAGCGGGCAAGCTGGGGCAAGCGGTGGGGGGGGGCAAAGGAGGCACCCCCAGGCCTGGCACCAGGGAAGGGCTCCTGACAGGCTGAGTGACACCAGTTTGCTGACATGGGGAAACAGAATCATAGAAGAGACCTTTAAGATATAGTGGGCCCCTCACTCCAAGAAGGACATTGAGGGGCTGGAGCGTGTCCAGAGAAGGACAACGAAGCTGGGGAAGGGTCTAGAGCAGGAGTGTGGTGAGGAGCAGCTGAGGGACCTGGGGGTGTTGAGCCTGGAGAAAAGGAGGCTCAGAGGAGACCTCCTGGTTCTGCACAAACTCCCTGACAGGAGGTTGGAGCCAGGTGGGGTTGGGCTCTTCTCCCCAGGAACAAGTGACAGGACAAGACAAAATGGCCTCACGTTGTGTCAGGGGAGGCTTAGGTTGGAGATGAGGAAGAATTTCATTGTGGCAAGGGCTGTGAAGGTCTGTGCCAGGCTGGGCAGGGCAGTGGTGGAGTCCCCATCCCTGGAGGGGTTTCCAAGCCATGGAGATGTGGTGCTGAGGGCCATGGGTTAGTGGTGCCCTGGCAGTGCTGGGTTAACAGTTGGACCTGGTGATCTTCAAGGTCTTTTCCAACCAGAATGATTCTATGATTCTAAGATCATCAGGTCCAACCATTAACCCAGCACTACGAAATCAATGTCCCAGGCCTTGCTCCAGGGTCACAGCATGTGCCCCAGGACGCCCCATGACATCCCTGCCTGGGCAAACAGACCCCCCCGTTTCAGATGGGACCACAAGCAGGAGACAAAACCAGGCCGGGGGGTTCCCTCTTTGTCATTCTCTTCCTCCGGCGCCCTGCACTCCCTCTGCTCGGCATGTGCATGCTGCATTCATCCCATCGCATCCCCTCCCTCCTCCTCCTCTCCCATGCCCCCCCTCCCTGCAGAGTGTAACGATGGGTTGTGCCATCTGCTAACCTGCCCCTGCCCTGCTATGAAGCCCCAGACCCTGGGATTAGCTAAAGATGCCTGGGAAATAATGCGGGAATCCATCAGCCTCGACAAGAAACTCGGCATGGGATGTTTCGGAGACGTGTGGATGGGTAAGGCTGGCCCGGCCGGCCGGGGGGGCTGGGGAAGGCAGGGTGGGCAGGAGGCGTCTGGTCCTGCCCTGGCAGGCAGCATCATGGGCTGTCAGGAGGTACCCACTGCTGGGGGAAGATGGCAGCATGGCACAGGCTCCCCCGCGGAGGGATGGGGAATGGGGTAAGGCTGCTTTTGGGACATGAGCTCACGGGTGACTTGTCCCCAGGCCATGGGGTGAGGGGGGCTCCTTGTCCTGGGTGGGGTATGGTGGTATCACGCCCCTTCCTTGCCCTGCCCTGATTTCCTTGCTCCTCCATCCATGCAACCTGCCATCCATGCAGCCCTCCATCCATCCATCCATCCAATCAAGCACGCACCCCTCCATCTACACCCCCTTCCATCCCAGCCCTGCCAGGGCTGGCTGTCCCCTGGGGCTCGTAGTGACCCCATGTCCCCACCTCAGGGACGTGGAACGGCACCACGAAGGTGGCGGTGAAGACGTTGAAGCCGGGCACTATGTCACCCGAGGCCTTCCTGGAGGAGGCTCAGATCATGAAGCGGCTGCGGCACGACAAGCTGGTGCAGCTCTACGCTGTGGTGTCTGAGGAGCCCATCTACATTGTCACTGAGTTCATGAGCCAGGGTGAGTGGGTGGCACTGCCCAGGGGACCCCTCCAGCTCTTCTGAGAACCTCACCCTGCCTGGGCATGGCCAGGGTGGACAGAGAGCTGTTCGCAGGGGTGGGGACTTGCAGGAGAAAGCACCCTTGGGTGGGCACGGCTGGTTTTGGGTGCTTTGACTGGTACCCTCTACCCACAGGCAGCTTGCTGGATTTCCTGAAGGACGGGGACGGCCGCTACCTGAAGCTGCCCCAGCTGGTGGACATGGCTGCCCAGGTACTAGGGAGGCTGGCACAGGGTGGGGGTGCCCCCAGGGAGTCCATCCAGGGGGTCCTCACTGCTCCCCCCCCAGATCGCGGCGGGCATGGCCTACATCGAGCGGATGAACTACATCCACCGGGACCTGCGTGCTGCCAACATCCTGGTGGGAGACAACCTGGTGTGTAAGATCGCTGACTTCGGCCTCGCCCGCCTCATCGAGGACAACGAGTACACAGCACGCCAGGGTGGGGACCACTGCCCTGGCCCCTCCATGCTGCCACCCACCCTGGGCCTGGGGACCATCACTCCCAATGCTGGGGGTCCTGGGTGATGGGTGCCCCAGGGGAGGGGTACCCTGGGTGATGGGTGCTCCAGGTGATGGGTGCTCCGGGTGATGGGTACCCCAGAGGATGGGTGTTCCAGAGGATGGGTGTCTTGGGTGATGGGTATTCCCGGGGATAGATGCTACCCTGGAATGATGGGTACACCAGGGGATGGGTGCCCTGGGTGGTGGGTACACCAGGCGATGGGTGCCCTGGGTGGTGGGTACCCTGCATGATGGATGCTCCCAGGGAGTGGGTGTCCTGGGGGATGAATAACCTGCATGATGGGTATCCCAGGTGATGAGTATCCTGGGGATTGGATGCCCCAGGTGATGGGTACCCTGGGTGCAGAGGGCCCCCTGTGCCTCGGGTGCTGGGTGCCCCAGGTGCATGATGTCCCAGTGCAAGATCCTCCCAGTGTGGGGTACCCTGGGTGCAGGACACCCTCAGAACAGGGTGTCCCCGGTGCTGGGTGCGCCAGGTGTGGGTGCAGGTGCCTGGGCCGTGACTCACTTGCCTCCCCTCGTAGGTGCCAAGTTCCCCATCAAGTGGACGGCCCCGGAGGCTGCGCTTTTTGGGAAGTTCACCATCAAGTCCGACGTCTGGTCCTTTGGCATCCTCCTGACCGAGCTGGTGACCAAAGGCCGGGTGCCCTACCCAGGTACGGCCCCACCAGGGCAGAGGGCACCCTTGGGGCAGCGGGGTGTGGATAGGGCAGGGGCCAGCCCTCCCCAGCACCACCACCAGCAAGGCTTGCTCTGCACCCCAGTTTCCCCAGCAAAGCGCCCAGCATCAGTGCTGGGCTCCCGATCCGGAGCAATGCCGTTGTGTCCCTCGGCGTGCCTCAGTTTCCCTGCCGGCTTGGCCCGTGGGGGTGCTGGTTGCTGAGCCCAGGCGTTCCTTGTCACGCAGGGATGAACAACCGGGAGGTGCTGGAGCAAGTGGAGCGGGGCTACCGCATGCAGTGCCCGGGCCACTGCCCCCCGTCCCTGCACGAGGTGATGGTGCAGTGCTGGAAGCGGGACCCCGAGGAGCGTCCCACCTTCGAGTACCTCCAGTCCTTCCTCGAGGACTATTTCACCGCCACCGAGCCCCAGTACCAGCCGGGAGACAACCAGTGACCCCAGGCGCTGGCACCCCCCAGCCGGCCTCTGGGGTGCCTCCTGGACAAGTCTCCCCCTTTTTTCAAGGGGGTGTTGCTCCTTTTGCCTGTGCTCCCCCCTCAAAAAACGCCTTGTTGAGGGATGCTGGGGAGAACACGGGGCTTTGCACAAGGGTTTTCGACTCAGAGATGGGGCAAAGCTGTGCCCCCACCCCTGCAGGCACCCCCCCAGCCCCTCTGTCGTTGCCTTCACACCCAGCTTTGAACCGGAGAAGTGCTTTGGCTGGGGGGAGGAGGGTGGGGTACCCCACCGTGCCCCCCCAGACACCCCTACCCCACAGCAGCAGAGGCCTCAGGGCAGGGGGGGGCTCCAGGTGCCAACCCCAATCTCCTCTCCCCCAGCTCAGCTCTGTGCACCTGGGGGGTTCAGCCCCCCCAAATCCTGGCACTGACCTGAGGAAGGTCACCTCACCCCCCCACTTTATATCGTCTTTAATTTATAAGATTTTATAGCCACCACCCCAGCAGCCATCTCACCCCCAGGGATCCCTGGTTTTGGGGGGATCCCTGTGCCCCCCTCCCCTTTATCTCCTCTCCTTATAGTAGAGCCAAATCCTGAAAGCCATAAACCTCTGCTTGCAGTGGTGGGGGGGAACAAGGGGTCCTGGGGGGTGGACAAGAGGCCCTGGGGGGTCCCACGGGCCCAGGCTGGGGGGAGGCAGCTCTTCCCCGGGGGCTGTTTCCTGCTGCCCCACGAGGGGCAGGAGATGGGTACGGGATGGGGTCACCCCCACCGCGCTTGGGGGTTCCTGGCTGCAGCTTGGCTCAACCCCCTGCAGCAAAATTAACGGGGGCTGGTGGGGGGACTCAGGGCACAATGTGAATGTGATG
>VZZY01017776.1:1702-20335 GCA_013400335.1 Eurystomus gularis
CCCCTCGCAGCCACCATCTTGGCTGGCGGCCGCCATCTTGGGTGGAGCGGCCGCTGGGGGACGGGAGGGGCTCGGGCAGGACCCAGCTGGTGGCCGACAGGGCGCCCCGGTGACAGGCAGCCCAACCGGCGTCCGAGGGGCTCCGGGCCCCCACTCGCGGGACGCGCTCCCACGGCCCGAGGCGTCTCCCCGCTCCCCCGCCCAGCTCCAGACACGTCCGAGGGGCTTTCGGCACACTTCGGGACTCTTCGCGCGCTCGTCGGGGACACCCGAGAGCGGCCGGCCCTCGTGGNCGGCGCTGGGGTCCGGCCGGCCTGCGCTGGGCTTGGGGGTACGGGGTTTACTGAGAGCCAGGGCAGGCCCCGCCTGGAGCGGGCCCGGTGGTGCGAGGCTGTCGAGCTCGGACTGAGTGGGTGGCGAGAGTAGAGAGCCCCGCGGGCCTGGCCCTGGCGGGGCAAGGGTGCTCCCCGCCGGAGCGAGGGAAGGTGCCCTGTGGGGCTTGGGCTCTCCCGGGCTGAGGCCTCGCTGAGGGGCCGGCCGGTACTGTGCGTGCCTCGAGTGCTTCATCAGGAATGGTGTTCCGTCATCGCTAATTGGAGAGGCAGGAGGTGACTGCTGAATAAACCCCATTAACTCCATACGGGAAAAACTCCTTGTTAAGGCCCGGCCATTTTAATTAGATAGTCTGAAAAATTCCATTTCTTGTTGTTAGCGGTGAATGGGAGAACCTTTCCTGGTGTCTTGAGAGGGTTGGCCAGTGGGTTTCTGTGGAATGTGGTTTCTCAGAAAATTATTTCTAGCCCTCATGGTTTGGTAATGTGTACTAGGGGAAGGCCACTGGGGATTGTAATGATCTAATCTTGCTGTCTACTGCATAACATGGGTTGGGTCACTTAACCTTTGGTTTGCCAAGGCCTTGGGGCTGTGCAGCAACTGAATAATTAAAAAACCCCAATCTGCAGATGTGAGTTACTGGGGAGCAAACAGTGCTGGAGAGTTGAAATACTTTGGGTTGCACATTGAGAAGTAATTAAATATGCTGGCCAATGAAAATGATCTTCAGGTGTCTTGGGTTTGTTTCTGAATTGTAGAGTATCATGTTGTGTCCTTGGGTTGCAGAGTCCTTTTACAAATACAGTATTTACTTTTGAGAGTGTTTTGTCTGATTTTGTTACTTCATTATTTTTTTTTTAGGACTCTGCTTTGCATTTTTTGATGTGATGTACCTGTAGAATTTTAGAGTTTAAAATGACTTCAGAGGCATCCAGCTCTGCCTTCTGCAGTGAGAGAGGTGCAGGTGTTCCTCATCATTCCAGACCAAGACTTGCCAAATCTTTCCCTCTGAGCCAGGGGGATTCAATGGCCTCCTGAAGTAACGCGCTGCCCTGTTTTACTATGACTATAGCCATGAAGAAACTTTTACAGATATTCTCTCTAAATCTTTACTGCAAATCAAGCTGTTTGGGCAATCTTAGCTTGCAAACAAAGGAGGCAGAGCAATGTTAACAATTGCTTTCTCAGTGCTGCCATTTCCCTGGTAAGTGTACAAGGTTTAAGCCATTGCCTTATGCTGCACATACATATATGTGCGAAAGCTGTCCTCCAGCTCCTNCCTTGCGCGCGCGCTCCCTGGAGCCAGGGCGGAAGTGCAGGTGGGAGACGTCAGTTCCGGAGAGTGACGGAGCGGCGGGTCAGAGGCGGCAGCAAAATGGCGGCCCCTGAGGAGCGGGAGCTGACGGCGGAGCAGACCGAGAAGCTGCTGCAGTTCCAGGTGCCGCGTCGAGGGGGGCCCGTACCGGCCGGCGAGAGCGGAGGAGGCTGCATGCGGGCACGGAACGGGCAGGGCCGAGCCCACCCCGCCGGCGCTGGGGTCCGGCCGGCCTGCGCTGGGCTTGGGGGTACGGGGTTTACTGAGAGCCAGGGCAGGCCCCGCCTGGAGCGGGCCCGGTGGTGCGAGGCTGTCGAGCTCGGACTGAGTGGGTGGCGAGAGTAGAGAGCCCCGCGGGCCTGGCCCTGGCGGGGCAAGGGTGCTCCCCGCCGGAGCGAGGGAAGGTGCCCTGTGGGGCTTGGGCTCTCCCGGGCTGAGGCCTCGCTGAGGGGCCGGCCGGTACTGTGCGTGCCTCGAGTGCTTCATCAGGAATGGTGTTCCGTCATCGCTAATTGGAGAGGCAGGAGGTGACTGCTGAATAAACCCCATTAACTCCATACGGGAAAAACTCCTTGTTAAGGCCCGGCCATTTTAATTAGATAGTCTGAAAAATTCCATTTCTTGTTGTTAGCGGTGAATGGGAGAACCTTTCCTGGTGTCTTGAGAGGGTTGGCCAGTGGGTTTCTGTGGAATGTGGTTTCTCAGAAAATTATTTCTAGCCCTCATGGTTTGGTAATGTGTACTAGGGGAAGGCCACTGGGGATTGTAATGATCTAATCTTGCTGTCTACTGCATAACATGGGTTGGGTCACTTAACCTTTGGTTTGCCAAGGCCTTGGGGCTGTGCAGCAACTGAATAATTAAAAAACCCCAATCTGCAGATGTGAGTTACTGGGGAGCAAACAGTGCTGGAGAGTTGAAATACTTTGGGTTGCACATTGAGAAGTAATTAAATATGCTGGCCAATGAAAATGATCTTCAGGTGTCTTGGGTTTGTTTCTGAATTGTAGAGTATCATGTTGTGTCCTTGGGTTGCAGAGTCCTTTTACAAATACAGTATTTACTTTTGAGAGTGTTTTGTCTGATTTTGTTACTTCATTATTTTTTTTTTAGGACTCTGCTTTGCATTTTTTGATGTGATGTACCTGTAGAATTTTAGAGTTTAAAATGACTTCAGAGGCATCCAGCTCTGCCTTCTGCAGTGAGAGAGGTGCAGGTGTTCCTCATCATTCCAGACCAAGACTTGCCAAATCTTTCCCTCTGAGCCAGGGGGATTCAATGGCCTCCTGAAGTAACGCGCTGCCCTGTTTTACTATGACTATAGCCATGAAGAAACTTTTACAGATATTCTCTCTAAATCTTTACTGCAAATCAAGCTGTTTGGGCAATCTTAGCTTGCAAACAAAGGAGGCAGAGCAATGTTAACAATTGCTTTCTCAGTGCTGCCATTTCCCTGGTAAGTGTACAAGGTTTAAGCCATTGCCTTATGCTGCACATACATATATGTGCGAAAGCTGTCCTCCAGCTCCTAGTCCCTTGCTGTAAGGTATTGTAGTACTTATTAATCTATGGAATCTGGACAGATAGGACCAGCTGCAGTCATCAGTGTCCCTGTTGCTATTTTGAAAACCCTGTGGGCAGCTGTGAAACTAAAGAATCCTGTTTCCTAATGCTACCTGGTGTTGCCATGGACAGCAGGCTGGGGGCTGGAGGGGAAGGAGAAGGAGTCAGAAGGATTGATCCTTGCATTAGTCCAGCTTCCTGTTGAGCCCTAATTTGAAGTGGAAGAAAATGCTCCTTAGACTATAAAGGGGATAAATTTGCAGTTAAAAGACAGTTATTGTCCAGAGCCTGATGTGAAAGCTGGAGTCCAGAAGGCTTCAATACCAGGATCCTTAGCTTTATGCTTTCATTTTGATGCATTGTCATAAGTAATTTGTACAATATTCTGTGGTGGCCGAGCATTGTACTTCCACAGAAGGTGGCTTGCCAGTGGTTTCAAACTGAAAGAGGGTAGATTTTTATCAGATATTAGGAAGAAACTCTTCACTGTGAGGGTGGTGAGAAACGGTAACGGGTTGTCCAGAGATGTTGTGGATGCTTCATCCTTGGAAGTATTCAAGGCCCGGTTGGATGGGGCTTTGAGCAACCTGGTCTAGTGGGAGGTATCTCTGCCTGTGGCAGGGGAGTTGGAACTCTATTATCTTCAAGGTCCCTTCCAACCCAAACCATTCTGTGATTCTATGATTAGATGAATGTGAATGAAGAAGAAGAGCGGACTAGGAAAGAAGGGAATGAGGATAGCAAAGATGAGGTAAGGAATAGCAGAAAAGGCCCTCAGTGGTGTTACAGTTAAATGGAGAGCCAGGAGGAAGCATTGAACAAGAGCTCTAGATGTCCATTCAACCAGCAAACAGCTGTGCTGGGTGAAGGTGCTATTGTCTTACACTGTTTATCCTCCTCCTGCTGGAAATTGTTCCCTCTGAGGTAGAGGTGAACACCTACTGTCCTGTTTGTGGTGCAAGCCATTGGGGTTAGAGCTTAAATACGTGTTTTGCATTAATTCCACTGCTGTTTGCTTGGTGTGTTTTGGTAGCGCTTGCATAAACAGCTCTGCCGGCAGAACAATGGAGGAACCTCTTCCTACAGTTAGAAGAGCTGCTACTGCTATGGCAGGTTAATGGTGCTAAAAAAAAGTACCGATAAGGAGAGATAATTGGGATAAACTTGAAATAAGAGCAACACAGCACTCTTGTGTGCTTTCAGCCTCCCATTTACTGCCAAAACATTGGCTAATGTAAAGGAATAAAAGCATCTAAATTTTTCATCTGTCAAGACTTAGCTGGCTTGATATCTGTAGAGAGAAACTTGATGTGAACAGTGTAAGAAAGCTGTGGAGATAGAGATCCACTTGGGACATGGAAGAAACAGCAGAGCAGCTTTTGTAGGATCTTACTGATCTATGCCCATTACACTTGGGCTCATGTCTAATGTTATAATATGCTAATGTGAAGTAATGGAGCATTATTTGCACGGGAAAAAGTTAGTGCTTGTGATACGATACCATCTTGAACTGAACTGAAGAAAACAAAACACTGAACACTGAAAATATCGCTAATGTGAAGAGGAAGGAGGAAAAAAACTCCAGATGTCTTTCCTACTCAATGTGTTGCATAGTGATTAAAACTCTCATAAAGGTATTTGCTGTAACATGCAAAGAGAAGCTCTTGGTAAAGGCTTTTTTTTTTCCGTCTTGAAGTCAGATGTTCTTTACCCTTGGAAACATAATTATCTGGAATTGGGCAGTGGGTTGGGAATGAAGAGCAGTGCCAGTTCCAGTCCTGTGGCTTTGCATCTCTTACGCTGTGTTTCAATGTACAACCGTATCCGTAGAGGGAACGGTTTCTTAAGTCCAGTTTACAACCTTTGTCCACTCGGGTATTCCTTCTGCTTCTGAAGCGTGGAATTGCACTGTCTACTGCATCAGTATTGAGAAGATTTGAACATTCTGAGCAGGCTCAAAGGTGAGGGGTGCAAATAATAATAACCAGCAGCAGTTTCAGTGTGCTTTAGGATAGCACTCTGCTTTGAGCGATGTTAACAAGGCAGTAGTGAGCTTTTCTGGCATTTGTGGTAGTTAATACTGTTTTTCTAAACGTTATCTGCTGTCTTGAGCTTTGATCCACATTTATTTGAAGGTTTGAGGGTGCTAGTTCAATGTGATTAATTTTAACTACGGAGGCTTTATCTTTTTGTTAGTTACTATGTGTAAGATACATGGTCTTTGAAGCAGCTAATGAGAGACTACAGTGAGTAGGAAACTAGCAGTTAGGGACTGAACGGAAGATACTGTTTGTTCTTAGTTTTAATGATACTGAGAATGCGCTCATTTGTCTGGCAAGTGAATCAAGCAGTTTGCATCTAGCCACTAGATTCCCCAGGAAGCTAGAACTGGTGCAATGGACGTGATGCGGTGTTTCAAGTTTCTAATCTGTTCCTGTGACTAAGGTGAAGCATTGGCCCATAGAAGGTACTGAGATAACAGTGTAAATGGTCATTGGGAGTGATGAACGGTATCAGCGTTTACCAGCAAGTGTTGTCTAAACTGATAGCTGAACTGTCTTCCTACAGTTCTTCCATTGAGTGCAAGTTGTTCTGAACATGTATGTGTCTTCCTGAACACCCTGAAACTGTTGTGTGTCTATCTTATGGAGAACATTAAAATAACACTCAAAGTTGTTCAGTTTTAAAAGCTCCTTTACACAGGCAAGTTCTTTTTCCTGCAGTGTTTAATTGTGCAGATTTGTTCATCAGGAGGGTGGTGGGAGTGCCAGGCATAGAGCTGCTGGGGTGGTTTTGTCACCTCTATTTTGTGTTGAGAGTAATTGTATTAAGACACTAAGAAAAGAAGTAGATTCACCTCCACGTGGAAGTGCTGTTGTAGAAGACTGAGATGCCCGTTGCTGTAATGGTGGTCAGGAAGGGAGGAGGTAGCAGGCCTGTGGTCTGGCTTTGTGGACCTCAGTAGGTCTTGCAAATGCTGCAGTGATTCAGTGCTCATTAAATGCTTGTTGATAGTTCTGCATGGCTGTTACTTTGGTGCTGCTTTCTGACCTAAAACTGGTAGAGAATTTTGCATAATTAAAAAAGGAGGGGATGTTCAGTCCTAAAGCCATTATTAGTGCCAAGCTATAATCCAGGCATTTAGAGACAAAGGTGTGAACAAGTTTCTTGAATCTTGTAAATTTTGCAAACACCAGCAGAATTTTTAGGGTGTTAAAGAATGGTGATCAGACTTTCAAGGCTTTGACTCCATTGTAAAATCAAATTGAGTAAATTGCAGGGGCCTTTTAAGATGTCCTTCTAAAAGGACAGTGAAGTGCCTTCGGTAAGTTTGGGGTGAAAGAAAAAAGAATCGGAATACAAAACCTAGATTTTACTCAGTGAAGCACACCTTTAAAGGAAGATAAACTGCAACACTAAATCATGAAGCAGAGTGATGAATGAAGGTGTTCAGGTAGCAGCAGCTGAGTTCACTGAGCTTTGTTTCCGTTACGGAATTCCCTTCTGTAGTGCTTTCTTGCAAAGCTTGCTGCAGGCTTACTGCCCAGTGGTGTATAAATATTTATTAAAAAGTGACTTTAACTGTGTGATTGCGGTTGCTCAGAAAAATGCACTTCATGTCAGCAGTGCTTTGAACAGTCTGGTGCTGTACTGCAGAATGAAACAGTGAGCTTTGCCCAGTAGACTGGGGAGAAGGTAGAGATCTGTGGAGACCTCATGAGAAAGAAGCCAGGAAATGCTCAAAAGTTTGAACGGAGCCCAGAAATTCAATAGCGCATTTGTTCACAGTGCGACTTGAGTGGAAATAGCATGTGGAATGTATGAGTGGGGGCAGGGAAGGGAATGTATGCACCATCCTTCTCCAGTGGAAAAAAAACCCACAAAACAATTCAGCGCATTCTGAAATGGTCAGCTTGTCAAGATTGCCTCAGGGGCTTTCACATGAAGCAAGGTGGGGGGATGATGAGCAGAATTAAGTAGGGTTGCTGACAGTGGATTGGATCACAAGGTGTAACAGGAACTGTGCATAAGGATTTATATCAAATCACTGCTCTGTGTTCACAATTGTCAGCTGCCTCCTGCAGAAAAGCTCTGCTCTGCCCTATGACAGATACAGGGAGGAGAAAGTTCCCTGCTTTTACCAAACTCCTGCATGACTGAGATCTTCTGGTGCTGCAGAGACAAGTGCGTGGGACTGGCAGGAACCCTCTGTAGTGTTACAACAGCTGGCCGGGCACGGGTCTGGGAAGAAATCTACTGGGTGAGAACATGAAGCACTAGGAATCTGTGGAGTTCCCTTGTCAAGAGTGACCTTGCTGGAGAAATTGTCGTGTTTCAACAGTCTTATATCACCAGCACATTTATGTGTTGAATTTGTTACACTGCTTGTAACAATTATTGTCATTGTTTCTGCCACCTTGTATCTGAGCTAATTATCTGAAGGTGTAACTCTTTTCTTGGCTTTCTGTAGCCAAGTCATAAAAAACACCTTTTATTCCTTTTAAAATAACAGTAGTTTCCTTCAAAATTGCACTGTTAATGACATCACCTGTAATGATCTTTCACTGATGGGTTCAAAGGATTGTTAAAAGGGTAATGGCAGCACATCTGTGGCTTTATGCTTTCCTATGAAAGTGCGTTGGCCCTGTGGTGATAGGTGTAGTGTACGACCCCAAAATGCCTGTTCAAACACCTTACAGTGAGTGATGCAGGGAGAGAAGTGTTCCTGTGGCACGGTGACAGGGATGTTCACTTCAGCAAAGATTTGTCTCAATTCAGGAGGCACTGACGTAACTTCTTGTAATAACAAATACTGTTGTTTGATCTCTTGAGCAGAAACTGATTGGCACGGGGTGAAAATCCACCTTCCCAAACACTGATGTGAGAGCTCAGTGGCTTAGAGGTCTGCTGGTGTGTTTGGACTATGTTTGCTGTTTCAGGTCCTGTCTGTGTTGGACTGGATTTTTTCTGGTTTTTGTTTGTTTTTTATATATAGAATCCCCTATGATGCTGGAAAACACTAGTGAGCCTCCACTGGTGCCTGGCTCAGTTTGGTTTTAGTCTCTGTTTCTGCTTGCAATGAGTGAAGTAATGGTCGTCTTGGGTTTTCAGAAATGCTTTGCCTGTCTTTTAAGTTGATGCTTTGAGGAGATGTTTGAGGGCATCAGCCTGGAAAATCCTTCCACAGTGAAACTTATGGGTAATACTGGGTTAGACTCTTGGCTGGGCTGAGTGCAGTTGTAGTAACAGACCTTGGGCACTGCTGAGAATTGGCTCAGGCTGGAAGAGTGCAAAGGCTTGTTTGAGGTTTCCTGTTGTGTATGGATTTGGGCTGGCTCAGGTTGCTCTGCTCTTAAACTGAGGTAACACGGTAACATGTTGCAGTAACTCCCATCTTTGCTTATGCATTGCAAAGAACAGTAAAAATGCAGCATTTCCTGGTACTCACCTGCTTTTATTCTCCTTTAGGACTTGACTGGCATAGAGTCCATGGACCAATGTCGTCACACGCTGGAGCAGCACAACTGGAACATAGAGGTACTGCTGCAAATAAGATCTGTAGCAGTTTCCGAGTCCCTGGATTAATCAGAGTACTCTGCAGGGAGGGATGGGGGGAACCTACCAGTAAGACTTAATCTATCAGTCATTGAATTTGCACTAGTAGCTCTTAATGACAGTATCTTGATACATCTGGGGAGCTGGTTTTGGAAATACACGGAAGAGTTGTTATAGCTGTGAACAGTCGCTGGACCGGCTGCGTGTGTGTGTGCAGGCTTCTGTGGAGAAGGCTTTCCATACAGAGAACAGTATCAGTGGTTTTGGTGTATGAGTTGTGTTCCCCAAGTGCTTTTGGGCTGTGGACAAATAATACCTACTGTTAGTGTCCAAAGTATAAAAAAGATATTTTCTGCCATCCTTAAGTGTCTGAAACCTCTCTTTGCTCTTTCTTATGTCAAAGGCAGCTGTACAGGACCGACTGAATGAGCAAGAAGGTGTCCCAAGTGTCTTTAATCCCCCTCCGTCACGGCCATTGCAGGTCAATACAGCCGACCACAGGATCTACAGCTATGTTGTCTCAAGGCCACAGCCAAGGGCAAGTTATCTTACAGTGGATTTTGTCCTGCTTCTTGGGTGACTCTTTGTGAGAAACAGAACCTCCGAGCAGGGAAAGTAATTGTTTTCTTTGCATGCTATTATCTCCCTTCTAAGTATTTTATCTTCTGAAAACAAAATGTAGAGCTATTCCTTCAGCCTCTCTTGCTATTGTGGATATTTTCTCCATGGTGTGATTCACAGTATGAGACAATCTTCTTTGTGTCATAGAATGTCTTGCTCTGGTGTAGTAAAGATTTTTGATCAGTTCATTGCAACAGAGGACTGTCCCCTCCTTATGGCAGAGTGATAATATTATTTTTTTTTACAGACCCCTAAAATGTATATTAACTTTAATGCAAGTAACTGATACTCTATTCATGATTCACAAACAAATTTGTGTGAGCACTGGTAAGATTCAGTGTTGTTACTCCCTTTGTACAATTGAGAAAATCAGCATAGAGCAAAGGCAGTGCTGCTTGAATAGTCAGTAACACTAGTTTTCAGACGTGTCACGTTGAATTCTGAATGAACCATGTTAGTCACTTAAATTTGATTTGACATGTCCAAAGCCAAGAAATATTGCTGGGCTTTTTGCAGTGGTTGGAGCACCGATACTCCTGTGTGTGCTTGAGGCTGATGTTAGCAGGCCTGTTCCTGGGATGGAGACTGTTCTAATTATTTGTTTGTAATTGCAGGGCCTGTTAGGATGGGGTTACTACTTTATAATGCTTCCATTCCGATTTACCTATTACACATTACTTGATATATTTAGGTAAGTACTTTTTTGTGCTGACTCATGTATTAACTGCATCAAGGCACACTCTAGCTTAGATTTGGCTATACCTCTGTCACTTGAATCT
This sequence comes from Eurystomus gularis, assembly GCA_013400335.1. NCBI lineage: Eukaryota > Metazoa > Chordata > Aves > Coraciiformes > Coraciidae > Eurystomus > Eurystomus gularis. The sequence continues at coordinate 11,870 of VZZY01017776.1, forward strand.
TTAGGTCTTAATGGCAGATCTTCCATTTATTGGCTCAGCTGGCTTATTCTGCAGCCTTGTAAACTTCCTATACTGTTTAATAAGAAATAAACCTTATTGCAGAGGAAAAGAACATCTCGCATCTCTGTAAATGAAGTAATTTAATTGGAGTTTTAGCTCCATGCACCTTTACAGTTTGAGTGCCATGCAAAGGGGGTGCAAAACAGTGTCAGACTGTCTGATATTCTTGGACAAACAGCTTGATCAGAATCAGGTCCCTCTAGGCTGCAGGTTAACCTGCCCTAATCCCTGTGTGTTACTTGGCAAAGCGCCTCTGTTTTTTGCCCTTTGGTGTCTGTTGCCTCTTCTGCTACTGCCGTGAAGAGCTTGTTCATCCTGCCCCCCTACAGCATGGATAGAGAAAAGGGAATGTTGAAAGCTGGTAGATGGCCGGCAGTCCTGCCATCTGTATCATTTTGGCAGTTTCCCCTGTTATATTACTTTTTTTTTCCCTTAGACTTATCCAAAGTTCAGTGTAACTTCTGTGCATAAATAGAACTAACCAACATTGATACCTGCCTTGCAGTTAAGCTTTTTCAGCCTCAGAGGAATGGCTGTTTCTTTTGTCTTCGTTGGATTCCTAGCGTAATGTTCTTTGTGCAGCTTTTTGCACTCCAGAATTGTTAAGTCTTGGAAATGCAGTTTTCAAAGGTATCTGGACAAAACTGTGTAGCTTTTAACAGCCTGTCTTTGACTAAATTCCTCAAATCTCATACTGTTGGTTTGGCTTTTGCCTGATGATTCAGAGGAAGTCAGAACTGCTCATCACAGAATTCAGATACTTGCTGATAGCTGGCATGAGATAATGTTTGACTGGGGAGAGGGTTAGGTAGCAATGGTGTCAGTTTGGAGCAGGTGGCAGTTTAGGTTGTGATTATAAATGTTCACGGGTGTCAGCTGTGATTTTTTTTTTTTTTTTGTCTCCTTATAAATACCAGTGACTGTCTGTGGAAAAGAAAATCTGTTCCTCAAAGTCAGCAAGCTGACCTTCTGCTGTCCTTTGCTTCCTTCCTAGGTTCGCTCTGCGGTTTATACGCCCCGATCCTCGTAGTCGGGTCACTGATCCAGTGGGTGACATTATTTCATTTATTCATATGTTTGAGGAAAAATATGGGAGGATACACCCTGTCTTCTACCAGGGAACTTACAGCCAGGTTAGTGTCACACGTTGGTGCATAGATCCTGGGGAGGTGGAGTGGGGTTTTTGCCAGGTGGTATCAGGGCAAAATCACTTTTCATCTACAAGCCCAGAGTTTGTCCCCAGACTCTCGAACAGGGTAATGGAGAGCTAGTGAAAAGGCAGATGGGAAAACCAGGGTCTGCCAGGCTTGATGATACGCCAAGCCTGCGAAGTTGGAAAGCAAAGCTGCTCTGACTGTTCCTCAACTGTCTGTGTGGCTCTGTAGCCAGCAGCTCTTCTTTGTAGTCCTGCCTTTGTTTTTATAAACTGATGTGGTATGCCAGCGTCTGCCCTTCTGTTCACAAACCGGGACTGACGGCCTGCGCTTGCATTATAATGTAACACCAGAACTTGATGCAGGACCTCAAAATTGAGAGGGAGCCCCTGAAGAAATTGTGGAAGGTGAGAGTTCCGTATGTTAGATGTGGACTGATGGTGCTCTCTGCAAAAGGTGTCCCAGTGGGTACTGCCTCTTCTGCAGATTCTGTCAGCCTGGCCAAGGGCAAGGCCTCATGCGGTGTATCCCAGCAGATGCTTGGATCAGCACTTCCTGAGTGCCAGAGAAGAATGTGGAGCCTGTATCTGTTCCACACTGCACAGCCATGGAGCTTACCGCCTCCACAGCTCTTCTAGGCCTCTCTGTCTTGCCTGGAATCCAAACTTAAATAACCATGGAACGGTTAGGCTACCAAAACTGAGTGCCAATAAAACAGGAAGCCTACTGTGTGCTTATTCTGTGGTCTTGTTCTGAAATGCTCTTGGCTTGGGGGGGGAGGTGTTTGTTGCGGCCTGCAGCATTATTGAGTTACTTTTTTAGTATTTTCATTTGATGTGATCTGAAGATTGTCCCCTGTGCAGGCTAGAGTGGAAAGCTCAGCCTCGGCTGCTGTGTCTGAGGGTGAAGGAGGGCTCTTCCCTCCAGATGAGTCCGGTGGGGTGGTGGAGGCTGTCAGTCCATGCAGTGGCCTACCTGGCTTTGCTCCAAGTTCAGTGTTCTTCAAAGCAACATCCTGAAAGGAGTATGGAAGAATACCCATGTAGCCCCCTTAAACGTGGGTTTAGTCAGACGGTCTGACAGGTTCATCTTCCACTGCTGCTTCATTAAATCCACATGACTGGCAGAGTAGCAGCCTGGGTAAATGTTGCTGAGCTGTGTCACACAAGTCTTGTGGGTGATGCCTTCCTCTTGCCTAGACACCCTGTAACTTTGCCTGCTCTGCTCTTCTGCCAAGGCACTGAATGATGCCAAGCGGGAGCTGCGCTTCCTGTTGGTTTATCTTCATGGAGATGACCACCAAGACACGGATGAATTCTGCCGGTAGGTAGGAGAGTTTTCCAAATAGTTACCTTTGCACTTCAAATGCAGTTTCATTCACATGATTTCTTCTCATCCCGTAGCAACACACTGTGTGTACCTGAGGTCATCACCCTCATAAACACTAGAATGCTCTTCTGGGCGTGCTCAACCAATAAACCAGAGGGATACAGAGGTGAGTGTGTCTCTCCTGGGCTTTACCTATCCTCCTCCGTTTCTGGGACAAGCCAAATGCTCTTTGACAAATTTGTGTTTGAAACACACTGGTTTGCCAGTGAGCAGCCAAGAGATTTTGGGACTGCATGGGGAAATATGTGCTGGTTTCTGTGTGATATCTGAGGGGGCTTCTGGGTACCAGGGTGTTGTGGTTTAACCCCAGCCAGGGACTACGCACCACACAGCTGCTTGCTCACTGCTCCTACTCCCCATTGCAGTGCAATGGGGAGGAGAATTGGGGCAAAAAAATGTGAAACCCGTGGGTTGAGATAAGAACAGTTTAATAACTTCAATAAAATACAGTAACAATATTTTTTAAATATAATAATGAAAAGGTATATAATAAGAGAAATAAAACCCAAGAAAGACAAGTGATGCACAATACAATTGCTCACAACCTGCTGACTGATCAGTGCTTGGTCCACCCTGCCAGCTCCCCCACTTTATACACTGAGCATGATGTTCCTTGGCGAGGTCAGGCCAGCTGTCCTGGCTGTCAGCCTGTTGTGCACCTGCTAGCTGGCAGAGCATGGGAAAATGAAAAATCCTTAACTTGGGATAAGCACTACTTAGCAACAACTAAAACATCCGTGTTATCAGCATTGTTCTCACGCTAAATCCAAAACACAGCCCTGTACCAGCTATTAGGAGGAAAATTAACTCTCTCCCAGCTGGAACCAGGACAGAGGGAAATACCTTCTGCTCATAACCTCCACTGTTCCTCATGTTTCTGGGCAGTCCCAGTTGCATGCTATTTGCTGCAGGCATTCGAGCTGCTTTCAGTGCCTTGTTAATGGGAGTTGGTGGGTGTGTGCTGAGGATTAAACCAAGTGCAGAAACAAGTATCTAACTACCTGAGCCTTTAGCGCTGTCTTGTATTACTCCTGAGGCCAGGAGTGACTTGTTAGGCTTAGGTGCATTCTTTCCCTTTCTGAGACAGTCATCTTGACTCCACACCCAGTCTCTGTCTCCTTGAGAGTCCACAGTGAGGTTCTTTCAAGTATTGCCTTTCCAGAGCTGTTGATACCTGGCCTGCCAGCATTTTGGCAGGATTTTGCTGCAAAATGGAGCCTTTTCCCAGAGTTCTGTTCATGTTTCCTATATCACTTCGGACCATTCCTGTTTCATGGCAGGAGAGGATGGGAATTCTGGTACTAAATCTGGGTTATTCTTGGCTTCATAGTTCAGCTATCAACACTATAGAGGAATGGCTTTCTAAGAAGATGTTCTTGTACTTACTGTTGTTTCATTGCTGCAATGTTTTGGAGTCACAACCTAGAAAGCAGAGCTGGACGGGATGGTGGCCTTCCACTTAATCCACAGAGTGCTCCAGTTTAGCTTGGAGGGTTCCATTGGTCATTATATCTCCAAGTTGTGTGATGTGCCATGCCTGTTTTCAGGAGGCAGTCAGCAGCCAGGGGTGAACTGTGACTTAAGCCCCAGATCCACTCCTCAAGACAGAGCCTGTCTCTGGCGGAAACAACCTAATTTTGTTCAGAAATGGCCAGGATGGACACTGCCCTCTTCCCCATGACAGTATCTTCCGTAGCCTGGCCATCCTTAATCATCTTAGCAGTGCTTCCTTGTGCTTAACCTGTGTTTGTCTTCCTGCAGTTTAAATCAAGGGGTTTTTGTCCCATTCTGATGGACATCCAGAGCAATTTACTTCCTTCCTGCTTGAATTAAAGAACTTCTGTGGTTACTTGGAAGCTTGTTTTTTGCCCTCAGTCTCTGTTCCAAGCCACTTCCTCCATTTGCCAGTTTATAGGGTTTAGTTTGACAAAAGAGAGCCTAAGGCCCTTTCTGCCTTGGAAGAGATAAGTGACTGTGGAAGCTGTGTTCCTAGGCCCTTGGTGATGAAAGCGTTTGTGCTGTACCCCTTGCTGACCCTTCTGAATGAGGTGGTTATGGTGATATTGGTGCCTGTTTCCCAGTTTCCCAGGCTCTGCGAGAGAACACATACCCATTCCTGGCCGTGATTATGCTGAAGGATCGCAGAATGACGGTAGTTGGGCGGCTAGAAGGCCTCATACAGGCTGATGACCTCATTAATCAACTGATGTTCATAATGGATGCCAACCAGACGTACCTGGTGTCTGAACGCCTGGAAAGGTATGACAGGACCTGAGCTCCAGTAGTGCAGACTTCGTGGAGGCAGGCTGTGCTCTGCCCCATTCTTCCCTCCAGACACCATAGCTCAGCATCTCCTGATCTGTAACACCGCCCATGGGCTCTCTCCTTCCCAGTGGGATTATTGGTCCACAGATTCAGGCCACCCTATAGCCAGGGGAGTGGGATGTGTTGCCCACACAGGCCCACTGCTGAAAGGTGGGTGAGCCTGCCGCTGTTCTTTGCACTTGTAGCACACCCTTAACATGCTGGAGCTTTGCAGGTTGGGCCTGGACAACGGCTGGTAGGGGCCAGGCGGGAGCAAAGGCATTGCAGGCAGGAGGGGAGCTGGCATCTGCAGCCAGTCGGTCAGCAAGTGCTGCTGCCTGGCCTGCATTCTGACTGGTTCTGGTAATGCCTCACAAGCATGAGCTCCAGTCCCGGATAACTCCGTAGGGGTTTGCAGGCTGTGCCTGAAATACACCTTCTGATCTTCTGTCTGCCCCACAGTCTCTGTGGGGGACCCAGTAACACGTTTTGATGCCTCTGGTTTCTGAAATGTGCAAGGAGATAAATCTGTGAAGAGTCTCAGGTATGAGGCAGAAGTCCTGGTGCTGCTTATGTCTGTCCACTCTGCCAAGTGGCAGTGGGTGAGCAGTCTTCTGTGTTCGGTTCACTCCCGCTCAGCCTAGGGAAGCGGTCTGTGTGCTAGGGCCTGTGGAGACTCCAGCAGCTTGCCTGCTAGGAGCTCGTGGTACTCTAAGAAGGCGTTACCTGATGTGTATGTTCCTACAAGTTGAGGCTGCACTGGCACCCTCAGGTCTGTGGTCGGCTGTGAGCCCTGACTGCTCCCTGCTCATGTCTGCAGGGAAGAGAGGAACCAAACTCAAGTTCTGAGGCAGCAGCAGGACGAGGCGTACCTGGCATCCTTACGTGCAGACCAGGAGAAGGAGCGCAAGAAGAAGGAGGAACGTGAGAGGAAGAAGAAGAAGGAAGAGGAAGTGCAGCAGCAAAAGCTAGCAGAGGAGAAGCGGCGACAGGTGAGAGCCAACTGCTTGCTGGGGGAGGCTGCTGAGCCCTGAGGGATGCTCATGCTGTGCAGGAGCAGCGCCTGCAGTGGGGCTCTCGTCACACTGGAGCTGTTTGTCTGCCTGGAGCTCAGGTGTTGTCTGAGCCTCCTGGAGCTGTGCTGCAAGTGTCAAAGTGTAGCTGTCAGTTCAGTGCATGCCTGTTGCTCCTGTTCCCTCCTGGCTTGCAGACGCTGCAGGAGGAGAAGGAGCGGAAGTCCGAATGCCTTCCTCCCGAACCACATCCCGATGACCCAGAGAGCGTCAAGATCATTTTCAAGCTGCCTAACGATTCCAGAGTGGAGCGGCGATTCCACTTCACACAGTCACTGACGGTGAGCTTGGGGCAGAGCTGCTTCTGAAAAGCTGAGACTCTTGTTGGTCCCTTTTTAAATAATGGTGCAGGAAGAACCAGAAAGAGTGTCTGGCCTCCCCAGGTACTCTGTGACAGCTCTGGCTTCATGCATGCTAAGAAAATGCCTGTCTTGGGTCTACAGTGCAGTGATCTTGCAAACTGGGCAACTTCCCCACGTGGTGCCATGGCTGCAGTCTGGCAGTGTCATTGCTCCCTCAGCTGGCAGTTACTTCTGTGCTTCTTTCCCAGGTGATCCATGACTTCTTGTTCTCCTTGAAAGAAAGCCCTGAAAAGTTCCAGATTGAGGCCAACTTTCCTCGTCGCGTCCTGCCCTGCCTCCCTACAGAGGAGTGGCCCAACCCACCCACGCTGCAGGAGGCCGGACTCAGCCACACGGAAGTCCTCTTTGTGCAGGACCTCACGGACGATTGACACTTTTCCAGAAGATGCAGAATGGAAAGAGAAATTCATATTATTATTATAATACAATATTTTTTTTAAAAGACTGCATACAAACGAGGGATCAGAGACCACATTGCCTGTGCCAGCTGTGCTGTGCGTGTGCACAGGCGAGAGGAAGCGTGTGCACGGCCTCACACCCATGTGCGTGGCCATCCCCTACACTTGGAGGGCAGAGAGGGAGGGCAGCTGGTGTTGCCCCTCCGCCCTCCCTGGGGAGGAACAGGAATGGCAGCTCTTGGTAACTATTGCTTTTATTGATGACAGTAATAATAAAACCCCAACAACCTGACACCTTGTGAAGAGCTGACGCTCTGCTGCTCCTGACAGCCAGAAGACCAGGCACCTGAATGTGCTGGGAGGGAGGTGGGAGGGAAGGGCTGAACAGAATCTCTTCACCTTCCCTCTGTGTATAAATACTTTTCTTTTAATATTTCTCTTGCTTTGTAATGACCAAAGGAGAAGGGGGTTGACTATAGTATTAACTTTTTTGATAAAGAGCTGGTTCAATTCTTACCCGTGTGGGGTCTTGCCCAGGGTTCTTAGCCTGCGTAGTGTAATAAACTCTGCCTCTAGCATCTCTGTGCCAGTGCTTTCTGCCTGTGCCCCCGCCGCAGCCGAGTACGGGGGAGGGGGTTCCACCTGCTGTGGCTCCAGAGTAAGTCACAGCATTGTGGGTGCGCTTCATTTCTGGCCGTGAACCAGTGATTCTTGTGCCAGCAGCGCTGCTGGTGCAAGACAAAAGAGCATCCCCAGCATGGGGTACGGCAGTGCTGGGGCTGCCGCTGCGCTGCCTGCCTGGGCACATGGCCCTCTGCTCCCGGGGCTGGGTCAGCCCTCCCAGGTCCAGGTAGAGCTGCAAAAACAGACGTGCAAAGTGGGTGTAGGCCTCTGTTTCCACACACACACACCCCCACCCCGAGGTTTAGTCGTGGCTGGGGAGCTGCTTTCCTGGCCAGCCAAGGGAGCACAGAGATCACCCCATCCCTGGCTGGGTGCAGAGCCAGGCTGGAGAGTTGGGCTGTTGGAGCCACCCAGGAAGGTGCCCTGTCCCAGGATAGCAGCTGGGAGGACTTTCCACCTCAGAGCAAGCTGTGAAGGATCTCTGGGTGGGAGCAGGGGGCCCATGGCACTGCTGGATCACAGACCCCTGTGGGGCAGAAGACCCAGATGGCTCTTGCTTCCCCCCCTTGGGCTCCCCTGGCCTCTCCTCCAAGCCCCCCGCCTCTCCAGGGCTCCCCCAGCTGCTGCACCCCTCCTCTACCTGCTGAGCAGAGGGGTGGCCTGGGGGACCCCAGTGCTGAGCAGAGGGGTGGCCTGGCCTCAGCCCCCCCAGGATGGCCCCGGCCGAGCCCCCGCCTGCCGAGACAAGACTGGGGCACAGCATGTTGGTATACATCATACATTTATTAGTGAATATCCCTCTCAAAATCAGCCACAACATTAAAAAAAATAATGATTGCACTACTTGGTCAAGCAGAACTAGCAACTTTCATTTTAAAAAAAGTACAAATCTGTTAAAAATTTCAATCAGTATAATACACATATATATAATACAACATACTAGTTATGTTAAATGCTACAAAACCAATATGATTCCAATGGAATGGAAAAAAACAAACACTTTTAGAGCTTTAAGAACCTTTTTTTTTCTATATATTAGCCTTTCTTCAAATACATACATGGGAAAAATGAGGTAACTGTAAAATGTGCAAGTAACAGAGCA
>VZZY01017777.1:0-10272 GCA_013400335.1 Eurystomus gularis
TCTTACTAAACCAACACACCAGATAATCAGTATGTGGTGACAACTGAAAAAACAGGTCTCCTGGACAGTCAGAGCACTCCCTGGAAATGGTATTTGGATAAAAGGTTTCTGCTTCTGCGCTGTTCCACTGCACCTTTCTTCCCAAACACCACCTAGCCACTATGAATTTAACACTTCTGACTCACTACAACTTACGGAATTCGTGTTTAAGAGTTGCCTCTTAGGGACCATCTACATTAAACTATAGAGTAGGACACGTGTGTAGTCAAAACAAATCTAGCAGTCATTATTCAGTATTATTGTAACGAGTGTACACTGGGCCACCATTTGAGGAAAGGACTATTGGATTATCTCCACATTGACTGTCATTCTCAAGATTTCAATATGTAGAGAAAAATCTACAAGGTGAAGAATTCTCACTCCTGTCAACAAAAGTATAAACTCAAGCTTCAATATGTTTTTATATTATAAAGATAACCTTACTTTCCCTGTATAAGCCTTATTTGGAAGTTTAGTAGGAATCTAGCATCTTAAATGTATGTGTCATAAAAGACTTTTCTTCAAGAGTGTAAAGGTTGATAAATCTCATGTTTTAAAAAAAACAAAACCAAATTAAATGTCACCCACTGGCTGAAAGACCTGTGATTCCACGCAAAGCCCCCAGGCCAAATTTCTTGCTTGTAATTGCTCAGTTCAAGACAATTTCCTCTTTCTGAATACTACATAACAGAATGTTATCTTCTCACAAAAGGAAAGAAAGCAAGTATGCACCTTGAAAAAAAAAAAAAAAAGTTTTTCTGCTGAATTCACAGAATAATTGTGAACATTTAGTTATTGGCCAAAGTTTATAAGCTGTCTGGTTTAAAAAAAAATAAAGTTAGTTGCACATTGCTTGTAAGTATCCACTTATATTGGTTATTAAGCATAATAGTAAAAGAACAGCAATTTACATGTACAGACAGGTATTTTTAACTATGCATCCTGATTTCAAGAGTTATGTAACCCAAGTAAGAATAATGAAGGCAGTCTCCAGATGGCATTGGTATAGAATTTTGCTTCCTTAGCACAAAAACCAGGTTTAAAGCTTCAGAAGAGACTCCTGAACATATCATTAGGTTCCTAAGCAGATAATTTTAAAGATCTATAGCAATAGCAGATCTACATACAGCAAATAGGTCACTTGCTCTATATTTTAGTTTTTCTGTTTGAAGACAGTGACTTGTAGAGAATCAATCATTGGCTTTGAAGTTTGAAGAGCAGATTGTCAGAAAGTTGTTTGAGGCTCCCTCTTTTCAGTGTATGTGTGTAAAATGGACTATATGGAAGAATGAAGTTTTCCATCTCCTAACACAGGATGTCCTCTCACAGATCTAGCACTAGAAAGGACTATGATGACCATATAATCTCTGTTTAATGCAGACCACGGAAATCACATGATGATTCCTGCATCGATCTCAACAACTTGCATTTAAATGACAACAAGCTACCACAGACACATTCCCAAGACAAAACTCATTCCAATGGTCACTGGATGTATTCTTTTTGCTGCTGTGATATGGGGATGGGGTAAAGAAGGGACACAACATAGACATTTTCTCCCTTTTGAAGGTATAGTCAAACATCAACTTATTTACATTAGATAAGCAGTTAGCAATTCATTGATCTGAATGATTTTTGAAGTCACTTGGTGATGGCAGCTTCTATCGTTTCCTAATTTACTTTCTTGTGGACAATGCTATACCAAGAAGAATCAATGCTTCTTTAAAAACAAAGTTAATATGTATTGGCAGTGAAGAATGCCAATTATTTAAGCCAGGATTGTACATATCAGCACTAAATTGTTGTGTTTTTTTCTATAAACTGGTTAAAATGTCAAATACATATATACGTGTATTTGGCCTCATTATAGTCCTTTTTTAATGCCCCAGGTAACAGTGTATTGAACTTGATGCTTCACATAGTAACACATAACAGAAATGAAAGTCCCTACCCCTTTTTTGTTAGAGATCTGCCACCTGACCCATATATTGACAGACTCACTCTAACAGAATACCTATGCAAAGCAAGTAATTGGTACTGTCTGTGATCAGTCAGACACTGCCAGTGAACATTGCCCAGAACAAAGCTTCTGCTGTACTGCAGACTTTGGGTTGTAAGTAATTCAAGGCGGTCCACTGAGCATAAAGCTCACATTTAGCAGCACAGGTCAGTGTCATTAAAGCTCAATAATCCACTGCAAGGTTGCTTAAACTCAAATAATCTGAATAGGAATTTCCCTGGATTTAAGATGATGATAATGTTTTCTGTAAAGGCTATGTGTCCTTACAGACAACAAATTTGCATGTCTACAAACAAGCACGTACACATACACAAGTATGCACCACACATGCACAAACCCACCAACTGTGATTCTGGCTTTTATCAGCCTACCCTGGTTTTCAGTGATAATGACAAAAGGCCAGACATAATTCATTTTACACAGTACTTTGAGAGGTTTTTCCCTTGTTATAGTTCAAAACCCACGAAGTCCAATAAGAAATAAGAATTCTCTGACTACCTGAAATAAATAGCATTAAATTCTGACAAAACACATTTTTTTCTAAAAATGTAACCTTTGGTCTTTTTCAGTTGTGTGTTCTCTGCAGTAACTCACTAGACATAAGTACAGGAGCAATGCAGAGATGTTCCCCAGTATGTTTCAACTGGAGTTCAGTTATAACATATGCATTCTCAGGAACGCAAATAATCTCTCTCTGATTATTACCGCAGGTTGCTATATAAAAGGATTGGTGGAATTTTATTCCTTCAGGGATGCTGAAAGAAAGAGGAGGAAAAAAAGATGACATACCGTTCGAGCCAAACTTTGCTTCAAATTACTGGTGTTGTGTAGTCGAAGATGAATGCAGGTTGTTGCTTTGCGAAGACTTTCATGGCTTCCCAAAGTCTGATTACTGAAGTTTGTGAAAAAAACAAAAAACAAAACCAAACCAAACAAACAAAAAAAAACCAAACAAAAAAAGCTACAAATGGTTATCCCTGCTTGCCACTTTTTCCTTTTTTTCCTCTCTTCGTCTCCTAAAAGCACTGGTGGACCAGATTCTGAGTGCGAAGTAGATTGAATAATATAAAACCTGTACTTGGCACCTAACTCTGTGAAAACTGATGAAGCTTGTTTCTGGCATATCTTCTAGTGAAACAATTTAGGAATAATTGCTTAGTTTTATCTTTGACTATTAAGTTTTGTAACAGAACAACAATGACACAGAGAAAGAATATGCTAAACAAATTGCACGTGCTCACAAACTTTGAGATTATTAATGCATATTCTTCAAACCAAAATTAGGCCAATTTATACAAAGTATCTTGGTTATGAAAGCATCACTGCAGCATGACTCATAGTGTTTGATACCCAACTTGAAAATCGAATATTAACTACAGGTTTGAAAATCACATACTTTAAGATGGGTCGCCCTTAATTTTCAAAGAAATCAAAGTTCTCACCCTGTGCAGCTCACATAACAAGAAGTTATGAGACGGTCTACCTCCTTCTCAAATCACAGCTAAGGTCAGATGCACACTCAGCCGGAGTGGTTTCTATGAACTACTCTGCTGGTCAAGGATGCTCTAGTATGCCATGACAGGGGAATTCCTTATTCTTATTTGCGTCCTCAGAACAGCTTCTAGTCCACTTATCACTCTTGGCAGCTTCTTCTAAAGTTATAATATAGTCTTAATTTATCACTCAAAATTACACGGAATAAAAATAATTTCACTGTTTCCCTTCCACTTTTTGTTTTAATCAGGTGAAGTAATGCAAAAACTATTTCAGAGTTAAGGCAAACATGTTTTTACATTTAAAAAAATCCTTTGGGATTAACGGGTAGGAAAAATAACACTGATTTTTGCAAAGGCAAATTCATTACCAAAACAAGTTAATGTGCATCATCAGTTACAACTCTAGTGCATGTTCAATTAGATTCATGCTGCTTTTTTCAAGCCTCCAGCCACTAAAGTGCCAAAAGGGATATTCCATATTTATACAGATTTAGAGCACAGTGAGTTGTTTCAGAACTTCCTGGGCCATGAAGGAATGATGATTCTTTTCTGGTTTGTTAATTGCCATGCAAAACTCAGAATTCAGATGTAAACCATGTTTCTTTCTACCTAAAAGGGCTTTTGATGGAATGTCTGAATAAAACTGGATGGATTTAGTTCCAAAAACCCACTCACTCTGTGAATACATCATAGAAAGTGTGACTTAGGAGAGAGAATCATATCTCTCATGGCAGCAGAGGTCCCAGCACAAATGAATGGTTAAACTTAAATAAAAGTGATGTACATAATTGCAATTCAGCACAATTACAGGATATTCGTATATCTTGTAAATGTTCTGCACCTACACTACACCATAGTTAAGTACATTACATACTCTCCATTAGAGGTCACAGAAGGTTTAAGTGTAGATATAGGATTTTTTAATTACTTTTTCTTAAACAAATACATTAAAGGCCCCAGAGGACAAACCCATTTCCATCTGGCATAACAAATACCTAAAGCAAGCTCCTCTGATAGTGCATCCATGCATTTGCAAAATTCCACGATTTTAAGAGCATAAAGTACAGATTGTAAGAGTGTGAGAAGTTAACACCACAGTGAAACACCTGTACCAGTGGAAAATATATCACTGTTATGCCTCAACCCTTCTCAAATCGCATTACAAGCAGAAGTCCAAGCAACTGATTCCCGGTTCCTGGGACTGTACCAACACATAGATTATCTTCAGTTGCTCCTCAGTTCATATCTATGTTGTGCCTACCCATGGCTTCTTGAAACTTCTCCCTCTCCTCATTTCACCTAATCACATCTGCCTTGTGACTCTAATGATGAAATCTCCCACGATTTCTGCATCCTTTAGAACTGCCTCACACCTGTTTTTTACCTTTTACTCTGCCATTATTCCTGCTTTTTCAGTTCTGCCTTAACTTCAACTTTGGGACAGGCATAGTAACAAGAAAATCACAAAGGAACACATCTGTGAGTTTCAAGCCGCTTTTTCCTGATTCCTTCAGTATATAGATTCCTATTGCAATGGCAACTTAACACCAAGCCAGTGACAGAAATTGGCATAGCTGTATCAACACAGAGGAGCATTCTGCTAGTGTCAATTGGTATAGCCATACCCTCCTCTGCAGTCACAATTTTCTACCACAGATGTACATAAACCATCTTTTGTAATTATTCTATGTCATCACGCTTCCAGGCAAAATAAGCTACTCCAACAGAAGTTGAATTTTGTGGTTATAACTACATTTACCCTAGTGGTTTGTGTAAGCTCTGCTCTGTCAGGAAGATACTATACATCATCACATCCTTTATTGACATAGCATTACTGCCTGAAACATTGCAGTCAGAAGTCCTGACTATACAGTTGACTTCATGAGTGGATTTTATTTGCACAAATACAAAGAGAAAAGTCCTGTCAGGTATCGTGACACAAGAGACTAGACAAAATGGATTAATGCCTAAAAATAATGTGGAAATGTGGTCTAGATGAAAAGTGAACTACAAGGAACAGAGGTGTAGCTTTGCCATATATTGACAGAGTACCTTTTAGCCATACCCCAGGCTGTAAATCACTATGCAGATCTGCTACCATACCTGTACTATTAAGATAAAAGTAGTATAGCCCCCTTTAGAAGGTAGCATGATTACTAGCGACTGGTTCACACTACTCTGAGCCCTGTAAAGGAAACACAAAAATGTTACAACACTGTTAGCTCAGCTGTTTTCTCCCTATTTTTTGCTGGAATTACTATGCAGAGAATACAGCATTCATGAGAATGCCACGACAAAAGACATGAAGTGAAAGGCAGCCTTTGTCTTTAAGGGACACGGTAATGAACCAGTCAAAGGAAAGAAACTTGCCTGTGGTCCCACTATATATCAGAAGCAGAAAAAGGGAAAATCTATGATCTCTTGAGATTCCCTCACCACTAGATGATTTTGCTTCCCCACAACAAGGTTCTCTGATGTGCTATAAGCTCCAAATCCTAATACAGTTCAATCAGACTTTTTTTTTAAAAGACTCAGCTGAGCAGTATTTCTGAATAAGAAACTTAATCTGCAGTGACAAGAGAAAATGAAGTTTGTTTTTACAAAGAACATACTCATTCAAAAGGTGCTTGCTTCTTATGATCCCAATCTGCATGAATATAATTCTGCTCAGTGTATAATCAATAGCTTAAACTTCACTTTGAGTGAAAACTAATTCTAATTTAGGTCTCAATTCTCAGAGAATAGAATTAGAAAGGCAAAAAAAGTCACAAACAAGGTCAGAGGCAAGCACGTTTACAGAAATGGTAAGCATTTAGAATTTTCTATTTCATACCGTGCTCGATATGTTGGCTAAACTGCAAAGCAGTAAGGTAACTGTGCAAATTACACTACGGTAGAGTGTGGATGGAATTAAAACTATAGATGAAAAGATCATTTAAAAAATCTGATGCTTTAAAAAGACAGATGTTTAAAACAAGCATATAAATATCCTTGGACTACATTTCTTTGATGGGTTTGCATTACTGCAGACAGATAGAAAAAAATAATAAATAAATAGAAAGAGCACCCCGTATTCTTACAGCCACTCATGTGCCCATAGTTCTGAAGGCAAAAATGTCTAAATGGAGGGTTGCTTCATTGCTGTCACATTAGGAGGGTTGATTTTGGATTGCTGCTGGCATTGAGAGCTAGGAGTTGACACAAGCTGATTAACCCCAATTCAATTAATTTTTATATAACATCTTTCATGAAAAGCATAAAAAAACCCCAAAACATTTTTAGGGGCACCCATTCTAAATCTAAGGAAAGATAGGAAACTGAGAGCAAGATTTAAAGGTAGATGTAGATTTGGATGACAGGATGATAAAGTGAAGAATTTTTAGAAACAGCAGACGGTTCTCCAAGAACTAAAAGATGATCATGAACAGGACAAGTGTAAGGGAGTGGAGAGCACATGCAAAACTGGGAAACCCAGGGAAGGAAGGTCTATGGATACACATGAAAATCAGAAACTTCCATGAAGAGTGGTAAAAATTGATGACACATATATGAGGTTTATTCCTCTCTTCTTTCAAGGAGTCTCTGTCTTTCAGACAGGATTCTTCCTCCAGATGCACTTAGACCGAACATCTGAAAAAGGAACTGCAGCAAATTAACTGGGGAAGCAACTAATGTAGTACACCTTACAAAGACAGAAGTGTAGAGACAAGGTGGCAATGAATCCTGATAGCTTCTTCCAAATCAGGATTTAACAGATGCCTCTATTAGTTATAGACTGACCTGCAGCCTGTACACAGCCTTTGGATTCTTTAAATATTTAGATCTTTGGAATCTGATATTCTGCTTGTGAGTCAGATAGGATGTGAGCTCAAGGCTGTCTCCAATAGGAAGGGATTAATGGATGATGAAATCTTGTGGTGCTGAGTGTAATGGTCATTAGCACACAAGCATTTTCCCCCCCATCTCATTCAAAGCTAAATGGATTCCAAAAATCATCAAGTCTTTCAGGTGCTTCTGCAAGGAGGCTGGGTGAAGTGCTCATTAACACAGTTCAATATAATATTAAAGGAAAGTTTTTGACAGATCTTCACCAAATTGCCAGCTTCACTAAACCTATCTGGTCTGAGAACAACTCATCATATCATCGCTTTGGCTCCACTTCATTTTTTTTCTGGATTACAAAAAAGCAGGAGCAGCGGAGTATTTATTCCCTTTTCTGTCTTATAACTTGGGGAACTTCTACTGGAATTCATCCCTGAATGATTTCCAAATACTTTTCTGGGGAAGAACTCTACACCAGGACGTCAAATCACTCTGTTAACAACATTGCTAGGAAAGCAATTTGCACTAAAAGATAGCCCAAATACAGGAAAAATTTCACCCTGAGGCAACTCTTCAGGCTGTGTTAAGCTACCCAAGGGATCATTACTGTCTGGGGTTTCAAATTTCAGATACAGGACTCTGACGAAGAGGCAGAAGAAAGGGAGCTGAAAGTACAGCATAGTATAGAATTACAAGCTGCTGAGGCCAGCAGTGCAGCTCAGTGCTTTTTGCATGACAGTGAAGGAGCAAAGCAAAAAAGCTGAGAACATTATTGACCTTGTTTCACTCCTAATGAGACATGCAGAGATTCTGCAAGTGCAGGAATTTAAACAGTCCACTACTGATGCGGTCTTCCCAACAGTGAAAATAAAACTGTTTAGAACATATTGTACACTGTACTGCAACACACTGAGCTCACCCTAAATACAATGACTCATTATTTCCATTTGCTTTAGCAATTAGTTTGAAATGAGAGGAGTGTCCTGAAAATGAAAAAAAAGCCCTAGCCTTCTTACGTAATTAACAGATCTATGTATGACCTGATTCTCTGCTCAGCAGTTCTAATATTGTAATGGTTTGCACAGTGCTCTGCTGCACCAGCTCCTGCTTTACGGAAATTTGAACAAGTGAAGAGTGGGCTTAGAAATGTTGAAGACTCCATCTTTAGTTGCAAAGCATAATTCACCATAAATGTCTGAACTTTTGACCTGTGTAAGAGTGGAAGTGTCCAAGCTGGATATAGAATAAAGCTAATTTACACAGTGTAACACTTGCTCTCACAACTACATTACTTTCATTAATCAAGCTAACTTGCCCTAGGCTAGTTCAGGTAATCTCTACACTTTACTGCAAATATGACTGCTTCTAAAAATTTCTCTTTCGATTATAGTCATACACTATTTTATCTGACACTTTTTATGTCTCTAACAGATGAGCTGTGATTCCTGCAGTGCCAGTTTAACATGTTACCACAGAGAACTGCCAAATTCTCCCCTTCTGCTGAAAGTCACCATCCCTACAGCACAGCTGAGAACAAAAGCCTGCACTTTAGCTGTTTCAACACAAGCTGCTCACTTCTGCTGACAGCCGAATTTAAGCTGCTAGAGGGCAAGAAACAACTAGCTGAGTCCAGTAGTGCTTTCAACCACAAGAGTTTACTTGAATGAATGTGAATCAGAGCATTTACTTCCTCACTTTTAGACTACGCACACTCAGAAAGACCTGTTTGTACATATAATGTTTCTCTTCAACTTGCAGTCAGCACCAAAGGGCTGATTTCATTTGCTTTACTACTGTTGCAACTGGATATGAAGAAAAATCCCCTGCTGCGCAGCTGTATAATACTGTTTCTCCTCTCTTTGGTGATTTCCCCCTTTGAGAATATGCATAGCCCCTCATGTTTATAACATTCCTATAAGATACTGGAAGTAGCAGCATCCTTGTATTATGGATGAAAAGACCAGGGGGGCAATGGAGTGAAACAAATCATTCAAGGCTGCACAAAGCTTATATAAAGGAGCATGGATTTGAATCCTTGCACTACAGCACACCATCATCTCTGTAGAATATAAGTACCATGTGATCCGTGAGCTTTAGAAACTTTCCATTAAGCGTTTGGAACATAATACTCTAATTCTTCCCATAGTTCTGTTTGCATGGCACGTAAGCAGAGTGCATTAAATGCACAGCTTGTATGACACAATGCATACTCAATACTTTCTCCTAATGAGATACTTACTTTTGTAAGAATTCATCAGAGCCACAAACACTTAGAAGGCATTCCTCCTGGACTGGGTATTGATTTGTGCAACGAAGGATCTCTACAATTAAGTCATGAGTGATACGGCCAGCTGTAAATAAAGATAGCAAGAAAAATTAATAGTAGCTTGCTAGAGGAGAATTCCAGGCTAGATACTTGAGCAAAGAAAACAAAAATTTCTTTGTAATACCTAACTAATGCCGCAGACTAGCTCCATCAAGAGGAACTAGATCAAGCCACACCTGATTTCTTTTTCAAATTTTGCTTCAAATACTCTACAACAAGTCACAGAATCTATGCGCATTTAAAGGAAATTAGCAATTTGTTAGGTAAATAGGAGGAAGAGCTGTGCAACTTTCCCAAGCAAAAAGCAATAGACAAATGGAAATTTTAAAATTTTTCTCATTTTCCTGATGAATATTTTGGTACATTTCCTATGTGTGAACATGGTCTGATGCAAAAAATTGACTCTGTTGCCAGTAATGACACAAGAAGCCTCCAGAATTTTACTTGCTATTGCTTCTGCTGTGAACACCTTTTTAGCCATAACCAAGTAGTAAAATGCATTTTATTTATGTCACATTATTTATATTAATATCATTTTCTTGCTATCATTAAGGTTGGGAACAGCCTCG
>VZZY01017778.1:4224-50284 GCA_013400335.1 Eurystomus gularis
GGGTCAGTGCGGGAATGGAGTCGGCCTAGGGGGCCGGGCGCATATGAGCTTTATTCAGAGTTTGGGGCGTCTGGTTTTGTTTTGCCCTCCAGGAAGCTTTATGTCGCCACGTAACCGCGGCGGGCGCGGTCCACCCTGACAGGGCGGTCCTCTGTCAGCCAGGAGCGGGCGCGCAGCCAAACTAACGTCCTTTGGGCGGGGAATGTCGTTGCCCTCTGGCAGGGAGCGTGAGGTGTGTGTCGTGTCCTCCCCCCCCCAGTCGCCGCCCACCCGCCGACCAGCTCTGTGAGAACGCCAGCAGGAGATGGATAAATCCCCGTGGTTTGAGGTCCGACCGCCTCCATCTAAGGGTTTAGAATACATCTTGACTCCCTCAGGAAGGTTTTATTTTGTTGCCTCCGAGGTCCTGCCTTTTCTTCTAAAGGATCTGATCACCTGCAGCCGAGGGACGGGATGGGTCCCTCACCTGCTCCGTTTACGGTGTCGATTTCCAAAACTTGGTTTTGTTAAAAATTACAGTTTCATACGTACAGCAGGTTTGACATACTTTTTGTTTAGCAAGTGACAACTGGTTCATCTATTTCTATATAACTTTTTAATATATTTAGAGCCCTGCTTTATTTTTTTAATATGAATACATTTTTATATGGTTTCTAGTTAATATTTTTATGATATAAATTTTGATACCATTTTAGTGGTACTGGATCAAGAAAGCAGAGTAACACAGGAGAGGCGTAGGCCGCATTCAAAACAATGGCAGTATTTCCATCGATCTCTTCAGGCCAGGGTTTTGTTTTGTGACCAGCCAAGTTCTTTGTGGAGAAGCTGTTAACTGTACTAGCAAGGCCAAAAGAACAGGCATACCTTCATTCTGTATTTGCTTAATGCCATCTGTTGGTTTCTGTCAACAAAAGGCCTCCAAGACTCTCTGGTTTATGGGGAAATAGACAAATAAATAGAGATTTCATCATGCTGTGGACTAGCAATTTGTGTATGCTTTAGAAAGTAATCAAATTCTTGTTACTACAATCAATACCTTGCATTTATCTTTATCTTGCATTAGCAGTAGTTAGAATAATGATGCAAACTGGAGTTTTAGACAGGGGAAAATCTATTTCCAAATCTCAATGTTAGGTGTCATTAAGAATAAGGCTAACACTTGGTTTTCATATCTCTAGAGTATTTTCTAAAACAGAACAAGTTTCCTTTTTTTCTTCTGTCATTCAGTAAGAAAGATGCTCAGGTTTCCATATAGTTTTTATCATTTTGTTTTGTCTTGAATGCAGTGAAAATAAAATGCTCCCTCAAACAATTGCATTCACTTTTTCCACATAATTTGAGGGGCTTTCATTCCAATGCAATGACATCAAAAGAATAAAGGTCTCAATCCTCCAGTGTAACTTACACAGGCACTGACCTGCAAAATGTAATGTCTGCCCCTACATGGAGCTGTGGTGAACTGTAGCAAAATTCAGCTCCAAACTGGACCTTTGCAGGACAGGGGTTTAACGCTAGGGAGCTGTGGGGCTATGTGGAGTAGATGCTAGAATTATTTGTATGCGTTAAACTGTCCTTTGGCACATTTCTGTAGATGTTTTGCAAATTTATATTGCAATTCTTTGTGGAGAGTGTAATTAGCACAACACTGTTTAATGTCATGGTTAATGATTTCCTGGAACATTTGATTAGAAAATTAATCAGCCTATGTATGCATATGATAAAGCTGTTTAAATGGACCTCCTAATTGCACTGTAGTAGAACACAATGGCTTGTGCCAATATATCACTTTCAAGGTACTGTACTGCAGTAGCAGAGAAACACTGAAGGGAATAATTTATCAGACCGTTTTACTAAGCCAGAAGTAAATGTTAGTACTTTTGATCAACTATTATTATTTTATACTACCCCTCTTGTGCTTGTTAGGTTCTTCACAGAACAAATACAGTCTTCCAATGGCTTAGTTGTCCAAGATTAATCATGACTGAGGAAAAAATTATGAGAAATAAATTAATCAGTAATACTATAATTGTGCAGAAATTGTACTTGGCCTTAGTATGGTGTTGTCTGGGGCATGCATATAGCTTGGCGATTTTGTATTGTTTTTGTTCCAGAATGATAATTTTTCAATTATAAAAGTCTGATACCAAGTAAGTGCATAAAGTTAAACATATGGATATTTGCAAAACTAGTCCTTTAGACTGATGGATTTAATTAGGCTTATGCAATTCCTTTCTGTATTTATTTTTTTTTATATATATATAGTGACTCAGGTCTTAAGAAAACAAATACTCTCCTAATATTCATTGTTCCAGGGAGAGAGTTTTGCAAATAAATCCCTGTGCATAGTGTTTGTAAGCTAGTTTTTGACTGCGTTTAGGCAGTTCTCCATATTTCATTTGGAGATGCCTAGTTCTTTCCTAGAAGAAGAAGATAAAATAGTTAATTAACTGTTCTTTAATTAGATTCAGCCTCTTAATCTGTCACATAAAAGTTATGAAGCCTTGTGTGAGCAATGTTGTTGTTTTTATACAGCAAGTATACAAGTTTAACTGTCTTTATTACTAACACTGTTTAAGTATTCTAACAATGGCAGATAGACGTGTCTTTTCAGGCAAATGGTTTCTTCTTTCTCTCACAAATAGCACCAAACAGGCTGTTCTATCCCAAATCTCTCAAACTTGCATAGCTATTTGTAAGTAATACCAATTGAATATGTATCTTATACTTTTCCTAACAACTTATTCAAGCAGTTAATAACATAGTTACACCGAGTTATAAGATTATTAACTCATCATGCAGATAAAAATTATGTTGGAATAACGTGGCATTGACTTCATGTCTTATAGACGTAATTGGTGCTGTTTTATCTAAGGAACTCTTTAACAGTTGCATTTTCATATTGCAACAGCAATCATTAATAATTTAAATGTATTACAATATAATATCCTTAAATGTAACCTATGCATAAGATGTTACTTAATTTTCACAGCATGGGTGGTTTGCGAAGCATATTATTCCATTATTAAGATAAGGGGTAGATAAAACCTCAAATTGCTCATCTAGTCTAGTCTATTAACTGTACTAAGGAACCTGGCTGCTAACAAGTTTATCATGCTAATAAATGAAGAAATTTATGCTACCGTTATGAGAAAATTCATGCTTTGTTCAAATAATAAAGTTTTATTGAAGAGAATTTACTATGTTTTTTTCCTGTAAAACAAAAAGCTAGAGTTCCTGTGGCTTTTGGACATCATTTGGAGACATTATGGAGCAAATCATCTTGGGTGCCATTGTGCACCATATACAGGACAACCAGGCAATCAGACCCAGTCAGCATGGGTTCATGAAAGGCAGGTCCTGCTTGACCAGCCTGATCTCCTTCTATGACAAGCTTACCTGCCTAATGGATGAGGGAGAGGCTGTGGATGTTGTATACCTGGACTTTGCCTACCTGGACTTTAGTCAAGCCTTTGACACTGTCTCCCACAGCATTTTCATGAAAAAAACTGGCTGCTCATGGCTTGGATGGGCATATTCTCCACTGGGTAAAACACTGGCTGAACAGCCAGGCCCAACGAGTGGTGGTGAATGGAGTTAATTCCAGTTGGCAACTACTCACAGGTGGTGTTTCCCAGGGCTCAGTAATGGGGTTACTACTGTTTAATATCTTTGTCAATGACCTTGATGAAGGGATTGAGTACACTCTCAGGTTTGCAGACAGCACCAAGTTGGGCAGAAGTGTTGATCTGCTTGAGGGTAAGAAGTGTCTACAGAGGGGTCTGAACAGGATGGATCAATGGGCTGAGGCCAATGGTATGAGCTTCAATAAGGCCAAGTGCCAAGTCCTGTACTTGGGCCACAACAACTCCATGCAAAGCTACAGGCTTGCAGAGGAGTGGCTGGAAAGCTGCCTGGAGGAAAAGGACCTGGGGCTACGGATTGACAACCAGCTAAATATGAGCCAGCAGTGTGCCCAGGTGGCCAAGAAGGCCAACAGCATCCTGGCTTATATCAGCAATAGTGTGGCCAGCGGGATTTGGGAAGTGATCATCCCCCTGTATTTGGCACTGGTGAGGCCACACCTTGAATACTGCATTCAGTTTTGGGCACCTATATACAAGAAAGACATTGAGGTGCTGGAGCAGATCCAGAGAAGGGCAATGAAGCTAGTGAAGGATCTAGAGAACAAGTCTTGTGAGGAGTGGCTAAGGGAACTGGGGTTATTTAGCCTGGAGAAAAGGGGGCTGAGAGGAGACTTATCTCTCTCTACAACTACCTGAGAGGAGGTTGTAGAGAGGTGGGTGATGGTCTCTTCTCTCAAGTGACCAGTGACAGGACGAGAGGAAATGGCCTCAAGTTGTGCCAGGGAAGTTTTAGGTTGGATATTAGAAAAAAAATTTCACTGAAAGGGTTGTGAAGCACTGGAACAGGCTGCCCAGGGAAGTGGTTGAATCACCATCTCTGGACATCTTGTAGATACGGTGCTTAGGGATATGGTTTAGCAGTGGACTTGGTAGAGTTAGGTTAATGATTGGACTTGATGATCTTAAAGGTCTTTTCCAGCTAAACGATTCTATTATTTCATTGTCATTTACTCAGTGTCACTGCCACTGTACCAGTATATGTCATCCCTGCATCTGTTTGGGGCATAGACTAGGAAAAGTTAAAATCTGTAGCTAGAACTCTATGCTGGAAGATCATGGTTATCAATCAGAAAAAGGAAGCAACTAGAATAATAACAAAAGGAAGCAGCTAATAAGACAGCAGCCTAAAGTTCTTACAAGGGAAGAAGCTATTAGACGTTTTCTGATGTACAGTCATAGTTATGAACTGTTACAAAGTTGTAAGTCTACTAAAATGTGATAAAAAGGAGGTTTGGGTTTAATAGTCTTCTCATAAAGGAATGAATTTTTCCTTTGCTTAAGCTCGTCATCAAGAGGACTTCTGTTAGTTATGAGTCTGCTTAAAGGCAATCTGAGAACTGAGTTTTGGCTAAAACCCAAAAATAGTAATTTTCTTTGAGATTCCTGGGGTCCTGGAGTAGCAAGATCATTTTACTCATGCAATGCTTTACGAATGTCTGATGTTACTTGTCACATGATGCTTCTTTTTAAAAATCCTGCTCTTACTCTCATCTATCTGACCACCCAGTGTGCTACGTACCGTTGGAAGTACTCAAAACACTTGTTTACCATCCTTCACTGGCACTTTGGCAGACAAATCTCTGTGTGTTAGTTACTATTTGTCTAATACTTCTGAGCATTTTAGGTGAAAGTAGGGCCCAATGACAGGACAGATGATTAAAGACAATGCTGTCTTACCTGGTGTGTTGAATTGTCTGTAGAGACAAGCAGCTTTGAGCCATTTGGATCACAGACTTGGTAAAGTTGAACTAGTCAGACCTCCTGGCACAGACATTTCTTGCGTTTTAAAAAACTCTGAACTATTATCTTCTGAAAACATTTGTTTTCTTCTCTTTCTTACTAAAAAAAAAAAAAAAAAAAGGAAAGGTGTTATGGTCATGTTTGTTGTGTTATGGTCATGTTTGCTGCAGTTCATTTCTGCTACCAACAGAAATACTTTTGGACACCAGAATCTTGTTGACTTTGATCCCAATCCTTTATTGCTAGGTGTCTTGGTCTGTCACAACTGCAAAATGGTAAGCATCAGTGTTAAGTATCAATGCAATATATATCTTGCACCAGTTAAAAAAAAATATTCAGGTTTTAGAGAAACACAAAGCACATCAGGGCTTTTTTTTTTTTTCAGTTATGCATGGCAGTAAATTCCAGGCACTTAAAAAAGACATCATTGAAGGACTCAAACTGAAATTAAGCTTTCATTGAGATTTGTCTTTAAAATACTTTTTTATATTTTCAATTATTACATGGGAGTTGTTACTGAAGAAAACAACAAAGCAAATGTTTTTGGCAGATTCTAAAGGTAGAGCTGTATAGTTGTCGTTACTTAAGAATGTGCAGATGAGAAAGGCATCCCTGAAGACAGCATATGTCACAATCGTGTTATTGATTTTTATATCAGTCATA
This sequence comes from Eurystomus gularis, assembly GCA_013400335.1. Classification (NCBI taxonomy): domain Eukaryota; kingdom Metazoa; phylum Chordata; class Aves; order Coraciiformes; family Coraciidae; genus Eurystomus; species Eurystomus gularis. Next base: position 10,272 of record VZZY01017778.1, read on the forward strand.
GCTTTTTGAAATGTCAAACAAAATTTTCACATGCAATGGATTTATTTTGTCTCTTTTCTGAATAGAATTTAAATCAAGGACTTTCAGAAGTAGTTGTAGTCTGAATAGCACCATTCTCCTTTTTGAAGCTTTCAAAGTCACCCTGTTAAAGGTGAGGATATAAGAAGTAGGAAAGTAGTTTGCTTCATCAATTTATTGTGGATTACATGTTGCTAATAATTTCTCACAAAATATTTTAGGCTACCCTCTCATTCAACTGAGGAAATTTAATATACCTCCTTCAAGATACTGCCTAGTTGGGAAAAAATCAGTAAAGAAGTCCATTATACAGTTCATCAAATGGCTCTTTATGAGGATATTGGAGATGTGATTTGTGGCACTATTTAGGATACACTGCATACTACATTATTATAAAGTTCAGGTTTGTAATTTAATTATGGGCCAAATTATCTTCAGTTCTAACTCTAGTTGAAGTGACTAGGCCAAGGCTGACAGCTGATATAAATTATAAATCGTAAGTGGTCTGAGTGTCATGGGCTGCAATAAAGGCTATGTTACATAATTTTATTCTTCATGTGGGATTTTCAGAGCTGCCTAAAGAATTAAATGAGCTGCTCAAACCTTATCCGTTCTACTGTTATGCTTTTAAATGTTCCTAGTAAAATTATTGCAAATAGTTAATTTTTCCCAAAAGAAAATAAATGTATTTCCAGAAGAGAAAATGATGATGAAGTTTTTTGTGAACATAAGGGTCCATAGTAGTGTGATCAAGCATAGAAATTTCTCATGGCATTTACTATAAAGTTTTTAAGGCTTATGTCAGAATACTGGGATGTAATTATCTTCCATTACTTCTTGATAACTCTCTGAATTCCTCACAGCTTTCCTTTTTTAATATATTTATGTCTTTTCTTATGATCGACTTTCCAAATTTCCTTCTAAGATTCTGTCTTTCAATTTTACTTGTGGTAATTTATATTACTTTCTACTAGGGCATGATACTGTCTACTTTCAAAAATCCCGTATTTTCTTTTGACAAATGTATCATTTTAAGAGAGAGATAAACAGATATATGTATGTGCATATATAATGCTTTTTATAAGTTAGTTATGTATTGAGGAAGTCTCAAATTGACTATAATTTGTTTATATAGCTTTTATTTCTTTCCAACTGATTTTCTTATTCTAATCCATCTTTAGGTTTCTCATTCTAGTTTTTCCTCTTGCAAGAATAATGGATATAATCACATAATGGTAGCTGAAACTACAGCTGCAGTAGTTCAGCTGCAGTAAGTACTATACATGTACATTAAGAAAAATGCTTCCTCTCATTTAAAAAAAAAAACCAAAAACATTTTTGGAAATTCCTGAAATGTATTCTATATGAAACATAACCAGCAATTTTGTGGGTTAGAGAAGTCACTCTGTTGCTATCCAGTCTGCTTATTACTTTTAGATCCTCTGTTCCTTGGTATGTTTCAGTGAACAACCGGATTTTTAACGGCTCTTTAGCATAAGTAGTCATACACTACTACAAAGAGTGCAATGTGCTACCTGTCTTATTTTATATAGAAGCTTCATCTCTTGTCTTAGGAAGATGAAGAACATAATTGGAGGGTGTAGCTTGTATCAGAAGTACTCCTCCAGTGCAGCATAGCTACTAAGCTAAGTTTCTTCTGTTTTTTGAGTGGCAGTTTTGCGACTGGTGTGAATCAGAATAAACTTCATCATTTTCCACTTTCTTTCAAAATGAATGCTTTCACTTATTTTTACAAAATATTTCTGCAGAAATGAGGGAGATTATTGTGTTGAATTGTGATATAGAGGTTATCCTATAGGACCTCGAGATGGAACTTTTAGGTATTTGTTGCGGGGGGAGGCAAGGTGAGACAATTTGTATTGTAGCATTACAGGAGTGCCTCTCAGCTGGCGGTAGTTGACAGTAGTCTCTTGGGATGTTTTTGGTTCGTTGTACCACGACCTGACAGAAAGAACACTTTGGAAACCAAAACATATTTGCCAAGAAAAACACAGGCCAGTTGATATGTTTTCTGTTACCCTGTAAATGGAAAATTTAGAGAGAGCAAAATCTAAGCCTCTGTGCAAGTGTCAGGGCATGGTGAGAGCCGGCTCACCCTAAGGAATGGGGAGCTGAGAGAAATACCATGGCCAGCAGGGCAAGGGGCCTCGCTAGCCAGGGCCCATCCCATCACCCTGAAGCGAGGCAAGCAAGACAAGCTCAGGGATGGTAGCCAGGTTCAACCAATAGTCCAGACCATCAGGCAACTTTGTGATGATTAGGCAGGCCTGAGGTCAAGCTAGGAAGTCAGGCCAAAGGTCAGGGTCAGGATCAGGTCCACTGAAGGTTACGAAGGTCAGACAGTCTAGTGATGAATAGGTGTGTTCGCAGTGATGAGACAGGTGAAGCTTAGAAGTCACACTGCAGATTGGGATCAACTGGGTTCGTATCTGGCAGAGGTCTGTCCTCTTTTCTGTGATGTGGTATGACACATGCTAGAATCCATCCTGTTTGTGTAGCCCATGAGTAGCCATGAGGCTCAAGATCTTTTTTTTGTTACTTCTGTAGCCACCATTAATCTGAAAGAAAAAAATTAATGTCTCTATCAGTCTCTGAAAAATTATGTAATTCCTTATCCCCATCTGTCTACAAAACTTCCTTATCATTCATGAGTTTGTTTGGCCTTGTTTTGAAAAACCATATCGGTACCAGTGAAGTGGAAATCTCAAAGAAATTAAGATAACCTTTGACATAATTAAAAAGCAAGTAGGGAGTCATCCTGGTTAGTTAGTACCCTACTAAATGCTCATAAAAGTTCTTATTTACCAATGTGTGGTGTGAGTTCAAATCTGGACAACAGATAGATGGATGTTTTTCAGCTAAAAAAAGTGTCAGCAAAGACCTCTTTTAGTTCCATTGAAAGAGAGGGAGTATGATGACCTGCATAGGCTTGCAGAATGCTGACTGTACTGGGGGATTAACAAAGGCAGACAAGCTGTGATAATCCAGATACTTGATTTGGATGGATGATACGTACTTTCAAACCAGCTTTCTTTAGATGAACTACAACATGGAAAAAGGAAGAATGTTGTCCCAAAGGTGGTTCAAAGCATACATGATTAAGAGCAGTACACTGATCAGCTCTTTTGCATTCGTCACTGGAAATAAGAATAGAGCACCAAGATACAGGATTCTCTGACCAGCATGCACAGAAGCAGGAGCAGGGTGCAGGGCAAAGAGCTCAGCAGACAGAGCAGCAGGCAGGATTATGTATGGAAGAGTGCTGAGAACTGAGTGTTGAAAGTACAGATTCCAAATAAAACTGCATTGCTTATGCATATTGTCAGCTTGACTCACCTACCTTCCACTCCCTGACAGCAGCATCATTCACCGTAAGACTCTTGGTCCCTGTAATGATTACTTCCACTTAGGTGATGGGACTTTCCTGTGGCCCTGTATGTCATAACTCAATAATGATATTGGGCATGTGTGTCAGTATATCTGAAATGAGAAAGTATTTCCAAGTTCCATAAAGCAAATAAAATATATGGGGGGTTGTATCATTTATACATAGGGGAGATTCATATTCTCCAGGTTAGGGCAATCTAAAAGGTAAAAAACTAAGATAAGCTCTTTCTCTGATTAATGAAGTAACACTTAACTGAAGCACTCACTTTAGCTAGTGAAGAGAAACTAGCTCCCACAAAAGGCAGTTCATCCACTCTTAAAATATGAATCTAAAACAAATGGAGATCCTTCTCTATCTTCACTAACTATAGAAAATGCCTCAACACCTGGTTTAGATTAGATGAGTACCTTTTATATGTGAAGGTAGGTGAGATAAATCTCATTTTCTCAAACTATTCTGGAGACTTCAGCAATTTGCAGTCAATAAATTCACTCCCTTTCACTAGGTTTTGTTAGACATTCATATTAATTCAGAAATTGTAGAAATATTTAAATGGCAATGTTAATAACTCCTTGGAATTAACAAGAAAATTCTCTTGCGATCCTCAGAGAATAAAACTTTGAATAATCATACTTCAAAGATAATCTCCACATCTTTGACAACAGTTTTTGATAGTCTGAAAATTGAAGACAGATTTTTTTTCCCCCAAAGGATTAATGACTACTTCCCTTACTCCTTTTGCTGCAGTCCATTATAATTATTGATATTAAACTACTTCAAAAACTCTGGGAAGTGTTAAGTTGCAAATATACTTTACTGTTGTGTGGACTTACTTGGCCAGTGATTAAAAGGATTGATGCTGCTACCAACCTAAATGTTCTAGCACATTTTCTTGCCAAAATCTATTGCATCTTTCTGTTTCATCTTTTTTATTTTTTCACCCCCTTTTCTGTTACAGTATCTTGTTTTTCCCACTTGCAAAACTTCCCCTTCAGTGTTGGAAACTTTTGGAATATGAAGAAATGAAATCTCTTCGCTAATCAGTGCATGACAGCAGTCCCATCATTAATTTGTTAGATTTCTAAACAGGTACCTTTGTGCATCCTCCCCAGATGGCATTCACTGTATGAAGAAGTCATCTGTAAGCATCCATGGGCAACTTAATTATTCCTTTCTGAGTCTTTCTTTAGAATTCTCCTTTGCCAGTATACCCACAGAAATGTAGATTTTAATTACAGCCTCTCTCACTGTTAATTGTTGTTTCTGGTTTGGTCTCTGTCTCCTGTCTCTATTCTACAAAGAGTCAGCAAGCTTTTGGGGCATTGCCTTGTCTTCATTCAAAACACTTACAGCTCTAGGACCCTGGCATTTTACATCTTGATTAATACACAGATCTTGATACTTGTGTTTGTTACATGGAAAAACTAGAACACCTAAACTCTACTTGATTTCTAGACTTCCTCTCTCAGTTTCTGTCTGCATGTGCATGGGAAAATTCACCAGAAAGATACATCAGAATAAAAGTATACTTGCTTTCCAAATATAATATTCCATTCTGCAAATAGGACAAAAAGTCACTAAGTAACTGTTATAATTTCTCACTGTTTACCATATTTACTAAAAAATCCATATTTTATAGTTGACATTGTTCAATAAAACTTTCAGACTTGTGGTATTTTATAGCACTGGAATATACATGTGAACAATCTCCAAATTGATTTTTTATCTTCATTTCTATTACTATGGCTTGTGAGAGGGGTTGGGGATGGATATAATTATCTATTTATGTTGTAGGTGGAAATAGAGGAAAACTTCACCTGTGTATCTAGAACTGAAGTCTGTCATTGTACAACCATTTCTTTTAAATCGGGAGATGATACAACTATATTAATTCAAATTCATTCTCATGTAAATCACGGCTGTGCAATCACTTCAGTGTTTTATCATATTAATCTACAGTGACAGTGTTCAACGGAGTCCAGAAAGTTGTTTGATTTTACACTTTGTAAATGACGGTTCTTTATTTCCTGTAGTATTTTGGATTGCAGACAAAACCTTGTTTCAGTAACTATGTATTAGCTGGACAGTTACAGATGAAATGCCGATTTGTTGTGGTTGGGTGATAGGATCAACATTCATCACAAGCTAATAACGATGATTTTGAACATCTTAATTGGAGATCACAGAACTCTGTGTAGTGTGAAATAAGATGTCTGGATAATTGCAAAGATTTTGACTGGTCCTTGTGCTGATAGCCTGCAGGAGATTTTAATATTCTGAAGTCACACCAGATGGGCAATCTGCTGCAGTATATAACTTGGCTCAGTTTTTAAGCTGCCAGCGTTTGATATCTGATGTCACCTCAAGGGAAGAATAATAAACACCTGCACTAATAACATTTTTTAATCTCTCTACTCTTGATTTACCTAGGCTTTAACTGATGCAATAGTCAGCTTAAGATAACTGTCGAAAGGTACAGACCTTCTACAATACCAAGGTATAAAAATGCACACAAAGATGAAAAATGGAATTGGAAAAAAATGAGTAACTATTATTTCACTGCTCTATGCATACCCTCTAATCCTATCCGCAAAATTTGTTGTTGCAAAATAGGTTTGGAAAAGCATACAGGTATAAGAAAAAAATGGCAGAGGAATCACAATTTTAAAATTAGTATTGTAAAAACATACCGATAAGACTTTGATTTATTCTTATAGCTGCAAGAAATGTAGTCAGTTTTCTGGATCAATGGAGTTATTTATTCTGGGAGTGAGTAGATAGCAGTGCCAGCACTCCCCTACTCCAAGGTTTTGCTGGATAAATTCTTTCATAGAATATTCCATGGAAACAACCTGAGTCAGTGTGTCTTCTGTAGCCCTTGATCACAGTCCCCAGAATTGGTCTTTTGTCCATTTTGATATTGGATAACTCATAGCTTGAGGTGGGTGTTTCATGGTGTTGTGTACCTCTTTCAGTCAGCTGTGTGACTCTGACCAGTAGATTTTGCAATGAATGAAATAGAGGATATATTCAACTTTTTGAGCTGTGCATTCAGGTTGGGTTTTTTTGTTTTGTTAGTTTCTTTTCTTTAATCAAGTGCTTCAGACCATAGCAAATATGTCATGTTAAAAGAGAGAGAAAAATGTGAGAAATTAGGAGGTCTCATTATGAATGGCTGGTTTTGAATTAGGGAGCCAAAGAAGGAGCTACAATAACTTGTATTCTATTATGCAGAAGCATTTAGAACTGGTCACTGAATAAAAAAGATCTCGTCTAGGTGCTGTGCTGTACTGTGGCTGCTGAACACAAGTACAGAGAGTAAATGGTAGAAAAAATAGTCTGAGTTGAAAAATAGGATATGTAAAAGATGACTAGAACTTTCACCTGGATTGTGAAATGAAAACAAAAATTTAAGGAACACTTACATTTGCCATCTAAGCACTGAATGAGGAGGAAGACCATCAGAAGATTCCTTATTTCTGACTATATCTGGTTCTGTGTCACTTGTTATGCTTCATAGTTTTTAATTAACTCAAGATAATTGTTAAATAACTTTGTCATTATGCCTTAACTATGAAGCCTGACTGAGAATGCAGCCTTCCACATGTGTGAAATGCATGAAGGATGCATTTTAAAAAATCTGAAAATATGTAAGAGTCTGTGAGTGACACAAGAGACAAATGTATAATGCCAGGAATAAACGGACATCTGGTAAAAGGTCAGATTGAAATTGGAAACTGGAATACACGACTGAAGATACAGAGTTAACACATAAAAGGGTTATGTGGCTAGCATTTGCCTGGGAACTGAATTCAGGAGGGCAAAAATACATTTCAGGAGGGTGAATCGTGCTCTGACACAACAGACTTGAATGACAAAAAAGATGATAGGCATATGATAGACACATGGGTTCAAACTTGGATATAGATCTCTGTGATCTGGTAACCAGAACAATTACCAGCATGTTAAGTAAAAAACAAAATTGACCCCACTACTCTGCAGAAGTTACAAGTGGTGACAGTGTGCATACATCACAGAAAAAGATTGTGCCAGTCTCACACTGATCCCAATTAGTCCCTTGGCACAGCAATATATAAAATTCTCTAGAGTAATAGGGCATTCAGGTTGGCCTTTTTGTTTTTCCACAGAGTCACACTATATCAAAATCTGAAACTGGGACAGGCTGGAAATTGCTGGAAAGCCACTTTGTAGTTCCAGGCTGTTTAATATATGCCAAGGTAGGAGACTAAATTCCAACATTTTCCAAAGTCAGGACAAGATGCTGGCAGAGCTTGATACCATTTACAATTATCAGAAAAAGCTCTTCCACCTTCTACCTCTGTCATTAAAAACCTTGCTGGTTTAACTTTTTTTCTTTAAGAATCCTTGAAAACAAGACAGAAATAAGAAGGAAAATTACACAGGACTCCAGCACGTTATGGGGTAACTTACATATGACTTGCCATGAACAGGCTGAAAACCCAGACAGGTGGAATGATTTGTTTTTAAAGTGTGATTTGCTGGAATATGCTTCTTCTGTTTGAAAGGCCACACATAAACCAATTACATTAATTCTGAAGAATATTACTTCACATTGTTTAACTCAGAGACAACATATCCAAAGTGGATTATGACAGACAAGGCTGCCTTATGCCGGAGGTCTGCTAAAGAGCAAGTGATGCCATGTGCTATACAGTTCTGAAGTACTGATTAATGAACAAAACCCTTCCTAGAAAAAAAGGGTCTAAATGTCTCCTTTTGTAAGTGAGGCTGTATTTATTCATTGAGATGCATGGTACAGTACAGTGAATTAAAGGCACTTTGGCGTTTTGTAGCTGAATGTCATTCCCTTTAAATGAGATACTGGCAGTTAGATGGCTTTGATTGCTGCCAGCTGTCAATACCCCCGAGGAAAGCAGAGATTCGCTTATGATGGAGGATGAACAAGAAACCTGCTGATCAAACACATCACAAGTTGTGTCAGAGGATTACTGAGTTAAATAAAGTAGATGCGTGTTTACACTCTTCCAGTCATAAACAAGCTGTCTGTGACTGTTCTTTTATTTTTCCCACAGACAACGTTTCATACTCCTGTATGTTAACTGGTTTTTGTAGCCTCTGTTCTTGAATTTATGGAATACATGTCCCTAGATGCAGACGAAAGGAGCTAAACCAGCCATTTAAAAATGTCTGTCCATTTTCCTTGGATAAGTACCATTTAAAAAAACAAGAGTAAAAATAGTTTGCTTGTTACTGTTACTTCTTTTAGTAAATGTGTATATGGACTAGAATTTCAAAACTAGATACTCATAATTTGAAATATGCAATTAATTAATGGATCCAGCATCTGCCGTGCAGTACAAGTCCGGTATTAGTGTTGCACACAGTCAGTTACTACTATTAGTTTCTATATATGTAATTTAGAAATACACACCAGGTTGAGCCTAATTTTGAAAAATGTAGTCTGTGTGTTTTATGAGTCATTTTCTCTTTCTCCTCATTACACTTGCTTACTGTCAGTGTTCAGCAGAAAATTAGATTAAGGCAATGACAGAGGAAATGAAGACTAGCAGTGCAGTTTAAAAAGTTAAAAAAAGTTAAAATCTGCCTTTATACCTATGCACTACCAAGTGCTAGAGAACATGAAGTGTTTCTTTGAGTTGGTCTGTTCTCCTTTAAAGCCTTCAATGTTTGCCAAGTGACAGATTTTAGAAGTCTGTGGAGCTGGTAAGTGTTGGGTGTAGACATATAATCTTAATAGAGGCACCTACTGGGAGGACATGTCCAACCTTAACAATCTCAGTAAAGAATAAAGAAACAAAGGATATCTAATTATCTTACATTGTAAGAGAACCTGAAGTTTCTGTGTATTTTATTATGCAAATACCAAATAATTTTCTATTTTATTTTCTTGGTAAAGGGCTAGATTTAATTGAAATTAGCCTAAAACAATATAAGAATATATTTGAGTGTTGTATGAACACTAAGGTGTCCAAAGTCTGCGAAAAATCATTATAAAACTGATAGTGCCTTCTGCAGCACCAACTACTGCCAACAATTTTCTCTGAGTTTATTAAAAGCTTCTGAGAAGCCACGGTAGGAAGTCCTGCAGTGTTATACATCTTACTTGTCAATCGTCTTTCTACTTGGAGATTAGAATCATAGAATGTTCTAGGCTGGAAGGGACCTGTAGAGGTCATCTGGTCCAACAACCCTACTCAAGTAGGGACATCTCTACCTAGATCAGGTTGCTCAGAGCCCCATCAAGCCTCACCTTGAATGACTCCAGGGATAGGGCCTCCACCACCTCTTTGGGCAGCCCATTAAGGTGATCTATCATCCTCATGTTAAAGAACTTTTTTCTAAAATCCAGCCTAAATCTATCCTTTCCTAGCTTAAAACCATTACTCCTTGTCCTATCACTACAAACCCTTTAAAATAGACCTTCCCCTGCCTTCTTGTAGGCTCCCTTCAGGTATTGGAAGGTCACTATAAGGTCTTTCCAGAGAAGAGTTCTCCAGACTGAACATCCCCAACTGTCTCAGCCTGTCTTCATATGAGAGATGCTCCATTCCCCTGATCATTTTGGTGGTTCTCTTCTGGACACGCTCCAATATGTCCACATCCTTCTTGTCCTTTGGCTCCAAAACTGGACACAATACTCCAGGTGAGGTCTCACCAGGGCAGATTAAAGGGACAGAATCACGTCTCTCGATCTGCTGGCCACAGTTCTTTTGATGCAGCCTAGGGCTGCATTGCGCATTGGTGGCTCATATCCAGTTTTTCATCCACTAGCACCTCCAAGTCCCTTTCCACAGGGCTGCTCTCCAGTATGTCCTCTCCCAGCCTATACAGATAATGCTGGTTGCTCTGGCCCAGGTGCAGGACCCTGCACTTGGCCTTGTTGAACCTCATAAGGTTCATCTGGGCCCACCTCTCCAGCCCATCCAGGTCCCTCTGGATGGCATCCCATCCCTCTGGCATATCAACTGCACCCCCCAGCCTGGTATCATCTGCAAACTTGCTGAACATATTAAACAACACTGATCCTAGCACAGACCCCTGAGGGACATCACTCGTTACCTTAGGTAGATTCATACTACTTAAGTTAGAAGGCTAATCACCAAGGCACCCTGTGCTCTCATGAGGTGGTCCTTAAATGTCTTTCAAGAGCTAAAGAAATCCTAGACGACTCACAAACTGAAAAACAGAGACCAAACTGAACACTCAGCCAACAGCAATCATGAGTAGGGAACTAGGGAAGGGTTAAGAACCAGGGGTGATAGTGTGAGTATCTCATATTCTTCAGAGGCAGGTAGCGTACATGCTTTTCTCGGTGATCCTAATTTAGGCTTAGCTATATGCACAGAGTAAGACAACCAAGACTAAGAACAGAAGTTCTTAGAAGTTTTGGAGTTTCATAGTTTCTCATGGTATGAGGATCCAAATTACTGGAATGGGATTTAGGACCCAAGTTCAGTTTTTGCTCAGATACAGAACTGTAGTGACTATGAAAAAGCAAGTGGAGGCTGTAAAAGCCAGTCATGAAGGCTGCATCTGCACTTCCCTACTGTGGTTCCTTTTACTATCATTCCCAGCCTTCTAGGTAAGGGAACAACTGAACTGTACTGTGGCTATCCTCCCCAAATGTGCATTCCTTTTCTGTGAGTGCCTAGTGGCATGTGTGTTAAGATTAGCCAGAGAGTCAGAGTATGCCTTGGCCAGGGAGGGCTTCTTACTGTAGATGTGGCCAAAGAAGCGCCTCTGACAAGTAAAGACATATAAATTGCTTTCTGAAAATTATGTAGGTTGATTCTCTTTTTACCTCTGTGATAGTCTGTGATAGAATGTAAGCACTTGACTGAGGCAAAGGAATTCCCTCCTCTTTTGTACTTTGAACCTCTTAGTTGAGTTGCCTTTTTTAATCTTCCCTTTTCCTTCTTTTTGCTTTGAAGGGAGCTTTTATTCAGTATCTTCATCAAGGTATTATCTTTTCTTTTTAGGCCTTACGACTTTGATGTCTGACCACCTCAAAACTCAAGTGCGCTGATCTTTTGAACAGCACTGAGAAGCAGACAGGCTCACCACTGTCTCAGACAAAAAGGAACTGAAGACTAAAGAAGTTCAAATGACTTCTCAGCAGCTACACACTGAATGCTTGGCTGAGCAAAAACTCCAGTCCTAAATGCTGTACCTTCCCCAAACCAGGTGTGCATGTTTATTCACTGGCAAACTCCAAGCTGGACCAGCCAGTGAAGCGGAGGCCCTAGGTCTGGGCAGGGGTAACAGGAGGGCAGAGGATCCATGTTGGTATTCAGGGAGACCACAGAGTGTAGGGTGCCTGTGGGATGAGCGTGTGAGTGCTGCTTGTGTGCACCAAGCACCCAGCTGGGCCAAACAGTGAGCTGGGGACCAGTGAAGCAGATGAGGGGGGCTGAGATCCAGGCAGAGGGGCTGTGCTGGTGCTTTGGTGATCTGTGAATGTGCATGTGCTTGTGAACCTGGAGACTGTGGTGTGTGTTCTGCACTGGAGAGTTTCTGCCTCTGCTAGCCCAAGAGGAGGAGGGGGCTGTATCTTGTGTGAGTCCTGAATGTAGGTGCTGCTGGAGGCAGTACCTTGTCTGTGGCCGTCTCCATGACCGGCTGTGTCCATGTCCTGTGTGCCTGTGTACTTGTCCGTGTGTCTCTGCAATCTGTGCTCAGCTTCACTGCTGAATGAACCTGCAAAGGGAACAGCGGCTGCCACATCCCTCAGCCTGGGCAGAGACCTCAGGTCCCCAGGCACTACATTGGGCTCCAGAGGCTGAGCAGGAAAAATCCTCAGGCCTAAAGCAGTTGGAGGTGGTGACTGCATGTAACAAGCTCTTAACAATATGCTTTTGTATCACCATGTTATTTGGGTAATTCCCAAAGCTAACTTTTTTTTTTCTCATACTGTCCTTTAAAGTTACACTATGCTTGTAGAGTGCTTAAGAGCAGTATTTTCAGTGACTAGTCCTTTTAGGTTCCTCCACTTTAAAAAAAAAAAAAAGCCTAGCTTAAATCACTTTCAGTGGATTTGAATCTTGTCATAATGTTGTAGTTAATAAAGCTGGAGCTCCTCTAGGGCACATGAGGCCCTTTAGTGCCCTGTAAATAAGGAATTCAAAAAAATAAGGGATGAAAAATTGTTTGACATTTTTGAAAATTTGGCTTGTGACACGGTTAATATCACACAGCAGATATAACATGCCACAGAGGCCACAGCTCACTGGCTGAGGTGAGCTAACTGAGCAGAAACTACAAAGAGATATTATACCCACAGAAACAGTTTATTACAAGAGAGCTGAAGGGCATTGGCTGTGAATAAGCTAGCAAAATTTATGCCATAGTTTAACCATCACTTTAAGCTCCTGAAGCTGCCAAAATAGGCATTTCAGCCTTCCCCAGATTACTTTTGCCACTGCTGTGCTCACAGAAACGGTTGTGCTGGACAATGGGAGGTGATGGCAGAGGGGCAAGCAAAATAAATATTCCATTTTTAACCAATTTCTCTGCCTAATTTACCACCTGGAAGCACAAGCTTTCATGTTGGCACAAGTGAGGAGTTAATATAAGGATGGGAATGAATGGCTGAGCAAGGGAATAGGGATGGACCTCTTTATTCAGCTGGTCTATGCTGCATAAAAATGGTTGCAGAATTATGGCATTGTAGTTGCTGTGTGGATCAGTAGGAAAATAAATTTCCTCATAGTTCATAGCATAATTCCAGTTGGAAAAGATCTCTGAAGGTTACCTGCTCCCAGGTCCCGATCAGAGCAGATCTTACTTCAATTGTAGTTGAAGTTGCTCAGGGCATTCCTTAGTTGGGATTTGAATGTTTCTGTGGTGGATATGACACACGCCCTTTGGGCAGTCTGTTCGAATTCTTATCTCCTCCTTGGAAATAATTTTTTCCTTATGTCAGATTGGAGTTTATTTTGACAACATCTCTTGTCTTGGGGAGCCCTGACCTGATCACTATATTGCAAATGCAGCCTCCATAGTGCTGAATAAAGGGTAATAATTGACTTTTTTGACCTGCTGGCTAAGCTTTTGCTAATGCAGTCCAGTATGTGGTTAATCTTTGTCACAACAGGGTACATTGCTGACACACATTTAACTTACGGGCCATCAAGATAGCTTCAGCAAAGCTGTTTTCTAGCTCTGCCCGTTCTGTGGCAAGTTTTTCCTCTTACCTTGCAGATTACAGCCATGTGATTGTATGAGATGAGATAGCAAAGTGATCCAGAAAACTTTGAAACAAGTCCATGTTGACTTGGTGCCTTCACCTTTTTGGGTCCTTGGAAATCTGCAGTTTGTTGTCTTTCCATACCCCTCTCTCAGTCTACTAAGTTTCACCTTCCTACTCTCCACCCATTCAGGATCCTTCTCTTCCTAAGTTAGTTACTAGCATATGTTACTAACATTAGAATAGTGTTGCCACGTCAGATAAGCTCTTGTAAAACTACATTTTGTTCCCTTTGTAATGGTTTTGCTTTTGAAATTACTCTGCATGAAACTGTGTTTAATCATTACAAGTGTGACTATCCCTATACTGTTCAAATACCTCTTCCTACTTCACTTCATTTCTTATCAGGAACAGCACTCCAAACAGTTGTGTCAGTATTCATATCAAAGCAGACAAAATAAGACCTCTAAAGGACTGAATTGCCTTACACAGTTTTGTTCATCACAGAGAACAAAAAAACATGCTTTCAAGTGCAGTAGGTGTATTTGTAGTGCCTAGCCCATTGCAAGGAAAATTTTCTACTCTAACGTTCTGCTTTGCTCATTCTTACCTCCATTGTTATTCATAAAACAGTTTCAGAATTCATAAAACAGTTCTTTGTTATTTTGTCTCATAAATGGAGTGTTCTTCAAGAACAGAGCAAGAATATGTGCACAGAAATAACTGAAGAGTCATCTCTACTTGAAAAAACCCTCTTACTTTCAATAGTGAAATAAGTAGATCTAATACATGGAGACATTATATGAAAAAGATAAATTTGTTTGCTTACCTTAAAAACACCAAGTTTCACCAAGCAAGTTAATTTTGGGATAATTTCTTTCATATTTGTTTTCTCCTAATATAGTTTAAAGATAGAGACACAGCTAATCAAAGTATTATTTTAAGGGGGAAGAAAGTGTCATGATAAGATTCAAGTGTGAAGGTTAGATACAGTAGATGCTCTATCTTCTACAATACAGTAGCTTTCAGGAGATCTGTGTCCCTTTTTTCATGTTCTTGCAACATGCCAAGAGTTTATTTTGCTATTATATCTATCCCAAACATTCTAACAGACTATTTTGTCATCTTATCCACCACAAAAACCAGCAGATTATTAAATCTGAATTTGACAAGGTGAGACTGAGCCACACTAATTTGAGAAAGGGTAACATTTAGAAAGATTTGTGGTATTTGGGTTATTTGTCTGTGAAGCTCTCCCACCCATTTTGTTCCCAGTTTTTCTTTTCATTTATGTAGAGTATGTGAAAAATAATACAAGCAAAATTTTTCAGAATAAGTATGAGCAGTTTCATGAATAATTCATTTCTGCCTTGTATGACTTCATTATGTCATGTATAACTAGTACTTTGTACTGTCAGACTGAAAAGCTACAAAAAAATGTTTAACCTTGCAGCATAAATTTCTAAGTTGTAATTTGAAAAGTTACATGATATTGCATAAGTCCTAGCATTCTCAAATGTGCTTTCCCAGATACCTTATTTAAGATAAAAAAAATACAAGACTTAGAGCTACTTTTTCCACTCAGAGGTCTGTTTTTTATACAAAAAAATCATATATTTCATAATCTTCATTGGCCTAACAGCTCTCATAAAGAAATTACTTTTAGCTATTGGTCTTAATTGTGCAGGATAGCTGAAGCCATAGTTTTATCTCATCAGAGAGCATATTATTACACCCATCTTATAAGTGAGGAATCTCTGGCACTACTCAGAAAGTAATGAGTATTGTTGCCTAATTGTGTAAAGAAACAGTTAAAAACACAGCTGCGCGTTTGCTGTGGTTTGAAGCCCAGAGAGTGACATGGCTCATCTGGTACTTGTACAGTTGGTTAGTTGGTTGTTCCAGTGGGAAGAAAATAAAGGTTTCATTTTCAAGATTATATTTGCAACTACAGCTATTTGGTTGTATTAATATTTTTTTCATACAATTTCATAAGTGCCAACCAGAGAATGTGTTTCTGGAGAAAATGTTCCTAGAAGGATGGTAAGTTGCATGAGTCAATTTGCCTTGGGATATCCTCCTGCAGAAAAAGGAATGAAAGAAAGGCAGCCTTCCTCTTCTTGCATCTCTCAAACTATGCAAAATGAGTCCTACCTTCAATAATATTGCAATCCACATATAGTGAGGTGTTGTGCTGGTTCAGCCATCATCATCATTTTACGCTGCCAGAAGCTGCCTGATCACACAGGCCAACACTGAACTCAGCAACATCCCCTCACAAGTCTGCTTTCAGACAGTCCTGCCATAGGTTCCTGTGGGCCCAGCTTCTCTGCTGCCCACTGTGGTGCCAGCATCACCTGCTGGACACAATGGACAGAGATGGCTCCCTCAGTGGCCCTTCACATGGAAGGACACCACTGAGAGAGCTCAGCAAGATGCAACCAGCCCCAACAGATGCCACACCCAACAGAAAGCTCTTCCAACTCATCGGCTCTTGGTTAATATAATCCTGGCCTCACCGACCACCCCAACCACAACCACCTGGGTGAAGGCAGAGCCACAAAGACACAGGTGGGCCAGGTTCTGCCTCTGGAACATGAAGCCAATAGAAACAACAAAACATTCTGCTAGGTTGTGACTCGTCCACAGGTCAGCTCCAGCTTGGGGCCCACAACTCAGGCCCCAGCAGGTCACGAGGAAATAATCCTAAAAACTTAGTTTTAAACACTAAAATTAGGTGCCTGAAATTTCTCTTTAGAAGTGTTTTGAAGGCCACACTTCTCTCCATTGAATATGGAAAGAACCTGAGCACTTACTTTAGTATTGCTTCCTTCTAACTTTAAGGTTGTGGCAAGTGCAAAGTAAATCTCATACTTCGTTTTTTTTTCAGTGCGAAATATGAGTTTCTAAAATTACTACTCATGGTTACTAACAGTTGCTCCTCAGTGGTATTTAGAAGAAGCTGCATTCAGGGTCAAGCATTTCATTACTTGGTCATAAATTCAGTTAACAGCCATGTGTAGAGATCCTCACTGACTTGCCAGTGTTTCCAGTAAGGAACATAATCAGGATTAATTGGTAAGTCTTACCAGTCTAGGGCCCTTCAGTCCCAGCACTCCTAGCAGGCTTAAAAAAACTTCCTGGTTTTGTTTTAATTGATTCATTTTTCCATCACAATCTGGAGGCGAGGAGAATCATAGGGACTGATATGGATTTCTTTTTTGGGTAAATAAGCTTTGCTTTGCATTTTAAACTGTTAAACGAGGTGGGGTTTTTTCTTGCAAATACGTATTTTTCACTTTAAGCACACCATTATGTATATATCTCATATATGCAGAGAAAAGATCACTACACAGAAATGGAACATGAATGACATTTTGCTATCATGTATCATCATCGTTTTAAAGTAATGTTTGTTCAGATTTCTGTCTTCACTGTGATCCAAAAGCAAGGTGACCTTATGAGAACTAACAATTACAGACAAAACATCTCAGAAGTAGTCTTTAAAGGATGAAGCCTCAGGCAAGTACTGTTTCTTGTAACGTCAGAAGAAAAGTTAATACAAAGTGAGTCTTCAAATGAACAGAAACTAATTTGATACTTGGCAGTAGCTAAGAAAAAACTTCTTTCTTCTCTAACTTCTTATTTTGTTTTGCTTTTTCTCCTCATGCAGAGAGATTTTGTAGTTTTTAATACTTCTTCATCAAACCTTTCAGGCAAAAGAGTCTAGATGAGACAAGTGATTCATTGGGCCAGTCTTCCCAGGTGGAAAGTGTATATTAAAATTACATATGAAGAATGCAGACTGGAATTTTATATTCACCTATTCCCTACAACAGCCTGGCATGTAACATTATGTGGGGATGCAATTTGTTCCCTAAATTCCATTTTCACAGTCTTTGAACCAGCAGCAATACTGGGAATTGTATGCAACTACTGCTTTTCTCCATTCAGTATGCAGGTCACTATAAAATTGCTGGTTCAGACAGAAGCTCCTCCTCTGGCCTCCTGACACCTTTTCGTGTCAAAAAAAGTTGCTAAAGACATCAGTTCTAAACCCAAAGAGGACAAATAGATGACTCTGCCATCATCCCTTCGTGGAGGGGTTAGCACAATGCTTCCTGAGAACACCTGACCTTGCAATGTCATTGTAACAAATTAATTCTGGTCTATAGGTAAGTTCTTTGTGTAGAAGTTGGCAGAAATTGGATGATTTATCAATCTTGTTCTTCATTTGCAATTGTAAATAGAGTATTGAGTAGGCAAGTTCTATTTTCATCGTACAAATTGACTGTCTGGTACAGAATTATTCAAATACTAATCCTAATTTGCACCCAGTGCAAGACTATTAAAGTCAAAGGGTAGAGCAGGATTTTTGACCTCACACAGCAATTGACCCAGTTATTTTTCATTGTGTTCTGTTTGATGCTTTATTTATTAGAGAGTAAGGACTGTATGTAGTCTGCAATTGTATTCTTGTAGATGAAGAAGAAAATTTGAAGCCCTTTTCTGAAATAGTGTTATGCAATTGAGTACTGTGATCTTCATTGTTGAGGTGACAAACAGTCACTGATTCATTAATCTTCCCCCTAGCCCAAGTTTTAAAGCAGTGGTAACTTCACGTGCTCAATATAGACCTTAGAGCCTCCTTTCCGTTACTGTGTTGCTGGAAGGATTTTTGGCATTAAGGATGTAGTTTCATAAATGAGTTTGGAACTGAATACTCATTTTTTTGCAGAAAATATATTTAACTTGTTATTGAATATTCTTTTCTGTCACCTTGGTTATCCTACCTCAGAGTTTCCCTCTAATCTTTAGTGATAGCTGTATTCATTATTTACTTTAAAAATTTTCAAACATCACCTTTGTGTTTTCTCTCACGCTCTCATCTCATCTAGGGATATCTTCTGAGTAACAGTTGCAAATTCATCTCATTATCATT
Source organism: Eurystomus gularis (assembly GCA_013400335.1). Lineage (NCBI taxonomy): Eukaryota > Metazoa > Chordata > Aves > Coraciiformes > Coraciidae > Eurystomus > Eurystomus gularis. Next base: position 28,851 of record VZZY01017778.1, read on the forward strand.
CCTTAATTCCTCCAAGCACGTATTTCTTTTACTATGAAGTCTACACGTTTCTTAAAATTGTTGGACAGCTTCTATTTTAGAACCCCACTTGTTTGGTTGACAAATACTGTTTCATTAAGTGTCAAAGTTTTAATGCAACAAACTGCCCATATCCACCCATATCTCTTTTTTGGTTTAATATTTTTCTATAGCGCCATTCTCAGTATGATACCATGATAATCTGTGGCTCTGTGTAATAATAATAAATTAGAAAAAGACAGTTAGAGGTAGCTGATTTTTATAATGTAAGGATTGACTAATCCTGCGCTGTATTTATGGTTTTTATTTGCAAGAGTAAGTAACTTTTTTAAATGGTGGATTTTATATACATTTCAAAGATTAATCCTTATTCCAACAGCTAAATACAAGTCAAAAGGATGAGGGGATACATAAAAGCCAAATGACCAAGGGGAAGCCTGACACCTTAATTCCATTCTTTTCCTTTGTCTAGCTTTATCTGTTCCCTCTTCCAGCCTGTCCTCTAAAGCAGTGTCCTGTTCCTCCACCTTCTTTTTCTCCATTATGGATTTTGATTTGAACTGTAATATACAGGGACTCACTGTCATGAAGCAAATAAATGGAATCCTATAGAGCACTTGCCTACATACTTTACAACTTTTCTTGTTCATGAATTTGTACCTTAAATTTATTGTTTTAATATTTCAAAGTCCAACAGCTTATTAACTGCTCAGACACTCAGAATACACTTTTTCTGGTCATGTGCCACTCATTCTAATGGCTTTGTTTTCTGAAGGACTACTAAATCTTATAAGCAGAGGTTTAATTTCCTCCTTTGAAAGAAAAAGGAAAAAATGATGAAAGTACTTGATGTTGGCTGTATAACAATGAGGTATTCATCTCTATTTCTGTCTGTTGAGATGCTTTTCAGACTAATAATTGGGAATTGATCATTGTAAAAAGCTATATTACAGCAACAAAAAATGACATGCATTGCAGTGATAGGATTTTAATACTGAAATCATTTTTTCATAATAATATTGTATGGGGAGGCATGAACTTTTCACTCTTAAAATGTATTTTGAGAGTTTCAAGAATAGTTAGTATCTCTAATTATTTCATGTAAATTTCAATTCCCCCACTTGTATTGTTTAGTTAATAAGTACTGGAATTTTAAATGTATGTTCTCTCACATTTTTTCATTATTATGATGAGAATTTTATCTTTGAGCATTTATATTTCCATAGGTAATAAGCATAGCCAGTTGTTACATATCTCCTAGTTCTGAGCTGTTTTCTGCCATTTTTCTTTCTGTAAAATTAATTACAGCAGTTCACCAGTAGAATAGTTGGTGAGTATGGGGTGTGGGGTGAGGGGCAAGAATAGAGATGGGAAAATTCTAAATTACTTGTAGAAGGAGGAACTTAAAGAAGGATTGGAACCATACAGATTGAAAAAAAAATATTTCCTGTAGTCCCAGATGTGAATGTGATTTATATTCAGTCGGAGAACATGACAAGGTGGGCTCTTTGGTAAGGTAGTTTTCATCAGAGGGAGCTCTTACCTTTGGGGTATAGGGTCCATTTCTACCAGAACTTTATAAACAACAAGGAAAAACTTTCAAAGTCTTAATTTTCTCTTGCAATAAGCATGGTAGCAGACAGGCTAGCACCAGCCCTGGCAAAGCATCACACTAGAAGAAAGCATACACGTGGGAGAAGCATAGGTCCACGCTGTAGCTCTTAGTGGAGGCAGGAGCATCCTCACCAGCTGAAAAGCATTAGAGGTCATGCTGCTTTCTGTAGGACACACTCTGTACTGGGTGTCCATGGTGAGGTGCTGGCAGGGGGAGCTGCAGGGGTGGCCTCTGTGAGGAGAGGCTGGGGCTGCTCCATGACACACCCAGTCAGTTCCAGCTGGCTACAACAGACCCACTGCAAGGCGAAGCTGAGCCCCTCAGCCGAGGTGGTGGCACCTAGAGGAGAGCATGTTTTTTAAAGGGCCAAACATTGCACAGGCAGTGAGGACTGAGGGGAAAATGTGAAACAGCCCTGCAGACACCACAGTGAGAGATGAATGAGAGTGAGAAGGTATTCCAGGGGTGGGAGCAGAGATTCCCTTGCAGCCCCTGGAGAAGACCATTATGGGGCATGGGAAAGGTGTGAGAAGAAAGGACCAGTAAAGAGGAGCTGTTATGGACTGACCCCCAACACTGAATTCCCCATCCCCCTGCATTTTGAAAGGGTGTAGAGGAGTTGGGAATGAAGGAATGATGTAGAGCCTGGAAAAAAGGCAAGGTTGAGTAGGGGGCAGGTGGCTTTAGTTTTTGTCTTTGTTTCTCACCATCCTACTCTATTTTAATTGTCAATAAATTAAATTAATTTTCCCCAAGTCAAGTCTATTTTGCCTGTGACAGTACTTTGTGAGTGATCTCCCTGTCCTTATCTTGACCTATGAGCTTTTTCATCCTGTTTCCCCCTCTGTCCTGCTGAGAGAGGGAGGAGAGTGAGTGGTTGGATGGGAGTTTGGCTGTTAGCCATGGCTAACCCACCACACCTACAACACAGAATTATACGTGGTCTGTAGTTCTGTCAAGATTAAATGGTAGTTAGTACCACAAGCATTAAGTAAATATTGTCTGTAAAGTGATAGCTCCTTGTTACTCTTCATAATTATGCAGTGAGTAAATAGTATATAGCGAGTGTAATAGATGTATTTTGTTAAACAGTCAGCAATATCACAAATACAGACTTCAGGAATAAAAAATTTCAAGTAAAAATTGCCAGGATGTGCCCTTTTGTTAATGTCTTTTATTTGAATATTGACAGAATTATTAAGAGCAATATGATTGTTTTATTAGTAAGAGTTAATACCAGATATCGCTACTAATAAATGATGCCATTACAATTCTGACGGTCGCACTTCCTTTTTAATGATCAACTTAGCCATTATTTCCAAGGCATTTTAAGACACAAGATTAATTGTACTTAGGTGCAATTGCTATTTGTTCTGGGTAGTAAAGACCTATTCACTTTTTGAGATGATGACATGAGATCAATGGGGATTTGGAGAAGACGAGTAAGTAAATCCACAAACACCAATATCTTGAGAGATGTAAATATCTTCACCTTTGCTACTTTGCTTTATGCAGTCTGAATTAGACAAAAGCAGTTACTGGTCAGTGTTCTCTTATTAGCCTCTGTGAAGGAAAATGGGGAGAGCTCAGTCTACTTTGAACACAGTACTAACCCGCTACTTGATTAGTATCAGGTTAACCTTTTTTTTTACGCTTTTTGAAACAAGAGTGGGAATAGATTAGTAACAGAGGCAGCAGCTGCTCTACTCCTTTATATTCATTGCAATTCGAAAAAGCATAGGCAGACAAGGGCCAGGGCCACATATGCCAGGGTAACGTATTTCCTCTTCCAATATGTATTTCTGTTCTTAGTGTATATGGTGTGTCCTGTTCTGATGTGAGTCGTGGTTCTGGCATGTGCTCTCTGCGCTTTGTGCAGCAAGAAAATAAGCCTGTGTCAAGGGCTGGGATTGGGCCAGCCACTAGACTAATGACAGGTGCTCTCTGTGAACCCCTCACCCTTCCCAAAGGGGAAGAGAAAGGAAATAAGGGAGAAAGACTTGTGCACTGGAAAAGAAAACTAAAGCAGCTTTAATGAAAATAGTAATAATAAAATGAAATATATACAAAGTCAACATCAAATCCAACCCCCTGATGACAGTTACATCACCATCACTGCTGATGCTGTGGAGCATGCACTGGGGAAGTCCCAGACTGGGCTCAGCAGCAGCTGGCAACTGGATTAAGGAGCTGGATTCTGGAACTGGATTCAGAAATGCACAGATCAGGATCAAAGGCAGAAGAGAAAGAGTCCTTCTCAGATGCCAGATACTGAAGAAGAGAGCTTGACTCTCGTGATCCCTCAGCTTTATATTGAATGTGACGTATATGGCATGGAATACCATCTTTGGTAGTAACTCTAAACATTGAGCATTATCACTGCCAGAAGCAGACACTGTCCACAAAAACATGCTGTTAGCTTCAGAAAGTGCAGTTAGTTAGCAGAGTCTCAGCTGAAAAGTAAAATCACTGAACAGAATTAGTTCTGTTCTAACTGAAACTGGGACAGCCTCAAAGGTCTTATGGAAGGTTTTAATGTTCTGGTGGAGATAGATCCTCTCCCCAGGGTAAAAGCCACTCTTGCCTAGAGGTGATTTCTTCTGTAGTCACTAATATTTATGATGTACTACATGGACTCAATGTATGTGCATTGTTGATAGATTTTTCTTTCTTTCTTTTTTACTTTGATGCTTGCTCAACTGTATAATTTCTCCAAGTTAGAGTTCTGATAAAAAAAAAAGATTAAAAATTTTAAATATTTAAATGGCATATTTTCAGATTTACTTGATTTTTAATATCCTTTTCTGAAATCATCTTTCTCAAAGTATCTCAGTATAAAAAATAATTTGGAATATTTTTTTCACATACAATGAGTTCTGCCTTTCTCTTATTTAAGTAACAAATACTTGATTTTTTTCATCCACTAACTTTTGAATTTAAATATTCTCTAAGTTTGCAGGGGATATTGCATGTAGCTTTATGGTGGGATATTACATGTACTTTTATGGTTCTGCAAGTCATGCTGTGGTTTCTGTGTCTCCTGCAAACTCTTCTTCAACAACCGAGAATCTTTTTTTTCCTCTCAGATACATAGAAAAGCTTCTGGTTTCAAGTGACAACAAGCTATTGAGCAGCTCTACTTACATTTTGAAATTTGTTAATTGCATAGACCCAGACATCTGCAAAAGGGAGCTGAGGTACAAGCCAACTGGAAATCCCAGTAGCTTTTGTAAGTTTTGTCAGTCAGTTAGCCAAGATCTCATGAATGTGGCAATCTAGGTAGGTGGTTATGCCTGAAAGTATGATTTTACTGGAAATTGCTGATAGAGTGATTTACTTCAAGTAAGTAACTTCAGTTACTTATTTCTTAAGTTAGTTACTTACTTCTTCAGAAAATCTGTGGGGAAAAAAAAAGGAAAGCTGAGCTTTTACATCTGTTTATCAAATGCTTCTCATTCATTTGATATAAGCACAGAGTAACATTATTTGTAGATCAAGTACTTATTTACTCATAAAAGTAAGGGGTTTTGCACAAGAAAAATGCCCATATAGTTCAGTCACATAATTACAGTTATTCCTGTAACACATGCCCTATTCACATCATTACAGTTATTTATCTGAACTGGAGCCTTGTGATCTCATCTATATCCATATGCAGAACAGTCACAGGTTCCACCCTGAAGGGCTTTCAGGTGAATGAGTACATGGCAAAGGAAAATGTCTCCCTTTAAGACAATCGTACGAGTTTTCGGTAACACGCTGCATTAACTATTTCACAGAGAAGCAGCTGCCCTTGTCATCAGTTGAACTATATAGTTGCAGTGTGCCATACATAGAAGTACATGCCTTGATGACCTGCTGAGTTGGCTAGTCTGTCCTGAAATGTGGGACACTGGCAGCAATACCAGCAGCATTAACAAAAGTGTCATTAAGACTGACTTTGTTTCAAACCTGCCATCGTTTTTCTGCACAAATACCTGCGAATTCCTTCATATCTGAGATTTAAACCGAAGGGTAATAAATGACTAAGAGCAAATCGTTTCTTGTGTGAGACCTTTTTTTCAATATGTCTTTAGTTTCTCCAAAGATCTGTGACAAAGAATAGAAAATATTCCTCTATTTGGCATTCTTTTTGTCTTTCCACCATCCCTTGCACCCTATACCTTAACAAGCAGAACTGTGCACTCTATAAGTGTGAAGAAATATTGGCTATTAGCCATGATTGTAATGGAGTTTCCTGACTCTGACTACAGGAAAGTGTTACTGCTGACAGAATGCAGTCTACAAATCTGGGAGTCCTCCCAGGATCAATCTTTCCAGTATTTCTCCCTGTCTTTACACAAGATCAGTAATATTTGAAGAGCCATCATGCTTCCCTATAATAATGTAAACTAGCCAGCTGCTCCAGTACATAGGTGTGATTTGGGGTATGTAAAATGAATTTTGGATATCAAATATGAAAATGGATGTGAGCCTATTGATGTGAGGTTTTGGTAAGTACAGGGAGTACCAGCATAGGAAATGTTCTCCATTTTTTCAGAAAGATAGAGTACATACGAGGAGAACATGTTATTGGGGAGACTGTAAAATCAGCACAGTGAAGGCACCCAAAAGACAAACAACAAGGATGGGGAATAGCTTGGTGCTGAGAAGACAGTGGTTGAAGGTAAGGAGACAGTGAGAAAAGGAAATGAAGAAGAAGCCTATTACTCACCAGTGTGACAGTTTCATACCTAACACTTCTCCAGAAAGACTAACAGGATTCCTAGCACCCATGTGCTTCTTCTGCATCACCTGCTTGCTCAACTTAGCCCTCCTTACTGCCACTCCATTGCTCTGGCCACAGCCCTACAGAAACCCTTGCTTTGACCAGCGCAGCTCCCTGGCCAAGCATCCCTTCCCTATTTCTTAACCTGTGAAGCATTTTCCAGGATGTGCCTCTCGGCGTGAGAACCATGAGGTAGGTGGTATGGGAGGTGCTGGAACATACTCAGAGTGGAAAAAACAAGGAACCAGGGAGCATGCAGAACTCCCCTGTCTACTATAAAAGACCAGCTTATTTAAAGCAGTGCAGTTGTATTAGCAAGTTACATGCCCTCATTTTGTTTTAAGCTAGCTCGGGAACCTCCCTGTGCTGCTGCACTGTATTATCTGGGCATACTCTGTCTAATCCCTGAGCTGAGCATAGGGAGAGTCTCAGCGTGCCACCTACATGCTCTGCAATAGCGATTATTAGCCCAAGCCTGGTGTTATCAGGTGGTTCTTCCTTGTATGTTGGCTGAGTGAAAAGAAAGGCAACAGCAAAGTGCTGGAATTTGTACAGCTCTCTTCTAGGCATAAAACATATTTGATGTGTTTGTTAACAACAGGGTTCATACCTATTTGGTATTTGGTTAGTCCAGTATTTGGCATGTGGACAAAAAAAGCAAAGGCAAAAAGGAAACATGAAATTTTGTCTGAAGCAAAGTTGTCCCCTTAGTCACCTGTCATTATGTACGTATAAAATAATTTGAACAATAATAGGCTGAGATCTGAGAGCTGTGTAAAGGTTATTTGCAGAGAAAAATATTTATAAACATTGTGGGTTTAAAAGTGTGAATGTATTTAAATAAAAGATATGCACTTAATTGTCTCAATGCCATTAAAGTTTGCCATGAAAGAATAAATATCCAGTTGCAATGTGTCAAGCAAATAAATGAGGATTGTCATGCATGTGAAAAAACTCCATTGTTCTGCTGTTTCTGAAATAAATGACAAAAATCACAGAGTAATTTGCATAACTTGGAGATTAGCAATGTATCCCTTTATCCTTATTAATATATTTGCCCTTCTTAATTATAAAGATTTGAATCTTATTTTAAAATAATTTCCTACAAAGTATTCTTGGGGATAGAAGCTGCATGTTAATTCTGAATGGATTATTTGCCTAACCTTATAAAAGAGATAAATTGCTTCTATTTGATAATAGGCAATTTTTTAAAAAAGGATTTATGATATGTGGAAAAAAAATTACGCTTACATAGGAAAATGGTTCTCACCATCACTTTTGTTGTTATTATCTGTCATAGACCTTTACTCACAAAAGTGACATTTCTCTTATGTCACTTACAATTTCCTGTATATTAAAAAAATATGCAGTATAGAATTTCAGATAAACTTTTGCCCATGTTTGTAAAACTCTTAATTTTACCTCAATGTCAGTTCTTTTGTATGCCAGTCTGTAATACAAGGATCTTGACTGATTCACAGGGTCACAGGATTGTTTGGATAGGAAGGAACCTCTGGAGGTCATCTAGTCTCATCTAGTCCAACCGCCGAGGGCAGGGGCAGCTACAGCAGGCTGCCCAGGTCCGTGTCCAGTTAGAAGCATCTAATCCTGCCACCCTGCAATGAACAGGGTCATCTTTAACTAGATCAGGTTGCTCAGAGCCCTTTCCAGTCTGATCTCAAATTTTTCCAGGGATGGGACATCTACAGCCTCTCTGGGCAAAATGTTCCTGTGTTTCACCACCATCAGCATAAAAATTTCTTCCTTATATCTAGTCTGAATCTCCCCTCTTTTAGTTTAAAACCATTGTCTATTGCAACAAGACCTACTAAAAAGTTGGTCCTTGTCTTATAAGTCACTTTTAAGTACTGAAAGACAACAATAAGGTCTCCCTGGAGCCTTCTCTTCTCCAGGCTGAACAACCCCAACTGTCTCAGCCTGTCCTCATAGGAGAGATGTTCCAGCCCTCTGCTTATTTTTGTGGCCTTCCTCCAGACCCACTCGAGCAGGTCTGTGTCTTTCCTGTGCTGAGGACTCCAGAGCTGGACGCAGTACTTCAGGTGGAGTCTCACCAGAGCAGAGTAGAGGGGGAGAATCACCTCTGCCAACCTGCTGGCCACGCTTCTTTTGATGCAGCCCAGGATACGGTTGGCCTTCTGGGCTGCGAGTGCACGTTGCTAGCTCATGTCCAGCTTTTCATCTATCAATACTCCCAAGTCCTTCTCCACAGGTGTGCTCTCAATCCCCTCATCCCCCAGACAGTAGTGATACAAGAGGTTGCACTGACCCAGGTATAGGACCTTGCACTTGGCTTTGTTGAATTTTGTGATCTTCACATTGGCCCACTTCTCAAGCTTGACTCATGATGGTGTCTCTGAATTCTGGTGTCTCCTACTAGGGTAGGAGATATAACATTTGCCTTCTGGTTAGGGAGAGCTTGTTTCACATGTAGAATGCTGTAGTACATGAAAGGTAGTTATAAGAAGCCTAACCAAATGTGAAACGCAGGGTAGAAATAAAAGCAAGTAACTACTAGATTTGTAGGGGAAAACAATAATTACACCGCATTTGCAAGCAGCAATTTTATTCAGAATCCTCAAGGTACAGTAGTACTGTTGAAAGCATCTCACTTAGGCAAGCTTCACTGCCTTGAAAAGGCAGGAAAAGTCAGTGAGCATCTCTTTATCTTTGGTCTCCTTAGGCTTTTCCATCTTCCAGTGACAAAAAGGACCTGGCTTCAAATGCCACCATTCAACGATAACAACTAAGTGTTGGTGCCATCTATACATCCTCTGAATTTCAGTGTAGCTAAACAGTTAGAAATTATCAGGAATAACTATGGGAATCAGGAGATGGGTAGTAATCTAATTTGATTTTATGATCTTAGCTTACCCAGGATTTACAGAGATGGCTATAAGCCAATGATTAAATGGATCTCTGCTGTTCCGTAAAAGTATTTACTTTGTATTTACAGATAGTGCTTACTTAGTATGGACATTGGGGTTCTGTATCTGATAAATCTTCAGATTTTTCTTTAAAATAATCCTACACAAAAGAATGTACTCATGATTTAGTGGTGTCTGCACGACCAAATTTTAATCTAGTTAGTTTTGTTTATTCAGCTATTGCAGTGTATCAAAATGAGACCATAAGTAGAGCAATTATTATGAAGAAAGGAGATCTAGCTTTTAGAAACTGATATTACTTATATTCTACTTGTTTTTCAGACTTTTGACTAGATTTGGAATCTGCCTGGACTTGCCAAGCACAAACATGAAACAAATGACATAACAAATAATATTCCTTTTTGAGAGAGATAAGAAAAACTGAGCAGCTGTAATTAATTCCTAAAGAACAACAATAACAATTTGTAGTCTTTTTCCTTGGAGGTTTGTGGTGGGGAGTATAAAATGCTCCTCGTCCTGTAATTATTTGCATTCACAGTGTGAAATCATTAGGGATTACGGAGTAGCATTGATTCAGACGGAGCTGATATAGTGGTACATGCTGTTTGTGTTAGCTAACCTCCTATTTCCCTAACTGTGCCTCATGCTGCCAGGTGCTTGCCAGCCATGCTTGCCTGGTGCTGCCAAGGCTAGCTGCTAGCACCTTGTGCTTGCCACTTTTTCCTCACCAGCTGTTTTCAGCTAGCCTTTTCTTGCTCTGTGAGCTGTTCCCTTGCCTGTTCTCTCCATCCCTCCTCAGCCTTCAGCTATGGCCTTCAGCTGTACCCACCACCGCTGCCCAGTCCTGCCCTTCCCACAGCCATGCCCTGAGCTGCTTCTCCCCTCATAAGACCCCAAAGCCCCTTTTATCTACCTAAGAAATTTCCTTCCTTGGAGCAATGCTTTCCATGACAACTTTTGTCCACTGCAATGAAATTTGAACATGAGGAGGGAAAACATTTATGTGATCATCAATGGGATTCATGTCTAGGCTGAGACTGAACATGGAGATTACAGTGTTTAGAGCAGAATATTTTTTTTTAAGTCCTTTACATAATTTTTCTGTTATAATCTTTCATATGTAGATGCATAAAACAGTCAAGCTATTTCTGCAAGCTGGGAAATAATAATAATAATAATAAATTAACTATTTAGGATGTTGTTGGATACAATGATAGCAGAAGCCAAATAATTATACAGAGACGTAAGGTGAAATGAAATGAATGTCAAAAAGGACAACGGACAACAGTCCAAATTTTGGGTCTTTCACTTCCAGACTTTGACTTTCACAATTTTTCTTCAGTAAGGTCATTGGATAAATTTACCCTGTGTTTGCATTCCTAGTGATGATGAGGGGCTTTGTTGACCAATCCTGCTTTTCTGAGAAAAGAAAATTTCTTTCTAGTCTTTTAGGAAAGTAAATCTTGGATAATGGCATCTACCAAGTCTTAAAGTTTTTACATTATTGGCAAAATGCTGTATGGTTTAAGATATGAAACATTTTTATTTGAACTCTTTTCCTTTGCTGGATTCTGTCACTCATCACTCCTCGCTGCATCACTATTTTGTTTGATACATAACAGCATTGCTTTCCCCGACAAAGGAAAAGAAATCGAAAACTGAGAAAAAACCTGCAAATATGTCACATCCCTGAGGCAGAGCTGAAGGGAACCTTTCAGAAACAAGTCAGTCACATTTAATTATTCTAGGTCCTTCAAGATAACGTCCGTCATATTTTTATGTTCTGAGGTTATCAATGTCTATTTGTTGAGTGCACATGAAAAGGGAACTTTTGGATCTAGCCTCAAAGGACAGAGGTTTAAGAACGTCCTGATCAATGTGTTGCAGTTGTTTGATGCAAGTCCAGAAAAAAACATCAGTTCTACAATTGATGGAGCCCATACAGTGACTGGTGAGACAAATTGTTCTGCTGGCAAAAGAAAAGTTTGGGTCAGAAAGGTCTACTTCAGACATTTTTTCTTATGATATTTCAATTTCAGCTTTACTAGCTCCTTGACAAGTTAAATTCCCTTTGTGCTGTTATAAAATAGTGAGTTCAAAATTAAGATCTGGAATCACAGGCAAATCTGGGTAATTATGTGAAGTATTAAAAGCCTGCAGCTTCACAGCCTATCGTAACATATTAAGGTCAAATGGTTTTCATGAAGACAAATGATCACCCCTGTAACACATGCAGGAGAAAGCCTTGCATGCTGGCCATGGGTAGGTGCTACAATTTCCAGTTCTAGATGACATCTATAAAATTCTTTGTACTGTAATGTATTGTTTGGGTGAATTCCAGTTGTAAAAGACTGAAATCAGCTGAAAGCAGTTACAATATAACTGCAAACAGAATTTACACTTTGTGGTAAACACTTTTTATGTGCTTCCTGGCTGCCATCTCTCCTGTCTCTGTTTATTATATACAAATTACAGGAGGACAGAGACCTCTTCTCTCACATCACAGGATGACTACATGGGTCTTTCTGTCTCCTTGTATCTTGGGTGAATCTTTTTTTACCTTCAGAGTGGTGTTTATTGCTTTTCCTTTGACACATGGGAAACAGGGGCAGAAAACAGAGAAGAGATTGCAGCCAATTGGTCATCCTCCAAATGAGATTGTCTATACTGTTATTATTTAAGCAAGGTAAGTTGGTTCCTCTGATCTCCAGTCTTTTAGGGTTTGCATAATTATGATATCTGACACTTGACTGCACTAGATGTAGGCACCAAGTTTAGATTTCCTTTCTACACATCCAAGGACTTTCATACCTTTCTGTGCATATATTTATTGATGCTTATGTTACTTTTTTTCCCTCTGGCTTTGCTATTTGCAATACCCACTTTCCTACTTCCCTCTCAGCCTAAATTCGTGCCAAATCCCATGTCATTCACAGCATACAGAATAATCCTTTTTTGAAATGCGTCAGAAGGCTGTGATTACCTTCTCTTCCTCCTGCTCAGTTTTATCATAAGTCATACCAAAAATTAGCAGATATCTCATGCCTAGACACCACAGCAGTTAGAGAAATATCTTGTTCATTAACTTAAGCTAAGAAAAGTGAAGGGAAATAGTTTTTTCCACTGCTTACTTTTGTCTGTTAATTTTTGGTTGTTTTTTGTAGAGATACGTCCTGGCCACTGTTTGGTGCCTGCTGAATGTGAGGGTCTCTTGTGATGTTCCAAATGGCAGAGCTGCCCAAGAGCTCTTCCCTCTGTGCTTGCCTCCACACTGACACAGCAGTGAGAGACAAGGCAGCTCAGCTCTTGGGGAGAGTGCCCCTGGCTCTTAGTACCTTGCAATTTGAAACTGTTTCAGAATTAGCTTGCAGTGAACGGTGGAGCATCCTTTCCCTTCTAGGTCTGTATTGAACTCAGGTGCTTCCTGCTCTTCATGCTGCGTGTGATCTAGAAATGTCCAACAATCATGATTTGTGGATGAATGAGCCATTTGTTTTTGTGTTTAAGCTATCTCTGCACTAGAGTTTAGGTAATAGGTGGTACAGTGTCAAGGTTTATGAGGGGCAGGGAAATCAGACATTACTATGGACCTCTTACCAGAATTAACTTCATTTTAAGCTGAGGAGGTTTTAAACAATGTTAATCTGCTGGAAATCAGAGCGTAGAAGAGAGAGTAATATTGTCATGTTAGCTGCACATAAGATAGCATCAAAAATATGTTCTAATTATTTCACAGTAGGGGCAGCTAGAAGGGAAGTTGCCAAGCTGAGGTGCCTGCTACAGGATGAATTAAATAAATCAGACATCAGTGACTGGATTGATTGATTCATTTGCTTATGTGTAGGCATACAGCGTCATTTGTGACAGCGTCATTTGTGACACTATAGGGCATTGTTCTAATACCAGTTGCCATTCCTAATACCAGTTGCCATTGATATCTCCTTTGAAGTCGTGTATTATCTCCTCTAACGTCTGGCTGATGTCTTTGAGACCTTAGGGCATCCATCTAAAATGAAATTAGGCAAATATGTGTGAGCACCAAACTAACTTTTGTTGACTGAAGTGAGAACTTGTGTACCTAGTACATAGGTACACAATATACTTGTATTTAGGTATCTATGGTCTGGACCTGAATCCTGCCCCACATGTCTCTCAGCTAACTTACATGTCAATTGAGTGATTGCTTTTTAAAATTATGCTGTCTAAACCTGTATTGCACATCCAGCAGGCTCAAAACAGTGCAGCCAAGCAGGAGCAAGAACAGTCATGAGCCTTTACTGTGAACTTGCCTGCTCTAGCTGGGTTGTCTCCACACTGCTGTGCAAAAGCTGAGTTCAGGGGCAGAGCCCTGCTGGTGTACATGGAGGCTGGCAGTGGTGTCCACAAGTGAGAGGTCATGTGTCCTGGAGCTACAGAAAACCTAAACACTTCAGAAAGTATGGGGATGGTTGTGCCTTCCTCCAATACATCTATTCTTGCCTCTTGATAGGAATTTAATGGGATATTTGGCTAATTCTTCCACCCTCCACTGGGGCATGCAAATTGTATCTACTTAAATATGTAAGACAACCAAATGATTAGAAATAGAGGAGTTGTTTCATCAGTTGTAGGGTTTTTTTCTTTAACAGTGTATAATGAAGATGCAAGCACAGATAGTATCTTTAAGTGCCAATTTGTACAACATAGCGTTTGCTAGTCTGCTAGTCCTACCAAGATTTTCTTCAGGCTATCTCTCCCAGGAGATTGTCTACTACCCTCTCACCACAAGACCACTAGCTATATTTCAATACTGAGCTTTTTCTTATATATAATGCTGAGATTTAATGCATACAACACCACAGTTGTTTCCATGGTGCTTATAAACTGCTGAAATCACAGATTATTCTTCTGCATGAACTCAGATCATTCTTCTAGACAGTACGTTTTCAGATGCCATCTTTAATTTGTGATTTTAATACTGAACTTCATCACTGTTCAGTGGTTTTACTGAAGTATTTACATATAGATTAGTAAAGTAATTTTTTCTAGAGTGTTGAAAGCTCTCCAGGCCTAATTGGAATCATAAACTTAACCACAGTATCTGTATGACATGAATATGATTGTTGCTTATGAAAAGGCCTTGGAGGTTTACTTTCAAAACAAATTGAGTGTATTTCCTCTGCCTCCTACATTTAGCTCTGTCCACTTGGGGAATGATTTGGCAAGTGAGCGAGCAGCAGTGAGTGTATTCTGAGAATTGTTTTCTTCTACATCACAATCCTTTTAAGGAAGATTAACTATCTCAGTGAATTTTACCAAAAATCACATTTTAAAATAATGAACTAATTAGTTAAGACATATATTACTTTATTTTGTAAAAAGAAACCTTTCCCTGAGTGATAGCTTAGCTACATAAAGTGCCTTCTCATTTTATATTAAAATAGAAAGATGGACCTGTTATAGAACACTTGGACCACTACTATTAATTATCTGATTTGAAGATCACCTCTGGCTGTTAAAAAGATTTATATTAATCTGTACTTGATAGATTCAGAAGGATTAAAGGAGTGAAGGAGAGCGAATAAAAAGAGAACAACTTCCTGGCTTCATTGTTAGATGACCTTGTGCCATGGTACATTTAAATTGCTTACTTCCTATAACTCTATAAAGTTCTGTGTTTTCATTTTCTGGATTAGATTGAAGTGTCAACTGTTTTTGATGAATTACACTAGTAATATATGTTCATGTTCTTCTTTGCTCTTTTCTTTTTTATTTATATATGTCCAGTATAATTTAGTTCACCTAAAAAAGCTTTCAGGAAAAATATTTTTTTTAATTACAGTTTTAGCAAAGTATTTTTTTTTCAAGTGCCTTTAACTTTGTTCTGAAGAAGTAAAATACATGTTCAGGTGTTAAAACAAAACTCAAATGAAAAGTTTATGCCAAATTCCTGTTTTCTCATGTCCTGATATTCAGCATACTTTGTAGAAAAAAAAAAAAAGCAAATAAGATGGATATGTTACTGCAATTAGTGATTTAAACCTTTATCCTTTAACTTGATCTATGTGAAACACTACAGAAATCAGAAGGTATCGTTGCAAGAGCAAGAGTTTAGCCTTATCTTCAGGACTGGGGCCTTATTTATTTATTGCTGAACAGTGCAGAGGGGAGCAGAAGGCTTTAAATGCTTTACTTCTGTTATTGAAGATTCTCAGTGATGCAGAACTTGAAAGAACAGCAAATAAAATCAAGACACCTTTATATACAGTATGTGTACTACTGACTGGAATTACAAAGGACTGTACATACATACGTAGGTTTCCAGCTTCACATCAGAAGGGGCAAAGATATCTTTAGTCAAGTGTATTTGGTGCCAGTTAAGTGAGAAAAATAGATTTAAGTTACACTGTTAAATATATATTTTTTCAGGTGAAAGCAGTATGAAGGGCAACAGCTTCTCCGTACATGAGATAACCCTGATGTGTTAAACTGCAGTAAACATCTTTTATGTGTAAGCAGATGAACAAAATCACTTAGTATAAACACCAATAAAGTACAGTCTTGGATTTCTTCTTAACTTTGCAATTAAAAATGATTTGGGTTGTTTTTAGGTTTTGTTTTGTCTTAAAGGAAACTCCAATCGAAGACAAACATTTTTCTGAAAGAACAGAGTGAAATTGGAGATGTCTGAGCACAGGAATTCTGTTGTAACTTTGACCAGCGTGACAAATTTTAAGCCAAGCTATTAAAATACATCCAGATATTTTACACATATTTTACACATTTCCTCCTTTCAGAAGCTGTCATGGGGGAATTAATTGCACTACACTGCACAGGTGAAGTGGTACATTATGATATCTGGTGTATATGGTTTTATTCTTTTCCCCAGAGGATATTTCTACTAGCTCTGTTCCACACAAGAGTGTATGCATTTACTAGAGTGAGAATAAAAAACACTCTAAGTTGTAAAGGGTTAAGCATCAATAGAGGTTTTTTATCAGTGCTTAATAAATTTCATGAATATCAAGGGCTTTTTGTGTCTTTCTTTGTTAAACCAATCCATGATTTTTCTTGTGGCTTTAAGCAACATCTCTGACTATTATTTTTCTGTATCCCACTGTGTGCTGCACCATCTCAAACAGCCAGTTCTATTTGAGAACTGCAGTGGCACTTCCACTATGAATGGCAATAAGCAAGTACTTGCCCTCCTATCTGTTGTTTCCAAATGCAACATTTGATTGAGTTGGGGCAGTTTCTCAAATTACACAACCTTGCTCCTATTGCCACTTGTCATTTAACATTGCTGTTGCTATGGCTTTGGCTACGTTGTATTTTGCTTTCCAAAACAGTACAGAATCTTGAATGAAAAAACTTGGAGAAAATCTGCTCAACAAAATGAGACATTTAAACAGAAGTCATTAAAATGTCCTACACAGTTTATTACTCTGGTTCAAATATAGGAATAAATTAGGAGTTGTAGCCTTCTGCTCTTAGCCAGAGATTTTCTATTATTGGCTTCACTGATTAAGATAGGGGTAGCATGGTTATCCTGGCTATTGTTTTGATGCTTCTTCCAATTGTTTTTAAATTACAACTGTAGTTTTGGGGCAAAAATATGTCACCACAGAGAAAAAATGTTACATAGGAAGAGCTGGCTCTAGGAACATCACTTTTGGGCAGTTCTGTTCCTAGAAAGTGAGTTAATAACAACCTATAAGACTTTACCGAGTAGATATGGTAGATCCTAATGCTGTAAGCTGTAACACTTCCAAGAAAATACCAAATCCTCTGACCTGAACCATCCTGCCTTGCCTTATTTTGGTAGTATAAGATTAGATTAATAGCTGGAGGATGGAAAAGGGAAGAGTTAAGACTAACTAGGGAAGGAATCTCCATAGATTTCCTCAGTGGAAAGACGTATTTCCTCATTTAGTGGAAAGACAGAAGAGAAGTGTCTTTAGAAATAAGTTCTTGACAAGACCCCATGTCAACAGTCCTAAGTAATATCGAGGAACACTCCCAGTATGGCATCTCAATTGTAGATATTTATCATTTTTCAGGGTGTTTCTTGGAATATTTTTCACCCAGGCAAACTCGCTGTCTCGCCAAAAATTCGCATGCACAGTTCAGAAGCTATTTTCAATAGAGAGTTTGCATGCAGCTGTCCTGGTTTTGAGGGTTGAAGAGTTTAACAGCATGGAAGTGGGCCCTTCTGCACTAGGTTTCAGTGCCAAAAAATGTTCCCAGGATAAATTATATCTTCACATACATGTAACCTCCTGGACAAAATAGAAGTAATCTGAAAGCTGAAGTGTTAAATAACTTAAGTAATACTGCTTAGCTATGGTGATGGAAGCACAGGGCAAGATTAAACCTCTAGAATAATCTTCATCCCAGGGTTTCTGTTATTTTGTTTGAGAGCTTGTGAGTAGAAGCCAACAGTGTGGATTTTAGGAGTGATGAAGGCTGTATGTTGATATGACAGATTCACCAATGGAAGCAAGACACTAAAATGTCAGCCGTAGTAAAGAAACAAACCCAGTGGAAATAGAATTTCAATGGCACCAATGTAATAACTTGAGATCCACAACAAACCAAGCATAATTACACCCAAAATACATTTCCCATCTTACTGACAATTGTAATGCCTGAACTGGCCTGAAAGTGCACGTGTATCATGTCTAGAAGTGTAAATACCACTTCAAACCCAACTGTTTTCCAATTTCTGGCTTGTGTAAAATGGAGGTGGAATAGCAGGGGAAAGAGCAACTGCCTGAGCATCTTGCAGTTTCTGGTAAGGATTATATGTAGTTGCTTCAATGATGATATGTACTTACTTTACATTCAACTGGGTCACTCTGGGAAAGGTGGATGGTTGTGGGAAAACTCAGTGCACGTACCATCTTTATTTCATTATCTGCTTGCACTTTTTTGCATCTTTGCTTTCTTTTGTCTTAAATTAATTGTATACATTTTCTGTCCTCCCTCTGCACCTGAAATTTTATGCTGCTTATGCATCTTTCTTATTTATCTCTCAATATCTTTTTCAATTTTGTGTTTATTTCTATGTTCTTTTTCTCCTCCTAGTGTACATACTGTTGGATAACACGCATCACCCTTGGATGTGCAGTAATAGCTTTCTGAACAGTTTCCATTTCCTCTGTGTCCTTCCCTCCTCCCACTCCTCCCATTAGACGCTTAACCGACTGGATCCTCTCCAGCACTTCCCCATTCTTCTATGTTCAAAGTCCTTGGGGGTTTTTTATTCTTCTTGCAGGTTCAGTCTGCAGTAATGAATCCAACTGGATTATGGTCATTAGTGAGTCCTCCACCTCTATCTCCTAACAGCTGCACTGTTGAGAGTCAGAACTTTTGTCGTTCTTGCTACCTTTTAATACATTGAGGATATAGTACCTGACTGTTGCTTGATTTATTTCTCTTATTGTGTCCCTGTTCCTCTGTGCCTGAGTAGCTGAAATCTCCTCTTATTAATTTTGACATTTTGCTATATCTCATAATCTTCTTGTTCTTTCTGATCCTATTTTTTTCTGGTTTATATCCAGTCCGTACTGCCACCTCCCTCCCCCTGTTGTCTTGAATTCTGAGCCATGATGATCCTTTCAAACAGCTGCAAAAACTTTTGGCTTCTTCAAAGTTTTGGCCTGTCAGAAAGAAAGAGTTTTGAAATAAGCCATTAGAACCTGAGCGGTGTCTGGCTTAGCAGAGTGCATTCCCCCACCCGCGGCTCCCCCCCGCAGCGTTCTCAGCGCTCTGGCCCCAAATCAAGCAATTAAGTACATGCTTAAATTCAATCATGTGAGGAGCACCGTTAACTCAACAAGACTACTTACATGCTTAAAGTTGGCACAGGATTAAAAGCTTTGCTAAATCAAAATATTGGAGCTGTGATTTTAACGCAGCTTGGTTAATGAAGACTATACAGCCCCGTGATATGAAAGGTGCACAGTAACTCATTCTGGTAGACGTTCAAGTGTGAAGGCAGAGAATTCAATCCCACATCTAGGTCTTAATAGCGTGTCTGTGTGCATTTGCATACACACACACGCAATCATAGGGAGGACAGCACCACATTTGAGAATATCAAGCAGAATGTAAAAGCAAATGTAAAGAATCTAGGCCTTATTCATTGCCTGTAGATGCAATAAGAAATTCCCATTGACTTCAATAGGCACAGTTTGGGGACTACTACAAATACTGCACCAGCATTTATCAAACAGCTCCATACCATGGACACATTTCTCACTGCAGTTTAAATTTATATGTCTTATACGTTATGTACAAACGTTACAGAGAGGAGTAGGTTGAGTTAGCGTCCTTCTGGATTGTGTTAATGCCTGAAAAAATATTGAAAGAAGCATGTATAAATCATCTAATTTTCCTACCCTTTATCCTATCTCCTGCTTAGAGTCTTTAAATGTTAGAGTGATAATCCTACTGAGCATTTAAATAATTATGTATCAACCCCTTCCATCATAGATGACTAAGCAAATAGTGGATTTGCCTATTGTATTTCAGTTGTAGGGTGAATATTGTCAAAATTAATATCCATATGAGACAAGGATATTTATCCTAATCCATATCTTGTAGTTTTCAATAATGTTTTAAAGAAAATTAAATCACCTCTGAAAACTGAATTTTCAGGGTGAAATTACATATCGCCATAGCCATGATGTGTCACATTCATTTTGTTGCAAATGAATATATCAGCTTAGATTTATTTTAGCATGGCTTATGCTTTCCAAATTCCAGTTTTAAAGATTCACTCTGAATAGTATTTCAGCAAAATGCATCTGCAGAGACAGTTGGATCTCATTTATAAGCATCTCTCACTTTCTGCCTTATGCCATAATAAATGTTCTTGACTGTAAGATTTCAATGAGATCAATTGTACTTCCAACTTATCCCCTTCTCTACTGTCAACTCTGAAAAAAAGACAATTTCTTTTTCATAGCCTTTAAAAAGGCAGGACTCACTTGACTCATTTTTTTTTTAAGTAGATCATTTAATATTTTTGGAATTACTGCTTGAATTCCGTCTGTAGGATGGCATTTATTATAACAACCAAAATAAGAGAACTGCTCATATCACAGCTTCTTTTTTTCTCTGCCAAGAACTATTTGCCATATCAAAGAAATCTGTCTCCAAAGTTTTCTTTTTTAATATGTCATAGTTTTAATGGTTATCTTTGGCAGGCGATTCTAAAAATCAAATTCCTAAAATGCACGAAGAACTGTACATCCAAAGTATCCTGTTATGATCTTTGCAAACAATCCTGGCTTAGGGAAAAATTTTAAAACTTTGTCTTTAGATTAAATTGCTTAAAATATATGCCATTCTGTTGAAAGTAATTTACACCTCCTAGCATAGTGAATAAGAAAATCCAGGTGCAGACATTTAATGTTTGCCATCATTAGTAAACCTGTAACAGGGGGAAGGAAACATCAGATCTTCTGGGAAACACTGAAAGAGATTTCATGTCCACAGAGGTCAGGAAGAAGCTCATTATAGTGGGCCTGGAGTTCACTTTTTCATAGCAGCCCATATGGCGCTGTGCTTTGCATCTGTGGCTAAAACAGTGTTGATAACATACCAGTGTGCTGGCTATTGCTGAGCAGTGCTCCCACAGCATCAAGGCTGTCTCTCATCGTGTCTCTCACCTCCTCCCCATTACCCTAAAGGCCCTTAGGCTGAGGGTGGGAAGAGGCTGGGAGGGGAAACAGCTGGGACAGCTGACCCAAACTGATCAAAGTGACCAAACCAAAGTGGAAAAATAATGAAAGACCATGTTTTTCTGTGATATTCATGTGGTCCCATGGAGACTCGTGTTACTGCTATATCAAAATAAAATAATCTTTTAATGGAAGGGGACATAAAAGGCAGACAGAAGGTCACAATGTTTGCTTTGTTATTAAAATACCAATACACTACATATGTTCCTGTGGTGAACTGACCACATGATTTTTCTGTCTTATTAAAACAGTGAGCAAAAAACTCAATTTCCCATAAATCTATTCTGCTAAATCCTCCCGGAAACCGGATGCGTGATAACGCCAGCCATAAATTTTGAAAAAGTAAACAAACTTTCTCTCTTCCGCCTCACTGCACAAAGGGAGCACATCGCTCCTGC
>VZZY01017778.1:50586-65980 GCA_013400335.1 Eurystomus gularis
ATCGCACCAAAAAGCTACAAGCTGCTGATGTCACTGGAAACAGTCCAGGTCTGCCAGTCGGGCATCGTCGCCGTTCCACGGAGACCATCACCAAACGCCGAAAGGACACATGCACGCACACACACGCACCATCCACACATACAGGTCGTATTTTGACATAATTAAGTCCTTATTTGCCCTTATCTCTTGGTGGGTGAGAGAGGGAGTGAGTGGGTGGGTGTGGTGTTCTTTAATATCGTAATATTTCCGTAGAATAAATAGGGTTTTATTAGAATATATTTAGTAATAAACTTATTAGATACTCTTTCGGTCTCCACGTTTGTTTGCGAGCCTGGTGGGAAGATGTCCCAATTTACCCTCAACCCTTCTCCCTTTGGGAGGAGGTGGTCGGACCTCTGCGCTCCCGACCGCGACATTTTGGTGTAGTCGGCAGGATGATCCTGACCGCGACATTTCCTCAACTTCCAATATTGCCCTATGTGATAGGAGTTATCAATAAAGCGTGAAATGCTAATAAAGTGATAAAACTGAGAGATTTTATAAATGAGACCCCAAAATATGACCCCCAATGACAGAAAAGTGTCTATGCTTAGCATGTGATGCCATCATTGACAGATTATACTTTTTAAAATTAGAAGTCGTATACCAAGAGATATATAAATTAAACAACACATTTTCTAGAAGAAAACTGGAGGAGGAAAACAACCTATTATATGACCACAGGGTTCATTTTCACAGGCCATCAGCAGAGTTTGAATTACCTTCAGCCTTTCAAGTGAATATCCAAATTCCTGTTGGCCCTGTTCCTTCCAGGAGGACTCTCCCTCAGCAGGTGAAGGTCCAGTTTGCCATAAAAGAGAAAGGGATTTTATCCAGCTCTGCCAAGATGTTAGCCAAGAGTTAGTGTGCAGTGCCACTTTAAGATGAATTGAGGGGTGATAGTTGCCAGCTTTCTAAGGAAAAGTCTAAGGTCTTGCTACCCAGTAAGCTTCCCAAGATACACAGACATATAACACAGCAATGTGAAGAGGGGACAATCAAGTTTCTTCATTCCTAGGTGAAAACACTTTCTGTCTGCTTATGCATAAATAAGGAATCTCTCTCTTGCAGATGAGTACCATAATGGAAAAACGTTTCACAGTATTTTGCCCTAATCAGATAAATCGGTATAACAGACATCTCTCTTGGCTGAAATGTCAGCTTTCTGCAAAATCAAATCTATTCCATGTTTCTGGTGGTAATACAAAATTAATTGGATTTCATGTCAGTGAGACTGCAAATATGGAACAACTCCCATCTAACAGAACCACAGTCACAGTTTTTAAGGAAGATTCATCAGAAATAAATGTCATAAATATAATGGTGGAGCTGTAATAACCTCCAGCAGGTGGTCTAGAGATGGAACTGTAAGGTATGGGGGAAGCTACTAAATTCCCGTCTTCTTAAATATGAAAAAATACAGAAAGGAAATGCGGAAGAGGTACCTTGCAGGCAAATATCTTTCTGTTGAAAAACTGCTGTCAGCATTTCTATTAAACTTGCTACCAGCAGCAGTAAATGCAAGTGCTAGAGGGACCATGAGGAATGGGGGAAAAGCTGTTTCTTAAAGGAATATCTTACATTTTAGTGGAATTATCTGATTTTACATAGAATTTAGTGTAAGAAGGTGTAGAATTCTGCTTAGATTAAAACTTACTGAGCAGATCATGAAACTACCCCTTAATAAGATCTTACAACACATTTTCCCTAATTTCCCTTCATGGAAGGATATATGACCTGGCATCTGCTGGTAAAAAGATGAATGAGCATGAGTGAAGGGTGTTCACAAGATCATTAGTCATTTTTAAAGCATGATTCAAATATGGCTTATTTGTTAAGAGAAGGTAGAAAGACTTATATGACCTCTTCTGCCTGAGGTTTGCATATAACCAATATGTTTAACCGTTGGTTATTATAAGTGAGCATCCAGCGGGGGAGTTGCCCTGACAGGGCATGGCAGCTGGCTCTGTGCAGGTCTCAGTCAGATCCACAGAGCCCGTTGGTTCAGGCACAGCATTGCATGATCCCACTGCACTGCTTCCAGGGTCAGCACCAGTAAGTCAAAAGCAGTTTTAGCTACTTCTCCACGGCTGATAGATCAATTAATGACTCATACAAGCCTGAGCCTGCTCCTTACACTGAACTGTGAATCCTGGGGTGAATGTTTCAGAGGCAATTAACTATCCCTCAGCAGAATCAGCTGGGCTCATTTGCTCTGGCTTGGTCCCAGCACCCTGCTGAGAACCACAGAGCTACCCTCACGGCTTCGCATTATTCCTCCCAGGACTGTGAATTCTGGGAGGTTTATTAACTTCTTCACCAGCACTTCAGAAGCAGACAGAGCCAGCTTTGGTCTGGGGCTGTGTGCCAGAAATCGTTGATCAGAGGGTGCTAGAGAACACAGTGAGGAGACCAAATCTGTTCTGTTCTCAGCTCCATCTCACACCATACACTGGCTGACTCTTGTGGTGCTTTTTCAGCACGCCTGCCCTGTATTCCCTACTAGTCATGTTTTGGGGGATTCACATTAGTTTGGTTTGTTACATCCCAGGTAACAGAGAATTTATCTGTAACGTTCTTGGAGCTTACCTCATTGGCAGATAGAAGAGTGAATTTTTCCAAAGGTGGTTCCTGTGTGGCTTAGTGACCCCACTGTGATCTCAGCCCTAAAGCCTATCGACTGGGAAACGAGTGGATTATGTTAACTATATGTAGAGCATACAACGTAGTATTAAGGTTGAGATATTTAAGCCGGTATTTAAGAAGCCCAGCACTTTTATCAAAGACTGCATACAAAAGAATCACTTCCAGATGTGATCAAAGGCATGCATAAGATACATATGTAGCCTGTTAACAGATAAAAGCAGTGTCCCTCCCTCCTCTTAGATACTGCACCCTCTGCAAGAGAAGGTGAGAACTGGCTGACCTTGCTATGCCAGCTAGACAAATCTGCTGCTGTCTGTTAGCTGCATGCGAGTGGCAAAAAAATTTAAGCAAGCTACTGTATCAGCTATTCTATGCAGCACCCGCATAAATTAGATCTCAAGACCAAGAAACGAAAGTGTATCCTTCAATTTCTTTTTTTTCCTTTGTGTTGAGAATACTGCTTTCTTGTTTTGCCAGTGCATGAAAGCACAAAGAATGAATTTATGTGCTTGTGAAAAAACAGCTCTCATAATACTTTCTGAAACCTTAAAATGAGTTCCCAAATTGGTCTTTTATGTTAGTAAGTGCTGCCAAAGTTACAGAAGTCTTTTCTGGAGCAACTGTTGTGTGTAGAAACCTGTTGCAGTAAACACTCTTCTGTTTTATTTCTGTCGCTTAGTTTTTATATTGTTATGTGCAATAAGGAAGGTAATAAGAAAAGCAAAAGAATGCTACTAGAACAATCCTGACATTCAAAGAAAAGGGAAAACAGCAGTGAAACTGTAGCTAAGGAAGCCTATTTGGTCTCTCTACTTCGTTGAGTATATCCAGCCTATGCATAAGTCTGTGAAAGCAGTCACGACAGTTGAATCACTGTCAGAAAAGCCCTATTACTATGGAAAAAATGGGAACAAAATAGTTGTATTAAGCTGAGATACAACAACAATTTCTTTCACAATATAGGACTAGAAAAACACATTTTTTTTCTTGGCTCAGCCTCATAGCTGGGTTTGACTTCTAGTTGGACGAATTTGATAATCTAAATCAAACTACCATTGACTTGCTGATTTTATTCACAACAGTTTTTAAAATTTGATTGTTGTATAATCTCAGTTTTAATTTAATCAGTAATGGTCTTTCAGTCTTAATGCGTTCGTCAAATCTTTGTATTTGCCATCTATATTTCTTGTAATATTCAAGAAGGAAGACTGTGCAGACTAATTTGTTCTTTCAGACTGCATCTGTTTCAGCGTGTCAAGAGGGAAAGCAATATCAGCTATAGTATTTGTTTACCAGTTATTTCTCATCCTTCTAATGAAAATGTTCAAAAAGAAAGGAACTGAGAGGAAGGAATCCTCTGTCTGTTGAGAAGATAAAAGTTTCCAGTGAAAATGAAGAGATCAGCAGACAGAAATTAGTTAATACAGATGGCCTGGGGGAAAATTTCCTCTCATGGAAAACAGGCAATATATTGGGGGCTGGTGAGATGACAGCAGTTGATTTGCCACAGTGCAGAATAAAAAGAGAATTCACCCCACAACTCTCATGTCTTAGTTTTGAAAAGTTAATGCTCTGGTGGCTTAATTCCTCTACTTCTGTGGACCTTGAAATACTACTGCGAACAGAATCAGCCCCTGATTGCTCACAGCCCTCAATGTGACTGCTCCAGCAGTCAAGAATACTAATGTCTTTTCATCCCCTCTTCCTCCTCTCCATGATTCAGGATGCAACTTATACTGAACTTTTTATTTTCCTGAACAGCTACTTTCCAGTTTACTGTGTTTTTATCCCAAGGAAGATTCTGATCAACCAGGTCTCAGAAGATGCACCAGAATCTGATGGGTTTCAGTGCTGCATACATTTAAGTTATTTAAGCTGAGGTACACTGAAAACATAGAAGTGGACATGGACTTTTCCTAGTAGTTAGCATGAGTTTGTTACCTTTAACTTAGGCAGTAATTATTAATGACAGCTATTGTTGGTGGATATCTCTGAGGAATGCACCTTTATTTGTTGTTTGCAAGGCGTTGCACATGCGCATTTCATTGCAGTTAGTGCCGGTTGATTGCTGGCTCTGTGCGTGCTGCTGCTGTCAGGAATTACATCTCAGGTTCTGGCTTATAAACTGGGTTTTAGAGAGTTGCCCCCAGGCTTCTCAGTGACTCTCCTTATTACTAACACAAGTGAATCAGCTGTTAGCTGAGCTTTGTTAATTTGGACCAGTAATTGGTACAACAGTGCTGCTCAGTACTTACTGGCACCTCCCGCAGTTCTGCCTTCGGTCATTTAGCAGCCCATGCATAAGTCATGGAAATGGTAGCGACCTATTACTAAGCATAGCTGCCATCAGTTCTCATGATGAGGAGTTCCCTCCAAAAGTAACTTCAGTTTCCTTCAGCAGTGGCCCTTTGCTTTTTTTTTTTTTTTTTTACTTTAGGCACTGCTGGTGATAAAAGAAATAAAATCTGCAGCTGTCCGGTATTAGAGAGCATCAGAATTATTTCCAAATTGGAGATTTAAGTAGGTTGAAGAAGGGTTTGAAAAGCCAAGGAGAATAACTGAATGAAAGGAAAGTCTGGAGAGGTTTCTTAGCAAACTTCTTACCTTTTCTGCAGGAAACCTCTTACCTTTTCTGCAGATGTGTTTTAAAAACCTGTTTCTCTGTCCAACTGAGGTTTTTTGTTTGTTTTCTTTCATCTAGGCTAAAGGTCAATCATTTAATGATCTCTGCAGAAGCTTTATCTGCCTTCACCTTCCTCTAAACCTAGACTATCAAAATGATGTATCTGATAGTAATTTCTTTGTATACAGGAGTGGTTACATCAGTGGCTATTATATACCAAAGAATTGTAATTAAAGTCAAGTTGAAACAAAGGAAAAGCAGAAAGTTGAGAGTGCTACATTAACCGCCCTTGCTAGCTCAGATTGAGTATGCAGTCTTAAAAAAAAAAAAACAGGTTGCATTTGTCTGATTGTAATTATATATGACTAATAGCAGAAATTTATTCTAGGTCTCATTCATTTTGGATTGTCCCTATTTGTAAGATGAGCAATTGAAAGGACCTTGATCAAGGAATATATTTAAATTGTTTGCTGTTTAATGGAAGAGAGAACAGAGATCAAAGGATAAGCTAGTTGTACCTAAGAGAAATGAATCCATTAAGGGAGTGCAATGATTAGTGATATTTTTATCTGTGGAGAGAAATCTAAATCTGTTCATTCATTCAGATTCCAGTCTACTTTACCTGTGCCAATTAGTGAGAAAAAAAAACTTCATTTTAAATTTGTATACAGGAGAAAAGCTGCATTAATTTAGCATGGGCCACATTTCCAAATGCAAAACCAGGTCCCTCTGTGGGGCAGCAGGTTCACAGCAATCTTTAACTGGAGACTTGGGAATGGCAGGGCTGATAAATTCACAGAAGTAATACCCCCTGTGAGTGATGGCAGAAGAAACCCAGAATGCATACTAAGGCATTGCTGCCTATCCTGTCCTTAAGACTTGTTCAATATTTTTCTGAACAATACCAGCTTGGAGGCAAAGTTAGTGAAAAGTATTTCCATACATACATACATATATATGTATAAAGTTGTAAGTTGTATATACCCACTTTGTATTTACATTTAAACACTCCTGTGATTACAAGAATAAATATGTAGCATTCCTGCATTCTCCTGCTGTACCCAATGACATTTCAACACAATTGGTTTTGTAGATACCCTTTGCCACTTGCTAGAATTCGCTCCGATAACTGAAGTTGATTTTTTCCAATAAAGGCACTGTAGCAATTTAGAAAGTAGTAGTAGAAGCTACAGCTGTAAAGAGGCTGTTGCAAAATGGGCCCCATTAGGAGTTCTACAGTTAGTACTCCAAAACCTGGATTTGAAATGAAGGTTTTATCAAAACAAACAAACCCTCAAATAGGCTCACAGACTGGTGGCAAGTCTGTTGCTGATAAATCTGGAGAAATTTAATCGAGTCAGTGTGGCATTTTGAGGCCAAACAGTGTTTGCCAAACAGTCTTACTTATTTGGATATCTATAGTTTAAACCTAAGTAAAAACTTGGGTTTCTAAGCCTCTGTTAATTGAACCAAATAAGCAGCAATAGCTAAAGAGCAGCTGGAACAGTGAAATGGGAGAAAAGATAGTGTTTGCTCTACTTTCAAACTGTATTTTACTGACTTAGATTCCCAGGGTGAATGAAAGGGATTAGGTCATTGGATCCAAATGTGGTGGATGGAGGATGTGACACATTCAATATACCTTATATCCAAATGCTGTTGCCAAATCCTCTCTTTGCCAAACCCTCCTCTTCTCTGGGCCATGTGGAGAAAATTGAGCTAAAGCAGTTATGGTGGCTCTATTCCACCTCAAAACTGCCTTGGGTTGAGTTAGGTCATTGCACTACTTGAGCATCTGGACAGCAGCCCAGGATTGGGGTGAATATTTTTCCTGCACCATAGAAATAAATGGAAAGAAAAGTCTTGAAATACCACCACTTGCTTATAGCCTGGATCTGAGTTACAATCTGTGTCAAGAAGCATCTTATCTAAGGCTGTTCATTTAACTCATCAGATATCTAGCCCACTCTAAATGTGATTTTAAAATCATTTCTCTCACCTTTTCCTTGTGTGATAGAACACCAAAATGACTAACTGGTTAGTCAAATTTCTTATTTTCATTGATCCTTTGAAAAAAACGTTAATCTTCTGCTATACCCCACCCCAAATCAATAGTTTTTTGAAGGGTCAGGAATATTATACAATTTTCAATTAATAGCCACAAAATACCTAGGAGACATAGTCAAGAAAATATCCTTATAAGATCATGGTTCTACCGAGCTGACTAAGCTAACTTCAAGTCCACAGTGGGGAAATTTTCTGTTTTGTTTATTATAAATTCCTGATTGGGTTAAATCTACTCAATTATGTCTGGGCAATCAATAAATATGTTCAGATAAAAAGAACAGAGTATTCCCAGCCTTTTGCCTACACATGCAGCTAGGTGGCCCATTAGTACTTTTATCATGTGGGTGGCTGCCTCAGGGTAACGTAAAATGTTAAAATCTGCATTTTGACCTAACATGGCTTTGAGCCACTCACCTAGAGATAAGAGCTCTGTATTCCCCTGAACCACTCATGCATATGTCTTTAATATCATTCCTCTCCATGATACACTTCTACTGTACGTTATGTTTTATGAGTAAATCTTCCAGCCATGGGAATTCATAATTAAAATAACCTTCATGTTGAGGACATTTCTGGTATTAGCTCTGTCCCTTATTATCCTACTTCTGTTTAAGCCTCTTAGATGTGAAATTGAAATGGTTAGTTGTACATGGTAAAACAAGGAAAATCTATTTCCATTTTCAAAAGATGAAACTTTCTGGTGCATTGGCTGGGACTAAACTCGAGGGCGGTAAATTTTCAGTACGGTATGTAGGGAGTTAGCTACATGACTCATTAACATTAATTCCCATCTGTAAATAATTCTGAAATACTTTAAATAGCAGGGGAGCTATTTCATCTTTTATACTTAGCTGATTGTAAAAATGTATGCTGACACCATCTGGCCTTAGTGTTTTGTTGGACTTCAGACTTTTAATAGCCAGTTTGATTTCCTTCACTGAATTGGGGTTTTCTAATCCCTGGCTCAATTCTCTTTCCAAACTAGGTAATACTGTGTTGCTATTTGCTTGTCAATCAATCCCTATCTCACCAATTGAGATGAATAACAGAGTTGCTATAAAAACTTAGGAAGGCTTTGGGCCTAATTCTCATTCATGCTAAAGTTACTTTACACTACTCTGGTTGCTCATTTACTGGGTGTAAATGCAATTTATTGCTTGAGCAATATAAAGTGACTGTAACATAAATGAGAATCAGATCCCCTATGTTCAGTGCAACTAACAGCTTCAAATTGCTGAGTACTATTTTCCCACAGGAGCTAGCGTACTAGGATTTCAATGCATATAAAGAATGCAACGAGCCAATTAAAAATGAAGATATTAAATGAGAAATTGAATGGTTATTTCTAAGGTCTGTTTAGAGCTGATTTTTCCAAACAATGGGACTGATTAAGTCTGGCTGTTACAAACATGCAGACTTCATCTAATGTTCAACCCTGCATGAAGCTTGGATATTAGCCACAGTTCAGGCAATGAACTCGCCATATTACCTGGAGCAGGAGGACTATATTTCAGAGGTGCACACAAGACTCCCTGACTCACATGATGGCGCTTCCCTGCCGGGCACTGTCACTGAGATTCAACAGTTATTAAGTAGTGATGCACAACAGCATGTTTTGAGAATGGGTGAATGGGGGGATAATGGCAAAAATAACTTGAAACTGTAGTTACCACAAATGCCAGAGCAGCTACTTCTACCTCACATCTTTTTCCCTTTCTGAAGTCATATTTTTTATTGCCTAAAGACTTAAAAAATAGTTTTTATTATAATGCCCCTTAATGACTGTGAAGGTCTGAGGTGATGCTTGTCTAAGGAAGACATTTGATGGCAAGTAGATTCTGGAGTGGACTATTCCAGTTTAGACAGATGTCAGTCAGCTTCATGTTCTTCTTACACCTCTGTAATATCAGCATCAATACCCACTTTGATGTGAAGTCTGTATTCCTGCCCCCCTCCTCCCTTTCTTTTGGTCTGCTGAAGACACTTCAACAACCCACATACTAAGAAAGAATTGTTCTATCGTGGAAACCACAGACATAAGAAGACCGATTTGCTAATACGTGAATCCTTATATGGAATAAGTAAATTGTCCTCTGTGCTCTGTTGACTACTTCAGATCTATAAATCTTGTACCTAGTCTTCTCCCACCAGCTGCTAGTCAGCCAATTTCAATCCTACCTTCACCTTGCTGAGGAACATAGGGAATATGATGTATGTATCATCTTACACAAAGATTTATAGCAGGGGTCCTCAAACTACGGCCCGCGGGCTGGATACGGCATTCTTTTTCCTGGTTTTTGTGCACTACTACAAATAAAATATGTGCAGTGTGCATAGGAATTCGTTCATTTTTTTCCAAACTATAGTCTGGCCCCCGACAGTGTCTGAGGGACAGTGAACTGGCCCCCTGTTTAAAAAGTTTGAGGACCCCTGATTTATAGCCTTCTGTGGTTGCTAAATAAAAGCCTGGTTGTCTAAGCTAGGGCTGTGTTAAGGTGTGCATGTCATAGTCCAGATCTCCCGTCTATTCTTAGATAGTGCAGTGTTTTTGCATTACTCCTCACACTAGCTAGGTTTTGAGGCCATGCGGTTCCTCTCCTGAAGGTGAAATACTGAAGGAGCAGGCATGTTGCTGTTGCACAAAAAACACCCAAACCTCAAACATTAGTAAGTTTGCATCCATTTAAAATGACTTTCAAACAGTCCTAAGGGAGATCTATGTCTAAAATTACTTTGCTATTTTTTAAAGGAAAGGTAAAAGCAATCCTACCACTGCTATGTAAGTATACAACAAGCTTTATGGGTGCTAATAAACAGAATCCTCTTCTTATTCTTGGCATTGAACATTGTGATTTACAACAATGTAATTGAGAGTGGAATATTTTCCTACTTCCCAGTTCAGATAAATCATTGTAAGTAGTAAAGTATTTTTAAGATGTCTCTCCTGGTATCATAACTGTCTGTTTTACTATGAGAAAAAAAAATCTATGTGAATGTTTTAGAGCAGAGTTGATCATCGTATATTACTTAGGCAGTTATGATTAGTTTTGCATACATTAAGACATGATAACATTATTTAATGTTGTGGTGAATGCAGGAATTACTAGTGCCATCTATTGTTGGAAAATGTAGACTTGTTGATAAGCAGCATTAAAAATTTAGTATTTTACTGAGTTTTATTGCAAACTGAAATAGTTTATGTAACTGCATGTTTGGAATGTTTGTACTTTGTATTCTTTGAAATTTGTCTGTCTTCAGAAAGAATATCCCTGCGTTTTATTTTCATTCAGTCTCAGCATGCTTCAGAACCGTTGCCTTAGGAGTCGCAGTGGTAAATTTTTTCCTGAGGGAAAGGTGAGAGCTGTTCTCCTGCCACCACGGGAAGCAGAGAAGTATTGCTACAGCATATCCAGATCTCTGTGGTCTCTGGATGCCAAACCATTTAAACAACGATACCTCAGTATTATTTTCCTGTATTGTAACTGTTTGCTGTGGCTGCTGTATCACCACACTCCATAGGAAAAATCGTTGTCAAAAGGTAGGTCAGTTGTACTCCAGGAGTGTTAATCTGCTCAGCAGCACCTCGAAGGCACACAGCTTAAGGCACCTGGCTTTTGGGGGCACTTCTGCTTTTTGGCTCTGTTATTGTACAAAAAAATGTAAAAAAGATTATAACTTTGGGAAGAGGGCAGTGGCTGCCTACACCAATAGATACCTTTGAAGGATGATGACATGATCAGAAGGAATCCAGTCTAGCTAAATCCTTTTTAAATCAGGCTAAAACTTAGCTATGTCGTCCACAGCAACTCATTCTACCTTGGTCTAATCCTTTAAGCACTTAAATTTGTTTGTAGTGGGTTTCTGCCTGTCAATTCATGCTCCACTGCAATCCCTGCACAGGAAAGCATTCCTGTGACTCAACCCAAATACCCTAAATATACCCCAATTTTCAGACACGGTCAAGTCATGACTAATGCACCATTGTATAGCTAGGCATACGAGAGTCATGTGGAAGAACAGACAAGCAAAGCCTAAATAAAGATTTGTAGTTAAAGCAATCACCCAACAGGGAGCAGATCTCTGATTTCCACACCAGGCTTCTCAAACACATGCCCTTTACATTAGACCATCTTTGATAAAAAATACCAGCAACCTTGACAGCAAGGACCAAGGCTTCCCCCCCCATATTCTAGCAGAGTGCCCTGCACACTTCATACTTTATCATTAGGAGCTTGGGCTTGTGGGTTTTTTATTTTTTAACATGTTCACTTAATAAGAAGGGAAATGTGAACTTTGAAACGTTATTCTATTTCTTTACCATTGACAGCAGTAATTTTGACAATTAAAAATTAATCACAGAAGAAGGAACAGCTATATCATAGAAAAATCAAGATAATACTAAATGAAAAACATTCAATTTCTATGTTGCAAAATGGCTTCCTTATGACAAATCAGCATTGCTGTTTTGCTTGAGGTAAATCACTCCATAAGAAAAATACAACTTTTAGTATAAAACTGTTTACTTTTAAGTTAGAAGCTGTCTGTTTTGGCTTTAAATGAAATGTGAAATAATCCCTCACTGCCTTACAAAAACATACATTTTTTTTCCTTCAGTTCGTAACATACAAAATACAACATTTTGGAAATGACACTATTTTTTTTCTTACAGGTCTATGATAAGAAAAATAGCAAGATACAATTCCATACAGGTATAGCTTGAGAAGTTAAGCAGTTTGAGACTTTTCAGATTGTTTTATTCCCCCTGAAATCAATTTTGCAATCAGGTGTGTCTTTGCTGTAATCTTGTTTATTTTAGAAAAATGTACACGAAATCCTGTTTTCCTGAGTAGAGCAGAAAATAATAAGAAGGAGACATACCTTTCACGTGGTAAGATTTTACTCCGAATTCTTTGGTTTGGATTGCTCTCTGACATATCTAACAATTAACTCTCTTGCTATTTCCTGTATTTTCCTTCTGGTATACACACATGCATACACAGTAATTTCAACTCAGGTCATGTATCACCACAATCTAAACTTTGAACACACGTCCTGTGAGAAGCAGCTAAGGACTTTTGGTCTGTGTAGTTTGGAGAAAAGGAGGCTGAGGCGTGACCTCATTGCTCTCTACAGCTTCCTGAGGAGGGCAAGTGGAGAGGGAGGTGCCGAGCTTTTCTCCCTGGTATCCAGTGACAGGAGTTGTGGGAATGGTTCAAAGCTACGCCAGGGGAGGTTTATACTGGGCATTAGGAAGCATTTCTTTGCTGAGAGGGTGGTCAAACACTGGAACAGGCTTCCTAGCCTGTCAGTGTTTAAGAGGCATTTGGACAATGTCCTTAATAACACTTTAACTTCTGGTCAGCCCTGAACAGTCAGTCAGTCAGTTGGAGTAAATGGTCATTGCAGGTCTCTTCCAACTGAAATATTCTATTCTAAGTTTCCATTGCTGTCTGTCACTAGTAAAACAATCAGAAATTTAACTGTTTTCTTGTTTGGCTTGAATGAACTAGCTCTACTTGGTAACCACATCAATTTGGGAAGATGTGCGATTCTATATCAGTTAAACACCAAAAAGTTATAGGCCATTCGGCTTCCTTCATAACAGCTGAATTGTGAACAAAACATTTAATTTAAGCTCTTCTGTTGAGATATTCAGCTCCCCTATGTTTTTATGGTACTGGGTGTAATGAAAAAGATAGAGATTTGAGTGTGTACAATGCAAATTAATAATAATATGTCATGGCAAGTTTCAGAAAGAAAAGATTCTCGCAGGCAAAACTTAATTCTTCAACCTGAAATATAAAGATATGGAGAGTGCTCTAATCAAAAAATCAGAACCTTTTTGAAGAAGCTCAGCTACATACTGTAACTTCATTTTTAGCATCATGTTGAACTGTTTGGCTTTGGTTGATACCAACAGAATAGCCACTATCATAAATACAGAACTGTTGTGTTGTTGGTTTTTTTTTAACTCTTAAACAGGCACAAGCAATTTCAAAAGTATAAACTCCAACTCTTTTAATGGAAATGTCTTGGCAGATTTTCAATTGCCAGATTTGTTTAATGCCATTGGATAAAAGTTTGATGGAGCTGACTTTTCATTCAAGATAAAGTTAAAAATCTATTAAGCTGTTTTTTAGATCTGATAGCTGAAATAATTAGGTGTCACTACACAAAACACAGGTCACATATAAGGTCAGTTAGGAATCTCAGTTTCATAATGAAATGTTCATAATGAAATGTTCATAATGAAATGTTCATAATGAAATGTTCATAATGAAATGTTCATAATGAAATGTTCATAATGAAATGTTCATAATGAAATGTTCATAATGAAATGTTCATAATGAAATGTTCATAATGAAATGTTCATAATCACTACATGAGCAATCAACTTGACTGAACGCTGCATGTGCCTCAGATCCATCAGAATCACTTCCAGATACTGTAAATATTTTCGGAAGGTTTAAAGATACTTAAGATAAATGTTGTTGAAATGTCTAATACCACTTGCAGTATTCCTTGTGCTATCTTACAGTGATATAGCTTATATTAGCTCCAAAGTTCAACCATATTACCTTTACATATTGACTCCAGCATCTAAGAGCACTGTTTAAATTTATCACTATCTGATGCCTTGAATTGTCAGAATGCCAGGTGAAGCTGTGTATGTAACCATATGTAATCATGCTTGACTGGAGGAGAGAATGGCAGTGAACCTGAGCTGCAGAAAGCTACAGGAAGCAACAGAAGAACGCCTTAGCTCTGCTTGGCAAGTGTGATGCTCCAGCAATGTTTCAGGGACTTGTGGACAAGATATTAGTGTCACTGTGGTTAAGCATTCACATATTGATAGATGCTACTTTATGCTACTTTAGATGCTACTTCAATCCATCTTATGGGCTGAATATGTACGAAGAAAAAGAATTATCTTTCAGAAGTTATTCAAGGTAATGGGATTCATTTCCACCCCAGTTCTGTAATGAAATATGAGAAATGAGGAAAAGTACTGAGGATAACCTTTGAAAAATTAAAAAATTACAAGGCTTATAGATGTGTCCGTGGCTGGAGTGTCCAGGTTTACCCACAAAATGGCAAGTGAAATCTTTCATGGGCTTAGCCAGAGAACACAAAATTGTATGCACAATTTTTTTTGTAATTTTGACTTTTTGAATGGACTCATTTGAGAAGAGATCAATTTAGAGATTAAACAGAGATGATACACTGGTATGGAGGGTTAGCCATGGCTAACAGTCAAACTCCCACCCAGCTGCTCTCTCACTGCCCCTCCTCAGTGGGATAGGAGGAAAAAATAAGATGAAAAAAACTCATGGGTCAAGATGAGGACAAGGAGATTGCTCACCAACAACTGCCATGGGCAAAACAGACTTGACTTGGGGAAAATTAATAAATATTGACATATAAAATACAGTAGGATGATAAGAAAAAAGACAAAACCTAAACCACCTTCCTCCCACCCTCATCTCCCTTTTTCCCAGGCTCCCTATCATTCCTTCATTCCCCACTCCTCTACCTCTACAGCTTCTTCCTGTGCAGGAAGAATGGGGATTGTGGTCAGTACATAACAGCTCCTCTTTGTCGCTCCTTCCTCCTCGCTTTCCCCTTGCTCCAGCATGGGTCCTTCCCATGGGCTGTAGTCCTTTGGGGTAAATCTGCTTCTGCATGGGCTCTCCAGGGGCTGCAGCTCCTGTCAGGAACCTGCTCCACCATGGTCTCCTCCAGGGGAATCTCTGCTCTGGTGCCT
The DNA here is from genome assembly GCA_013400335.1 of Eurystomus gularis. Classification (NCBI taxonomy): domain Eukaryota; kingdom Metazoa; phylum Chordata; class Aves; order Coraciiformes; family Coraciidae; genus Eurystomus; species Eurystomus gularis. The sequence continues at coordinate 65,727 of VZZY01017778.1, forward strand.
GGAGCACCCCTTCTCACTCCTTCTTCTCTTACCTTGGTGTCTGCAGGGCTGTCTCTATTTTGTACCCTCCTCCCCTGCCTGTTTTGCATTTTCTGTCCTTTATTCACAAAATCACAGAATCATTATGGTTGGAAAGGACCTCCAGGGTCATCAAGTCCAACCTTTCTCCTACCATCTCTCTAATCACTACACCATATCCTCAAGCACTGCACCTATTCGTTCTTTAAACACCTCCAGGGATGGTGACTCCACCA
>VZZY01017778.1:71257-87643 GCA_013400335.1 Eurystomus gularis
AATAATAATAATAATAAAATGAAATACATACAAATATATACAAAATCAACATCAAATCCAACCCCCTGATGGCAGTTACATCACCATCAGCACTGATGCTGTGGAGCATGCACTGGGGAAGTCCCAGACTGGGCTCAGCAGCAGCTGGCAACTGGATTAGGGAGCTGGATTCTGGAACTAGATTCAGGAACACACAGATCGGGAACAAAGACAGAACAGACAGTCATTCTCAGACACTGGCCATTGAAGAAGAGAGCTTCGTCCTCGTGATCCCTCAGCTTATAGTGAAGAAGACATATATGGGATGGAATATCTTGTTGGTCAGTTTAGGGTCACCTGTCCTGGCCACTCCTGCCTGCAGGTGCAGCCTTTCACTTTCTGCATCCCCTGATGTGGTACACAAGAGTTAGCAGTGACCTTCATCTGCACACACCAACCCTTGGTAGTAACTGTAAACATCAAGCGTTATCACTGATAGAAGCAGACACCGTCTGCAAAAACATGCTGTTAGCTTCAGAAAGTGCAGTTAGGTAGAAGAGACTCATCTGAAAAGTCAAAAATCACTGAACAGAATTAGTTCTGTTCAAACTCAAATCAGGACAATAGGGACATGACTTTGATGTGAGCAGCAAACTGGAGAGGAAAATGGGGAGATGTGTATATTTACAACACACTGGCAATGTAGCTGTAGTTTAATCCATTAACATGTTCATTTCTGACTTTTTGCTGCAATATTTGGTTTCTGCAATCTAAGTGCAGCATTTTAGGTATATCAAGTCAGAACATATAAACAGAAAATGACCTTAATCTGGCATACAGTAAAGTGTCAAGTTCAAAGATTTCCATGAGAAGGACAGAAACTTACAGAAAATGCAAGTCCCTTCTCCCTCTGGCCATTATTTCTTTATATTCTGGAATTTTAAAATGTGCATTCTTCTGATTCTTTGTTCATGACCTTTCTCGTAAGGACACGCATTTTCTTATCAGTTTCTTCCTGGAGTCAAGTTAATTTAATTTACTGATCATATCAAAGGCCTAATTCTTATGTACGTGTATTTCACCGCATTAGTTTAACTGGGTGTAAAAGAATGTTAAGTAAAGACAATAGGATGATTCGTTTGAACACAACAGGTACAAATTAAGCTGTTAACTGTATTATATACATTAAATTGCTTATCATGTCTGATAAGCAAGCTCAATAACATTTAGCTTTGGCACATCTTGTAGTTTTGTCAAGAACATAACTTCTACAAATTTTTAGCTGCAATGAAAGCAAAGAAGGTGGCTCCTAATTCAGAAACTGGTTTTGCTTGTGCTTCCTTTTCCTCTCATTCATCTGCCCTCCACCTGCTGTGGGGAGAAGTCAGTGTTTTTCATGCAGCAGCTACTACTACATTGCTGGGAATAATCACATGGTCTAGTATGAGGAACTAAAACTTCTTCTAAATTGTAAACTAAATTCTTCTAAAATTGTGAAGAACTGAAATTGATGCTAGCTTACCATACCAAGCTGTGGTGGAAAGTGAAGTAGTTTAGTTCATACAGAAGAGACAGGGACGTCCAAGAGAAGTAGGATGGATGGATGGATGGATGGATGGATGGATGGATAGATAGATGAGATGGGCATTCCGCTCTTGTCCTCAGAACAGCCTTTTGTTTGTATGATCAGCATCTCAAGAAAAAACCTTGTTCCAGTCAGGTATCATGTAATGTCTGTCTGCATACAAAAGTCTGCATTTGGAGCCTAAATTGAATGGAACTGCATCACTTCAGTTTCACTACTGAACACGAAGGTTGGACTTGATGATCCTAGAGGTCTTTTCCAACCTAAATGATTCTATGATTCTTGGACAATGGTCAGCAGAGCTAATTAATTAGTCATAGAGTCAGAGTCATTTAGACTGGAAGGAACCTCACTCTGGAAGGAACCTGGTCCAATCCACCATCCGGAGTAGGTCTGGCAGGTTGTTCAGGTCATCTAGCCGAGTTTTTAGTACTTCTAAGGGCAAAGATTCCTCAGCCTCCCTGGGCAACCTATGGATGCCTACCCTCAATAGAAGTAATTTTTTTTTCTCTTAATGTTTTATCAGAATTTCCTTTGTAGCAGTTTGTGCTCACTTTATCTCATGCTTTCACTGTGCACCCTCAAGGGGAGTCCAGCTTCATCTTCCCTACACTCCCACAACAGACATTTGTATCCAACAACTCCCCCCCACCCTTCTCAAGGATAAACAAACTCAGTTCTTTCAAGCTGCTCCTCGTAAGTCATGTACTTCAGGTCCTAATCACCTAGAACAGATAAACAGTTTATCTAAACTTGTACATTAAACACTGTATAGTGTTCAGCTCTTGTAATTCAAGTCCTAGACATAGAGCAAACTTATCTTTGTGTATGGGAAACAAAGGAGCCAAAACAAATTACATGGTTTATCTTAGATGCCTTTAAATTGGCAGGATAACCTAATTTCTGAAGTGTCTGAATTAATTGCTGTCATCCTTAGATAAATTAACAAGAAAATGAAAGGTGTATTTGTATGCTCATATATGGCATTAGTGCAGAGATGAGGAAGAAATAATGCTTTGTCTAGTCTAGTAGCAAATACTTGTAGCTTTCTTTTGAATCTTCTTTAATTTAGTAAAGTTCAGAAATCATACCTTAAAGCCAGAAGATAAGTTAATGAGTTTCATTTAATAAGTTTAGCCAACAGGAAAGTCAGTGGTTATTTGATCATAGTCAGTATGTACATTGGGATGAGATAGATCAGAGAACTGTGGAATCAGTAAGACAACATATAAAAGATCTGTAGTTGGAAGACAAACATACCAACTCAAGCTAAAATAATGTGCATCATTTTAGCATGATGGCAATTTTCAATCAAAACAACTTACCTTGGGAATTAATGAATTTATCACTATGTGAAGCCTTTAAATTACAATTGTATGTCTTTCTAAGACATGTCCTCTACCCCAGTCAGAAATGATAGGTCAAGAATTACTGGGTGAGGTATTGTGACCTCTATTATGCAAAAGAGTAGAACTAGAATGATGTGCTACGTGCTTAATCCCCAATGGCTGCCTGGACTGGAATAAACACCTTACTTCTATGTCAGATACTACCATGATCTCCATTTTCCAAATTTCTAATCACCTACATTTATTTTTGCAACACTCGTGCCAAAAGATGGCAGGAGGAAAGTATGGTGGGGTTTTTTTGACTGTAAGTTATATTGTCTTCTTTTAATATTTGAAGTCACTTCGGTTGTATCTCCTATTGCAAATACCTAGACTTTTTTTAAGGCAATTTCTGACCACTAGGCATAATGAAAATGAAACTCATTAAATAATCTAGGGGGATTAAAATCCCTAATAATATTTCACTTTCAGATCCTTTGAATTTATTTCATTTCTTGAATATAAAGTGTATGAAATTCTGTAAAGCAAACAAATACCAAACAAAACCAATACATATAACTTCACAAAAGAAGAGAGAAGAGCATTCCAAACCTAAGAAATAATTTCTCTCTCTCCTTTTGGCTACACGTGAAAGCACAGAAACATTTAAATAACCCAAGGAAAGCTATTAAGATAATTATGAGCTAAAATCTCTGCACTTCATCTTTCTGCGATGTTCCTAGTCAGAAAAGCATCAGGCTTCAATTTTCTGTGATTTCCTCTAGAAAGCCCTCTCTTCTTCACTGGGGCTCCTTCTGCTTTGCAGGTCTGGGAGCTTCGTCCCTGGAGCTATTCCATCATTTCTGTAGTAGCATACTATGTGCATCCCTCAGTCTACTTACACAACAACAGATTGCAGTAGATCTTAAATTTAATATTCTAACCCCTTTTTTTATGAGGCAGAGAAATAAGCTTTCCTTCAGTAAGTGATATTTCCTCAGCTTTCCAAAAGAGCAACGTAACTTGAGAAGCCTAAAATAAATTGTATGTGTGTTCTATAGAAATCCTCTAAACAAATAAAACGGAGAGACATTTTATAGCAGCAATAATTTCTTACTTCCAAGTGTTCAAAAGACTCCCACAGCAGCAGGTGCTAAGGAAGTATCCATCTGTTCCTGTTTCTCTGCACAGAAGTATATTGAAGAGATAGAGTTCCTAAATGTTCAGGGTTGTCATTAAAATGGGTCAGCTGTGATCGTCACTTAAGGCATTCCTGATATTGATATTGAAATTAAAATGAAGACTAAGTCTGGGTCTGTTGCAATTTGAGAATGTGATCAATGGCTCCCTGAAGAAACATCCTGTCAACTGAGTACTTTTTAAATTATCTTCTGAAAACCGCGTCAGTATTCCTGTGACTGAACTGGAAATGCTGTATCAGCAGCATTACTCTTCTCTGAAAATATGGATCAAAACCCAGCTGTTGCAGATATGCTAGTTGATGAATAAGGTTAAGAGATCTGAAGCCTTTCTACTACACTTGAAATTTCTGTTTCTATTTAAATATTGAAGGTTTTTCAGCCTTCTCCTCCATTGTGAAAAGTGATTTGAGTCACTTCTAAGCAAGGCTTCAGAGTCTCTAAACTTGAGTGCTATGGTACACAGACCGGAGGACTGGAGCTTCATCAATGCAGCAGCAAAAACAGCATGAGGAAGGAGAGAGAGGCACACAAGCTGAGAAAAACAACACATCGGTCTTTTCAGAGGTGAAACAGAAAATATATGAAGCAACTGTATGAATGAATCCATGAAACATCTATGAAACTTGTACACGCTCCAGGGTGTTTTTATACCTTAGGTATTTATATTTAAGCTACAACATTGTCGTATATGCAGATCAGAAAATTCATCTTGGCAAGCAGTGTGAAAGTGTTAATAATGAAAATTCCCTCTTTGCTCTTTAGCATCCTCCCACTAAACAGGAGGGAACAAAAAACCCAGTTTTTTTCATGCAGCACATAGAACAATCACAGTATCTTTAGAATTAAAGCTAAAGTAATACCAACTGAGGTATTAAGGCTTATATTAGTTGATTTACTGATTAGTGATAGTTTGACTAGTGATTTACAATAACTGGTAGCTTCTATCCAAAAATCTGCTAGCACTACATGTCCAAAGGCCAAAATTTAATGTGTCCATTATGTTTTCACTTTTATTTCTATATTCCTCTGATTCTTTGTCCTCTCACAAAGGCACATTGATTTAAGCCCTATGGAACATTTTGCTATTTGTATGTGCATGACTTGGTCTGGATACCTGGTAGCCAAATATTCTCATTCCATAATGGAGTAATTCTGGGTATTGTCAACCAAAACCATTTACAGCTGAATCAATCTGCAAAGCTTCAGGATCTTAGCTTTGAAACTATCAGCTTAAAAATGATAATACAAGGCTTTTCTTCTTCCAAAGAATCCTTTCAAACAAGTAAAAGCTGGCCAACCTCCAGATTTAAAGTCCAGCCTTAAATGCAGCTATAAACCTTACATTGGCTTTTTGTGGTTTAGGGAAGGTTGGTTGCTTTTTTTTTTTTCTGCTGGTTGTTGACTTTCCTGAGATTTTTAGATCTACAAAACTGTGAGTAGAAGAGACTGGGTCTTCTAGAAAAAAGTTTGTTAGCAATTTTGCAGTTGATAAGTTGTAAAATTACAATAATAGCATTTTTAGCCAGGAAAAAACCCCACCAAACAAAGAAAACCCCACCCTATCACAATCTGGTGAAGAGAGCATGCGACATACTGATTTGTTTGATGGAAAAGTATAGAATTGTGTGCTAGGATTGTTTCGGCAATAGGCATTTTGCTAAGCCACCTGCCAGGTTAAGCCTCTGTAATAACGTAACCATGGTAATACTGCTGGCGTCAGCGTGAAAGACTGATTTGTGCAGCCAGTAAGGACTGGGCACCTTAATGCATTAACAGGAGCTGTTAGGAAATGTTTGGAAATAAATATGTAAAATAGGTATAAAAGGTTCTTTTAGATTGTTTAGTGTTTTGCTTCAGGCAATATTTGTTAACAGCAGGCCACCCTGTTTATAGGGCTAAGTGAATGTGGTTGCAAGCACTGAAATAGATAACAAACTGCTGTAGATTCTGCTCTGCTGCTTTGCTTTTTGTGCTTTGATGGGAAACAACTGTTTCATTTTTAGCAGTAAAAGTGTCTTAGCTCGTGCTTGTGTATCTGCTGATGTAAACCTGAGACAACAGTAATTGCAGAAAATCTGAACATAGACAAACCCGGCAAGACTTGGAAGTTTTAATTAGGCTCTAGGAAAACGGTCAGCGAGTTGGTCAAGGTGTTGCTACCACATTTTATCCCGCTCTCGCCATTCCTCTGTTGTTTTCCATGTGCTTTCCCCACACATGCATTTCCTGTCTGTCTCACATTTGCCTTTCATATGCCCCTCAGTTATGTGTTCTCCTCACACCTCTAATTTGCAACTACACTGCTTCACAAATAATGGGTTTGTTTTTTTCCAGAGAGGCAATGATCTGATGATATACTGTCTCCAGCATCAGTGCTGACTTAATTAATTTCTACCCCTGTGTCAACACAAGTGGTGCAGGACTGTAATGTGATTCAGATCAGAAAAGAGATCCACTTTAAAGTAAAAGCCTCAGCACTTCTCTCCAACTGCCCTTTTTTCAGCTGGGTGCCTGGTTCACACAGTAGGCCCACAAGCATAAGCCTAGGTAAACATAATTCAAGGAATGCCTCAGTGAATTTTATAGAGGGCGGAAGAGAGTACTGATTATTTCGGATTTTGTGGCCAGATGAGGGAAAAATATAAATTTATAAAATCTGTATTCACCCAATGTGCCAAAAGGCAATTTGTATGAGAAAAAAAAAAAATAAAAGAGTCCTTATGACCTCTTTGTACATTTTTATGTTGTATCTACTTTGGTTTGCTTACTAGCAGCATTACTTCAAGTACTATTGTTTCACAATAAGAAATTATTTTAATTCACTGCATCTTATCTTACTGGTCTGAATTCCAGCTGACACAGGTAGCCCAAATCGTTGCTCTAGGCTGTGGCCCAGTTGTTGCCAACTTTACTTTATTCTCTCACTATTATATTGTCTTCCTCTAGAATTTTTTCCACCGATCTACTGATTTCTTCTCTCATTTTTCCCCTTTTGCTCATTTTTCATGGTGAGTGCCAGTTCTCAATGGTTCACTGATTTGCCAGACAGCACTGTGCTTTCTGGAGTGTATTTGTGTCCCCCAGGCTGTCAACTGTTGGATTCTGCATAGAGTAGTTGCTGAATTTTCATGTATATTTGCTTCTGAACTGAATCAGGATTTTTTTGTAGGCTGTGGAAAAAAGCTCACTTATGCTTTTGTTCTGAATTAAAGGAAGTACAGCTTTTAAAACAATTGTGGCAACGAGAGCCCACTTGTGGATTTGGAACTATGCAGCTTTTTCAGTCTCTGGAGCTCTTCCCTCTGCTCTTATGCCCTGCTGTTGTACAGACTCCACTTCAAGTATCTCAGGCCCTCAGGATAAATATCCAAGCAAGTTTATACTTGCAAATAATGAGAAGTTTCTCAGGGCTCTAGCATTTCTGCTTCATTCCATTCTTCATCTTTGAGAACAGCAGAATTTAACCTAAAAGTTAGCTGACACACATAGTTGGAAAAGAATATTTTGTTTTTAATAACTTTAATGTAATGCTGCTTTAAGGATGATTCCATAATTCTGTAGTTCCTTTCATACTTCTGCAGTTACTCAGATTATAGGGCCCAATTCTCTATTGAAAGAAGATTAAAAAACTACCATGAAGATCAGATGATTCTTTCACATTCTTTTGGTTCCTTGTGTTTTTCTAACAGGCAGGAAACAAGGAACACTGAGGACAGAATAATAACTAAAATCAGCAGAGACAGAAAAGATACATAAATAAAAGCAGAATCAGAAGGTAAAGGAACTGAATCATTGATAAGTGCAGGTCAGCAAGCAGCATGCCCAGTTACTGCATTCGATTGTTAGAAGTGTTGATTTTGCTGCTTCTTGAAAGCTCTTAAGAGATTTAGTTATTTTTCCAAACTGCACTGATTTGGGCCTGCAGACTACAGGGGAGAAGCAGTGGTAGGCAAAAGCTGCCACATCTGAATAGAAAAGATGCATGACAGTGTATTTTCACTGCCAGGAAATAACACAGAAACATTCTTGCCTGTTTAGTGTGTATTCAATCATGGATAGAAAGTCAACTGCTTATCTGGAGCCTGGCATAGATTTCCAATAACTTGCTTTTCCTCAAGCACAAACATACAACAGCACTTGAGAAAAACCACAGAGTGAATCTTTTATAATCCCAAAATAATCTTTTTAGATTTCCATGAGAAAACAGTATTTATTTATTTGGCCTTTTTACTCTCACCTTGCAATTAAGGCAAGTGCTGACACAGATTGCTGGGTCACTTATGCCCCAAACTGTTCATATAGAGATGATGTCTTCTGGTGTTGTGGATATACAAAATTAAACCTTTATGGCTTTTAGTAGTAATAATAGCAAAACCAATATACAGAGTTACTACACAGCCCTGTATATTGCTGCATAATAGGTAGTCACTGTTTTGCTGCGCAGCTGTGCTCTCCAATCTAATCTATGTTTATGGTTAAGGTCATATTCTGTTTATGTACTATGCAGGATGATGGTGTCTATGCCTGTATTGCTCGGATGGGTTGATCTACAGGCTTCCATCTTCTGCAGTGTTTTGGGTGTTGCTGCCCTATCCTAGAGGAATGGACTTAGCTTTAACAGGGACATCCATGGGGCTGGACAGGCAACTCCAAGGTGTTCCATCCATGCCCACACTGCAGGTATTTTATGTCACCGTGAGAGCTATCTGACACTGTATGAGGTGCTCTCTTACAGAATGCATATTCCACAAGGCCTTCAGCACGTCTATGTCTAGGAAGGCCCTCCAAGTGCTTTCCCTAACTTGCCTGCTCCATATATATGCCATGATTTCACCATGCAGCCCTTTATGAGCAGTTCTGCCCAGCAGTGTCCATTAGTATTGACCTTAATTTCGCCAAGACAAACAATGACAAATTCAACATGAAAGGCAGGGGAAGCATGAGGGAAGCAGAAGTCTGCAGAGAGGAACAGACATTCCCTACCTGCTCTCCTTCTATTTGAGAGTTCTGTTGCTCTCTTGTACATTGAGTGACTGTACGGATAGCAGTGTCTCCACTCCTCCTGAGTTTTGCTCAGTTACATCATGTGTATCCATTTCAAACATGAACTGACTGCCAATGGGAGACTGATTTCTTAATGTAACAGAACACATTCAGTAGGAGTTGGAGCTCTCAAGGAAGCAGCAAGCAAGGGCTGCCCCACAAGGCACAAGGAAAGGAAGCCAGGAGCTGAAGGCAACAGCAAGGCAGGTAGTGCAATGATCCCACGCAGGTGGGCACAGTCCCACAGTACCTGAGCAGGTACCATGCTCGTGAGCAGGGTCAGCCAATATTCAAGATTACTAGACATGCCTGAAGTGATGAAGCTGATGCAAACTCAAGCCAGCAAGTCAAATCAGTGGTTCAGTATCAGCAAGGCCTATGCCAGGCACAGGCATAGCTCAGGCAGGTCTCAAGGACAGAGACCTGAGCTTCAGTGCAGCTTCCAAGCAAAGGGCAGGAGACCCCCATGAGGCTTCCCATAGCTCTTTCTCACACAGCTCTTTCCCCAGCAGCCTGATCCAAGGCTACAGCTGCACAGTATCAAAGCTGGAATGGAGCACAGGCAGTAAAACTCCAAGGAGGGGGGAAAAGGCTGCAGAGCCTCTTGCTGCACTCCGAGCCCTGTCAGCAGCATGCTTATGTCCAGATTTCCATCCAGTCCAGAAGGTATCAGTCTCTTAAAAATAATCTTGTTAGAGATGAGGCACAGCTGTTCAGGGCTGGGATGTTTACTGCAGCCTGGTGAAAGTCTGCAAAGCCATATGCCGTTTGATCCTCTGCTCCCTGGCTATTTACCAATTCAGTGTCCAGAGGACCAGTAGGTTGAGCTGTGCCAGAATCACCAACAAACACAAGCCCTTCTGCTGGCTCTCAAGGAGCCCTGCCAGTGTCATAAATACATGAGATTACCTTCTGCTGTATTTAGTGATCTATAGTACCCTGGTGATTACTGCAGAGGTTCATCTGCGCTTTCAGATCTGAACTGTCCACATTTTGATAAGCAGCCATGCACAGACCTGGCAATAGCATCATCATGCCATATATAAACAGCCCCATCCTGACAACCACACTGCCTCAGTAATTGTCTTGACAGCAGTGATGCTTGTGACTGACGTAATGCCAGTGTGGACTATACCTTCACAGTCACCATGGCCTGCTATGCACTTCATGATTTGCAGGAGAAAGTGGGGAGTGTGGGCAAACTGAAGGGTTCCAGAACTGGATGGTCAGATGACAAAATCAATTAGAGCAGCCTGACAAAAATGTTAGCCTTGGCTTTAATGGTAATTATCTCTCCTTGCAACACCACCTTAATTACACTCTGTGGCTATAGGTGGTGGTACTATGTCCATGACTTCATAATTCTTAACAATTTCTAGGCTTCAAAATGTGCCTCCTGTTACTGTCTTTCCTTCTTCCTGCTCCTTTCCAAGCCTCTCTCCTTCCTCTCCCCTATTAAAAAATCATCACTACCATAATTTTCCCATCTTCTCTTTACTCTGTGAAAAGCCAATTCCTTCTCCAGTTGCCATAACAGATGACAGCCACTTGATTGATTGCCTTAAGACAGAAAAGGTCAGGCTTGGCCCCTCATTCCCACCCAGCAAACACCTGCCCTGTGTGAAACACTTGTAGTAACCAGCCATCTTTGCTCTTTGTCTACAATTTAGGGAAGTTAATGATAGAAGAAGGATAAGGAGTAAGACTGAGTGCTGACTACTCTCCTTCTCCAGATAAAATGGAGAAAACATTCACAATATTTTGGCTGAAGTACAATACATGCAGTAAAAATGATCTTTCTGACTGCAGCCAAATCAGATCAGGACCTGGCCTATCACAGGATGCTGAGAGATAGTCATTTTTGTCGAAATCTCAGCACACTCCTAGAAATACAGTGACTAGAAGCGAAGGCCCTTTACCTTCAGTGCCCAGTTATGTTCGGCTACAGATCCAGGATAAGGATCATCTGCTCATGCTTTCAGTAAGAGGACCCATTACCTTCAGATAATGTAATAAAGAAAGTGTGTTCAACAGAAGGTGAAATAAAAATTGAGACCAAAGCAGCATTCTTGTCTTTGTGGGGACCTCCTACTGACCCTGGAGTTCAGGGGTCTCCATCCCCTGATGTTTGTTTCAGCGCACCAGGCTGGGTGTGGTGCATGATACTGTAACTCACGAGTCTTACGGGTTCCTGTTCTTGCCCATTTCTGGCAGGTGTGGTCAACAGTTTCAGCTCCCCAGTTCTGTGACCTCACTGCTAAACCAAGATGACCAGGGCTGGAGTTGGCAGGACATGAAGGCAACAAGGATGAATTAGGCCACACGTGGGAACCTGCAGGGCTGTTGGCAAAACTGGCTTTTTCTGTCTGTGTGCTAGTTCTGTCTGTTCTCTACCTCACCAGTGCCCTAACGGAAATGCTCATAGAGACCAAATATTTTAGGTACTTACAGTTACAAAGCATTGTGGAAATAACCTCTTTGTAATAGATTAAGTAGTCCCAGGTCACATGGGCAGCAGTCACAAGGAACTGCATTTTAGGCACATCTTTATACGCCTCTCATTACCTGGTACTCCAGAGGAGGGGCTGCCTCACTCAGTCACTGGATGACATGGTGTACATGTGGATTTCATGAAGAAATCACAGCATCTAATTACTGTTTGATGAACAACAGGAGCTAGTTGCTGCCTAAATGCAATTTCTGCTCTTAGCCTCTTGCATAAGACAGACAGATAAATACAGGATACACAAGCAAAGTGATAGTCATGCAACACTAAATAGTAATACTTTAAACTTTGTTGGTAAATAATCTGAATGTAATAGAAAACCAGGTTGTACAGCATAATCAAAAGTGGCTTAGAAGCAGAGCACAGCACAGGTGAGGGGTCTTTTCTACTCACCTTGGTCTTAAGTTACATTATTGGGCATTGTTGCATACTTGCAGCTAGCATGCTTAAGATGACATATTAAGCAATCTTTCCACATTTATCCCCTCTACCTTTTTAAATAGTCATGTCATGCCTTGAACATATATAATATCTAAAAGGTAAATTTAATAGCTCCAAAACTTAATGAAACAATCATATTGATTTAAGATCTTATTAAAATGTAAATAGCTTCAGGCATAGCACTTTGAAGATGTAGAGTACTAGATATATTTTATTTCTTTGAAGAAGATCAATAGATAATTCTCCAGTTTTCCTTGAAAGCTGAAATCCTTTGTAGCAGTTGTTACTCTTTGTACCAGAGTAAGCTGTTAAGTCTCATGCCTTGTTTCAAGATGATTCAGAATGCTGTTACTATTAAGCCTGTTTCTGCTTAAAACACTAAGAAACCCAACTTCAGAGACAAATCACAGATAAATTAGTATGTTGCTCTTCAGACCTGTCCACACATTAATACAGCAGCAGAACTGTCTTGTTCTCAGAGCCTGCAGCACATCCCCCTTCTAGATTAGTTAGATGGGCCAACAAGTTTAGCTGGCAGAACTCATGGTCAGTTTTATTGCCAGCAAGAGCTGTTCTGAAGGAGATAAAAGCGAGCGCCTGCCTCTTTCTAACCACAGGAGCTACATTTAAGCAGTGGCCGTATGGCCAGTCCCTGCCTGGGCTACATCGCAGCTCTGTCACAGCCATGTCTGCGCTTGGGCATGTACTTCCTCCATCCTGAACTGGACTCAGACTGGGTTTCCCGGCTGTGCTTCAACTTGCCTCGTCCCGGCAGCTGTGCTGGGTAATCGCTGGGCTGTATCTGGCCGTGGCCACCATGACTGGCCCTGATCCTGACCTGGACTTGCTACTCTGTATCCTGGCTCCTTATGGTGAGGTTACTGCTCCTGCCTGCCGTGTTGCTGCGCCCCACTCCTCCTGGCTTGCCTTCCTTTGAGATGCAACTGCCCCTCGCTGCTTCAAGACATTTCTCTGTCATTTGTAGAATAACTGTTTGAGGCATTTCTTAAAATTTAACATAGCTGATGTGCACATGTAGCATTTTTAAATACGACTGTTAACCAGCCACACATTGAGATGCATTTGTGCAAACCCTCAGAATGACTAAAAAATACTCCTTTTTTTTAACCTGCATTGACATCTTTCAAAGGTATGAGGTGCTATGAGAATTGATTTCGTATCACTGAAGCTATAGATGAAACTCAGCAGCAGTGTTAGTTGTGCCTCACAGACCTTGTATTTTTATCCTCGGCTAACAACTTTGAAACAGAGCAACTGGAACAGGCCTTTCAACTTCAGTAATATCAAACTAGATTATGGTTTGAGCAGAAGGAGTCCATGTGAATTTTGTGAACAGTGATGCACTGATTCATCTCGAGTAACATGCGCTTTCCAGAGAAAGCTACGGATGCAGAGAGTCCCTTACCAGGTGTGCTGGAGTCTAGGTTCCATCCCTGTATAGCCCCAGGCACTCTAACGCTCATAAGCTTCAGCAATGTCATTTATTCTAAAGGCAAAAGACACAGAGTATGCTCTAAGAATGTTTTATCATGTACCATGGATACAAAGGGTCTTAGCCCTCCAATTTGCAGTTTTCTGAATGCTTAGCAGGCGTTGGATCACCTCCTGTTTTACAGTGGAGCTTATTTACCTCACTGCAGCACAACTAACAGCAGCTAGAAACAGCAAAGATGGGGCAGGGCCCTGTGAGCAGAGAAATGTGTTCAAACGAGGACTCCTCATGCAGAAAAGGATGTGTGTATATATATACGTATCTCTGCTTGCCTGTAATGAATGTGTCCCGCAGACCTTTAAGGACAGGACTGAGTACTATATTTTCTTTACAGATGGCGTTTTGTGCCATGAGGTGCAACAGCTAGCCATATGCTGGCGTAAATTGCTAGTATAATTGCCTGGTGATTTCAGTGAAGATTCAAGTACGCAAAAGCTTCCATGTCTTAAACTAACATGAGGTAATGCATAAAGTCCATAATTCTCATTATCTTCTCCTAGGTCATACTGAATCCCTTACTAATTGGCTCTACAGGCACCCCTTTTCGAGTTACAATAACGTTTACAACCTTTTCTTGATCATCTGATGTGCAGCCAGGTCAGACTCTAAGTGCAGGTGCTTTTATTCTCATTTCTTTTGCTTAATAAGCGTCTGAACTGGTGCTACACTTCCACCTATCTTCTGGTGCTTTTCCATACCAGCAGCTGCTACAGTTAAGTGTGCAACAAGGGTATGACTTGGCTACTAACATTTCAGTGCTTCACCTTAGGGTATTCCTCAGCACTAATTTGAGTTTCTCAGGTAAAGACATACAGTAGATCTACTTCAGACCTTTTATGTTAGTTATGCTTGATGTTATCGCTTTGGGAGCTCATATTCACCTGGAGTCTAGTCATAATCCAGGACTGCACAACCTTTGAAAATCCAAACATGCGATATGGTTACTCAATCCATGAACTATGTGGCTGGGTTGGTTCAGCTTACTGAACTCTTGAGTAGATAGCTCCAGTGATTGCTTTCTATGAGCTTGCATCGAAAATGCATTGTTATACTTTCCTAATTAATAATGCTCACTCCATTTTTTTTTTTTTAATGACCAGCACAAAGATTAAAACCTTCCCGAGTGCGATACTAATCATTGTTTTGAGAGTCTGCTAGTAAAGACTGCTTACATCAGTCTTCTATTTTAAGTGGAAATTGATTATTTTAGGGCTAAGGTACATTCTTTCTGTTAAGACTCCAAATCAGAAAAGCTTCAAGGGTGTGTGTAATGTTAGACATTGCTCAGATTAATCTGTACAATATAGGTTTTGTTTCCTTCTTCTGTGTCAAGCTTTTTATAATAATTGATTTTAAAAATGTGTACCTTCTTGAAAAACAGTGGCCTTGCAGGATACCATATGCACTGGTGACAAACCTTTCTCCTACCGGATATAATCTATAGATATAAAAGAGAACACAGTGAATGAGCAGCACTTAGTGAAAAAAAAAAAAAGCAAATACTGTTGACCAGCACAGCAGAAATCACAGCTTGTTGCGTAAAAAGCTCCTGAGTGATTTCTACTCAGTATACCAAAGAGATGTTTCAGGAAGGCCAAAAAAATAGAAAACCAGCAAGCTTTGACTTGAAGATACTGCACAAACTGAAACATCCCAAGGATGAGAATGATCCACAAAGAAAAGTGCATCTTTAATAGACAAACATAGCAGGTAGCTAGGATTCAAAACCCCAGTGCAGTAAAAAAGAATTAACATTTGTCACTGATGGGTTACAGAAGTAGCCGGATGTGACTTACTAATGTGAATTGTGTCTTCTGCAAGGTAGCTGCCGTCACCTGCAGGCAAAAACCCTGAACACCAAAGCTCAGGTAGGCATTTTCTTTAACTCCTGACCTGCTCACTTTCACCTTCTGGCAGTTTCTCTGAATGCTGGAGCAGAGAGGAAATAGGAAGACAACAGTCCTACCCTGCGTGTTACCAGCACCTGAGGTAACTGGGCGCTTACAACAGCAGTGACAAAATCACTGAATCATAGAACAGTCTGGGTTGGATGGGACCTTAAAAATCATTTAGTTCCAAATCCCCTCCTATGAGCTGGGACACCTCCCACTACACCAGGTTGCTCAAGGCCCCATCCAACCTAGTCTTGAACACATCCAGTGTTGGAGCATCCACAACCTCCCTAGGCAACCTGTTCCAGTGTCTCACCACCCTCATAGAGAACAACTTCTTCCTAGCTTCTAATCTACATCTACCCCTTTCCAATTTGCACCCATTAGCCTTTCTCCTACCACTACAAGGCCTTGTAAAAAGTCCCTCCCCAGCTTTCTTGTTGGCCCACTTCAGATACTGGAAGGCGGTAGTGGAAGGTTGGTCAGCTTTCCCTTCTCCAGGCCAAACCGCCTCAACTCACTCAGAATACTGCTATTCTTTTAAAGTGCAATTCCCATTAAAAAGGCAAATCACCAAAATGAACGTTCATGTCAGTCTGCAGCGTTTAGGGCAAAACATTAAAATAAAGACATTAAAGAAACACACAAACAGCCTTTTACATCTTGTCACTCTAAAGGTTTAAAATCCCTCCTCATTCACACAACATCCATTCTGGGGGCATGGAGAAGACTCTTCCTCCACAATGTCATAAGTAATGTTACTTATAGAGGTAATGAGTTTAAAATAAACTCTTCCCGCAGCTACAAGGAGGCAGCCCGCTGGCCACCGCTCCCGGGCGGCAGAGGCCTATCGGAGGGGCTGCGTGAGGCCCTCCCCGCCCAGGCCGCGGCAGCCCC